>MU225980.1:1302840-1422631 GCA_018584345.1 Thuja plicata
AGGCCCTCAGATTGACCTAGTTGTGTCTATTGCAAATACACCATGAAATGAGAGATTCGAATGCATGAAAATGAAATCTAATCTATATGATAACAATGCATCAAAGAAAAATTACTCTAAATGATAATAATGCATATTATTCTATGAAAGGAAATATGAATGCAAATCTAATCTATGGAAATAAACATGATTCTAATCTATATGAGGAGCCATGAATGCAAGAAGAATGAGACAAGAAGAGAGAAGTTGCAATATCCAAGCTCAAATGCTCAAATGCTCCTCCAAAATTGCTCTCCAAACCTGCAACATAACAATACTAAAAAAACCTAATTATGAAAATGAGGAGGAGAGGTCTCCTTTTAAAGGAAAGTGAATGATTGAGATTAAGAGGCAAAAATCAAAGGCTACAATTAAGAGGCAAAAACCTACCACTTAGAAAGATGTGAAGAAAAAAGGATTTTTATTTCATTTTCATTTAATTTATTACCTTTTTCATCAATTAAAATGCTTTAAGTGGGGATTTTTATTTATTTAATTAAAAGAGAGGTTTTCTTTCAATTAAATAAATTAGAAGAATTTTTTTTAATTAAATGGGAGGAATTTAATTTAATTAAATAAGAGGAATTTTATCTAATTAAAAGGAAAATTAATTCTTTTTAATTAGATAAAAATGATCAAACCTTAGGAAATATTGAAATAATTGAATTAATTACAATTTGATCAAGGTAATTGATTTGAATTGAAAATGTTCCAAAGCATTGATTCAGGAAATTGATAAAATGATAAAATAATAAATGGGGCCCAAAGTCTAGGCGACCATTTTAGGGTACATACAACATTAACTTCTTCCAACACATCAGGCATATGCTGGTCAAAAGAAGGTAAATAATTCTAAAGAATAGAGGCACGGGCCTTAGCTTGAGCCCGACACTTCTTACGATGTTCATTAGCAGATTGGTTATGCTATTCTTTGCTTGAAACATGCTGAGAATTAGGAGGAACAACAAATGGTTCCTCCATAGGTTCTAGAGGAGGATTAGGAGAATTCTTACTAGGATGAGAAGAAACACTAGGAGTTTGATTAATAGAACTAGAAGTAATGGATAAAGGAGGTATAGAAGGAGTGGGAAAAAGACCACGGTTAAGATCTATCTGAGGCATTCTTAACTCAACAATCTTGCGATGTTTATAGGCTTGATATGAATGAAAAAGGTTATCAGGTTGAGGAGGACATGAATTAGGTAATGAAGGCCAAAAGACAATCTCCAGGCCTAGAAGGTTGATACAAACTATGATTAATCATTTTCACTTCTCCATTCTCAATGAACTTAATAAACTTATGGATAGGAGAAGCAATGACATGCATGGCAGTTAACCAAGGAAACCCAAACTTGACTTGAAACTGATCAGAAGTAGGAACAACAATGAAGGTAGTGTCTTCAACTTTACCACAAAGTTCAACATGCAAGTTAATAGAACCAAGTGAGGGATAGATAAAACCATTACAAGTTTGAATCCACACATCAGATGTATCATAATGATCACGTTGTAAGTTCTTCATAAAAATATTTTCAGCAGTGATTATATTGACTAAGGAAGTAGGATCAACAATAAAAGCATGCGTAGGTATCTTAGAAATCCTAGCATAAATATAGTGAGGACCATCAGGAGCCTTAATAGTCTCAGAATCATCAAAGGTGATCGAGAGTTCCCTAGGTCATTTATCCTTAGTTTGTTTTTGAGGTTTAGGTGGAACTTGAAGTTTAAGTGGAGGTGAAGGATCTTGAATAGTAGGTTGAGTTGAAACATCACACTCCACATTGTTAAAAATATGGTTGAGATCATTCATCTTTGAATCGTAAAGAATATCCACAAAAGATGGTTGATCAATGGTATTGTTATCATGTGTAGGTAGAGGATTCGTATAAATTTGGGGATTTTGATTAGGAGGAGAAACAATTTTTTTCCCACTAAAATCAAAATTATCAACAGATAAAGCATTAGAATAAATTAATTCTTGAACCTTATGCTTTATATAATAACACTTCTCAGTATCATGACCATCCTGACGATGATATTGACAAAAGGCTTTAGGATCAAAAGATTTAGTTGCCATCATAGTATGAAGAAGAGGTTGAATAGGAGACAAAGTAATCATACTCACACTTAAAAACCTTCTCATAATAGAATGTAAAGATTCAGAAAGAGGAGTAAATGTATTATTCATTTGAAAAGAAGTGGATGCACAAGTGACATTGTTGGATGCAACAATAACTTGATCAGCAACTGCATTCGCCTATTTATTTATCTTGACATAGTTTTTAGGTTTCTGAAACTTATTGGGATTAGGAGCAGCATCACACTTATCAACTAGAATAGGAGCCATTGGAGTGTTTCTCTCAAATTGACTCACTTGATATTTATAATGATGAAGCGTTGCACAAATTTGTTGAAAAGAGGTAAATTTAGTAAGTAGAATATTATCTCTAATATCCTTTTGCAAATTTAAAATAAACATATGTTGAATATCAATATCAGGAATAGGATAAGAAATCTGAGCATAAAAATGCTTAAATCTACTAATAAAGTCAGTCAATTTTTCCTTAGTATTATGTTTACAATGCATTAAATCAGTTAAGGAAACTTGCAGACCAATGGTATTTTGAAATTGCTGGATAAAGGCATTAGCAAGTTTAGGAAAAGAATCAATAGAATAAAGAGGTAAAGAGAAATACCATTGCAATGCCTTATCATGAAAATTTATAGCAAACAACTTGGCCAAAATCCTATGGTCATGAGCATAGTCACTACAAAGGATTTGAAATGTCTTAATATGAGTGACAGGGTCTCCCTTACCATTGTAATTTTCAAGACAAGGCATATCGGCTTGCTAGGGGACATGAGCATGAATAATGTCTAGGGATAGAGGACTACCCATGTCACATGTAGGGATACTAAACTTGGATTGAGTTAAGGAAGCAAGTTGTTGTTGTAAAGATGACAAAATTTGAGCCAAACTAATGATTGTGGAATCATTAGAAGAAATAGGAGGCATATAAACATTAGGAACACTAGAAAAAGTGTATGAAGTAGAAAGAATAAAAGACACAATTGGTGGAACAATTGGAAGCATAATTGGAAGAGGGTTGGAAAAAGACACACTATGATATGAAGGTTTTGAGGTAGGTAAAGACACTGGTGGAACACTCACAAGATGAGATGGAAGAGTTGTAGTCACTAGAGGAGGATTGTAATTAGGAATGCTAGATAAAGGAATGGAAGAAGGTTCTACACTAGTGACAGGAGGAGTGATTCCTAGATCTTGAGCCTCTTGAACTAAAGGTTTGACATTTTAATGCACAAGATGAGTGATACCATGCAAGAGATTAACACCTTGATCACTATCATGAAGGACTTTCTTAAGGGCCTCTATAGCCTCAATAGAAGCTTGATTACGGTTTTCCTGGATAAGCCAATTTCCCATTTTATCAAGTTCGGTTGAAAGTTTTTGAACTTGCTCAGGAGGAACTCTTAAAGCTCCATCCTCATCATGATATGAGTGAGAAGAGTTATTCTTCGTAGAAGGATTAGAATCATTAGTGATCAGATTGTCATCCAGGATCCTAAGGAAAGGAGAGGAATATTATTTTTTAAAAGTATTTATATCAATTGTGCAATTTTATTGGTACCTATAGTGCATAATTATTAAGACATTTGTGCATAAGTATTGGATCACTTATGAAAATTTTCTATTGTCAAAGTGAATAGATAATAGAGAAATAGGGAATATGTTTCGGAAAACACTTTGAAATGACCATTTTTTACCATTGTGCACATAATGAATCACACAACATTAGTCTTTACTACCCAAAACTTAGAACAATAGTTATAAGTAGTTAAGTCGTTGTCACTGTTAAATAGTCTTGAAGGCTTGAGACGTCGACTGGGAAAGGGCTCTAGAACTTTATGCGCAGATTCTTTGAGGAGGCCTTCCTCGCTAGTGGAAGGCCTTCCTTTGACACCATAATTAACTCTTACTTGTTGTGTCCATGCTTTTCCAGTATTATTTTACTTCCTTATCTTCCCTCATTATGGGCACTTCTACACCCAAGGACTGTCATAGTCACTCCTCTATGCAACTGTCGACGAGCATTCAAACAAAGAATCTAGCTTTCAAGTAGGTTGTCGAAGGTGACCATGGTATCCCACTTAGAGCTAAGTTCAGTCAGTGTAGCGTCAAAGAATATATCAGTCAACAAGGAAGAAATAGAGGTAAGGACCTTCCTCCCTCTAGGTTCATTATAAAACCTAATTCTCAGATGTCTCTAGCAATAGAGAATGAAAAGTCCAGATTTAGAGATTTTGTTGTATTTTTGTCTATTTTAGATATATCAAAGTTGCCTTCAAGGGCGTTCCTATATGATTGGCTCCACAATGTTTGGGAGAAGAAATTAGGGTTTCATTTTACATATTTTTTGTATGTTTCCAAAAGGATTATTTTTTATTTTCTTCAATAACCCTAAATCCCAAAAAGAAATTATTAAAAAAAAATTCTAGAGAGTCATTCCTATGAATTCTGAGTAATCCCCTAGTCTAAGGAAGCTATTCATGATGAATTATTGGCACTCATGTGCCCTAGATGGTTATCCATAGGGAATTTACCTATGTTTCTCTAGAATTCAGTACCCCAAGTGTTGGACCCCATTAGCAAAGTCATTCGTATTGACAAATATAATACTTTGATTCCTATCATGGACACCTAGTTTTTGATCTCCATTAACCCAAGGCTTGACCTTCCTAATAAAATTTTCTTGGACCTTGAAGATCATGCAGTCTCTTTCCCCCTTACTTTTCTTGGTGGCATCAAAACTTGTTTTATTTATAGGAAAGAGGGCCATAGGAGGCAAGCTTGCCCTTTGCTGAGAAAGAAACTTCCTTGGTTGCGTAAAACTATTAATAACACCTTCCTGCTAGTCAGTAAATAACCTCAACCCAAGGACCAGGATTCATACCCCACTCATATTATTTTATCAAAACCCATATTCCCCTCTCTGAACTTGTCCAACTCTGATGAAATATCTACTTCTTTGGATGCCCTAAAATTAACCTTTAACAAAGATTTTCTCCTCCCGCCATTGCCTCTCTTGATCTCTCTATTCTCCATGACCTTCCTCAAGCCCATTCCTTGGAATTTGGTCTTGAGAACCATTCTCCTAAACCTAAGCATAGGACAGTGAATGCATAACAATTAGCCCTTGAAAAGATCAAGAGAAGAACTAGTAACAAGACTAGAACCTTTATTTCATGTACTATATAGACCCTTAGTTCTTACCTCTCAACTCTCAGTCCACATGAAAACCCATTCTCCCATCTGGCCCACTGGATAGGGATGTACCTCCTGATTCCAATGACTCAGTTGTTGATCTACTTGTACCGCCCTTTGAGGAGAGGGTTGAGAAGAATCTTGTTGATAAAAAGTCACATGCTTACATTGATGGACTAAGTGTGATTAAACAAGAATATGATAGAAATGAGAAGCTTAATCATTACTCTCTAGTTGTTATCCCCCCAAACCTTTACCTCCCCCCTCAGAAAGTGGTAGTATTAGACCAAGAGGAGGGATAGTGGGGACCAGGAATCCATCCTGACCCAGGGGAATGGATTAAAGGATGATCTTGGGGTAAAATGTGTAGTTTAGTGCCTTGGTGTTGTTGAGGATAGAGTACTTGTCATTGTTCCTACTATTACTGAGCAGACAATCCCTGATGTTTTTATCTTCAATTCAAAGACATATGATAGGGAAATGAGGATTAAGAAGGATGAACATGAGAAGAAACATGATTCTGAATCTATGGAAGAAGGAGAAATAGTTATTAAGAGAAAGAGGGGGAGGCCTCCTAGTTTTAGTGGCAACTTGAAATCCTCTAAGATCCCCAAAATAAAGTTGCCCAATTGTTTCAAGAGCTTTCAAGCTTATATGGATATTGATTTTTGAAGGGTTCTTATGGACTTAAGATGTGTATCCTTGAATGTTAGGGGGGTGAAATCACAATAGTGTGTCCCACTTTTTGGGACGAAGGAAATCAGTCTTCCCAAAAAAAATCAATTTTGATGCCTTCGTTAGAAGTACCATCTTCGCTCGAAGGGGGTAATTGTGTTCATGCGAAGTACCCAACGTGGGGTACTTCACGTGAAGGGGGGTGTTCACATGAAGTAACCCATGTAGGGTACTACACGCGAGCAGCTTCTTTGCATGAAGCAATTGTTGATCGGATTTTTTATAAATTTTAGGCTACACATTTCATTTTTACCATTTACAGTTGGAGATTTTATGGACCCGAGGCTTAGAGCGACCTAGTGACGTCCAATAGGACATCAACACATCCACAACTTTTTTGACTTCTTCTAATTGTTAGTAGTATCAGTTACACAATTTTCTCATTTTTATTGTAAATTATATGTTTTATATTTATTTTAATTAGTTATTTGTTTTAAATAATTTTTAGTTAGTAGAAATGTTAGAAAATCGTAATTGAATTTTAGAATATGTTAGAAAATTATAGTAGTATGTTAGAAAATCATAGTAGAATGTTAGAAAATGTTAGAAAAAATTAAAAACTGTAGTATAAATGTTAGAATATGTTAGAAAATGTTAGAAAACTGTAACTTAGTATACATTTGAAAATATTAGAAAATTGTAACATAGTATACATTAGAAAATATTAGAAAATTGTAACTTAGTATACAATAGAAAATATTGGAAAACTGTAGTAGAATGTTAGCAAATGTTATAAAATGGTAACTTAGTATGTTGTAAAATGTTAGAAAATGATAGAAAACCATAGTAGAATGTTAACAAATATTCGAAAATATTTATAAAACATTAGAAACCATAGTAGAAATGTACATATGTTCTAGAGTTATGTATAAATGTTATTCATGTACAGTTAGATGTTAAAATATTATCCTAGGAGGACATCCTTAGCACATCCTAGGACCCTTTAAGACACTCAGAGGACCCTTTAGTACACCTTAGGACCCTTTAGGATATTTTGACATAAAAATCTTTAAGAACCCAAGTAGGACCCTTTAAAACACCTAGGATAACATATTAGAACTCTATAAGAATACCTAGGACCCTTAAGACCTAATATGACCACTTAAGACCTAATAGGACTAATATGACCTATTAAGACCAATTAGTACATCCTAGGACCCTTTAGGACTATGAGTACACCCTATGACCCTTTAGGACCCCTATTGTGACATAAATATCTTTAAGAACTCAAGTAGAACCCTTTAAGACACCTAGGATGACCTATTAGAACTCTTTAAGACCTAATAAGACCACTTACTTGACCCAATAGGACCTATTAATACCAATTAGTACATCCAAGGGCCCTTTAGGACTATTAGTACACCCTAGGTCCCTTTAGGACCCCTATTGTGACATTAAACTCTTTAAGAACCCTTAAGATCCTTAAGACCTAGAATAGGACCACTGAAGACCTAATAGGACCCCTTAAGACCTAATAAGACTAGACTTAATACCCAATAGGACTAATATGAGCTATGAAGACCAATTAGTACATCCTAGGAACCTTAAGACCTAATAAGACCACTTAATTGATGTAATAGGACCTATTAATACCAATTAGTACATCCAAGGACCCTTTAGGACTATTAGTACACCATAGGTCCCTTTAGGACCCCTATTGTGACATAAAAATCTTTGAGAATCCTTAGGACCCTTAAGACCTAAAACAGGACCACTTAAGACCTAATAGGACTCCTTAAGATCTAGTTAGAGTAATAGTACCTATTAATACCAATTGGTACATGTCCAAGAACCCTTTAGGAAAATTAGTACATCCTAGGACCCGTAGTACACCTTAGGGCCCTTTAGGACCCCTACTGTGACATAAAACTCTTTAAGAACCCAATAATGGCCCTTTAAAACACCTAGGATGACCTATTAGAACTCTTTAATAATCCCTAGGACCCTTAAGACCTAATAAGACTAGACTTAAGACCTAATATGACCTATTAAGACCAATTAGTACATCCTAGGACCCTTAATACATAATAAGACCACTTACTTGACCTAATAGAACCTATTAATACCAATTAGTACATCCAAGGACCCTTTAGGACTATTAGTACACCCTAGGTCCCTTTAGGAACCCTATTGTGACATAAAACTCTTTAAGAACCCAAGTGGGACCCCTTAAAACACCTAGGATGACCTATTATAACTCTTTAAGAATCCCTAGGACCCTTAAGACCTAATAAGACTGTAATTAAGACCTAATAGGACTAATATGACCTATTAATACCAATTAGTACATCCTAGGACCCTTAGGACCTAATAAGACCACTTACTTGACCTAATAGAACCTATTAATACCAATTAGTACATCCAAGGACCCTTAAGACCTAATAAGACCACTTACTTGACCTAATAGAACCTACTGATACCAATCAGTACATCTAAGGACCCTTTAGGACTATTAGTACACCCTAGGTCCCTTCAGGGCTCTTATTGTGACATAAAAGTCTTTAAGAACCCAAGTAGGACCCTTTAAAACACCTAGGATGACCTATTATAACTCTTTAAGAATCCCTAGGACCCTTAAGACCTAATAAGATTGGACATAAGACCTAATAGGACTAATATGACCTATTAAGAATAATTAGTACATCCTAGGACCCTTAAGACCTAATAAGACCACTTAATTGACCCAATAGGACCTACTAATACCAATTAGTACATCCAAGTACCCTTTAGGACTATTAGTACACCCTAGGTCCCTTTAGGACCCCTATTGTGACATAAAACTCTTTAAGAACCCTTAGGACCCTTAAGAACTAGAATAGGACAACTTAAGACCTTTAATAGGACACCTTAAGACTAATCAGAGTAATAGGACCTATTAATACCAATTAGGACCTAGTATTGTAAATTTAAGTATAATTTTATATATTCAGATATTTGTTTCCATTTTATACGCAGTTATAACATGTAATCAAGTACTTAATTGTTAACACTTAGCTTTCACATGTTACATCTAGATGGTCACTCAGGATGTACCAGCTTAGGATGTAGTAGATCAGGATGCACCTCACACTCCTAATCTTGTGACTATTTTTTAGACTGCTCAGGCAGAGATGGATCGACTTAGAGAGTCCATTTGTACATCTGAGCCTGGCATATATAGAGATATTTGTATCACTATATTGAGGAGTTTGGAAGATATGACGAACAGATTGAGATCCCACTCTTCCTTCACACAACAATTTATTGATAGTATTTTTCAAGAGTTGAGAGCCAAGGTCTCAGATGATGTTTCCTTAGAGATGGTCCAGAGTCGTGTCCCCAAGGAAATCATCAAATGAGAGGTTTTCCCATTTTACGAGGGGAAGCCCAAGGTGAGGGTGTATCAAGTTACACAGTGTGAGATTCCTCAGATTGCATGCATGATATACCGTCATTTTCTTGCAGCACATGGTCGTTATCCTAATTATGACAAGATTTCATTATATTTTTCCTAGTAGTTGTACGTTGAGTTCTGTTTGGGACTCAGGGTCAACTATTTATATCTTTCCTAGATATTACGTTCAGGGGCATGGCAGAGTTGCATACCATGATTAGTAACATAGGGCTGATCAAGTCTTACATTCTCATAGATAGCTCATTAGGCAGAGGAATCTGACAATGGCTACTACTACAGATAGAGTGATCATTGCTTCCTAGAGGGGAGTAGTGGACAGGATAGGGGAGATTTCATCTACAGCTACCTCCATCACTTCTGATACAGTGGGAAGATATATTTTGACTATACCTCCATCAACAACTGATATAATAGTTCCAAGTGGGAAATTGTCTCTCAGTGTTTGTAATTGTTGTGCATGCCAAATTGCAAAAAAAATGATGAATATAGGGTTGAATCAATTTTTTAAAATTTTCCATAAATAATCCAATATATTTATCTCCTCTTCAACATATTCTAACCTTTTGGATTCTTACCCAAAAAAAATTTCATTCTCTACATATTTGTAACTCCTGCAATTTACCATCTTTGTTACATCAATGTTTTCATTTTTCAAAGGAAAAAGAGTCAAATCAGCACATGTTTCACATATTCCTTTTATGCAATTTATTTGACTAGTTGCATCATCTCTTTTTTCACATAAAATGTATGAGATGAACTCACTTCGTCTAGTAGGAGGAGCATTTTCAAAACCATAAGTGTCTTCTACAAAATTTTGAAAAACCTGATAGTGTAGATCAAATTCAATATGATAATGACAACAACAAGTTTCAAACACTTTATTTGTCTTGACATAATATAGCTTCAATCTTTCAAACAATGATTTCCCAATCTTTATATTAGGATTTGAAATACAAAATGACACATACATTTCATGTTTTTTTGTGTCCAACTAATGTTTCGTATGATATTCATATTGATTAGCTGCAATTCTATGTCTAAAAACATCTATACTGTTTGATGAAGGACATGTATTATCATTCCAAAATAATGTGACCAAATTCTTCATTCCTCCATCAATCCTATCAGAATGAGGATCTCTACACAATATTGCCCAATTTCCTTCCAAGGTTCTATCATCCAAAAGCATTCTCCTATTAACATATCGTGATATTGTTTTTCTACTAAAACCAATCTGAGATGAAACTGAAATATTTGTCTTTTTTGGAGCATAGTATTACCTACAATAGATGTCAACATGAATTTTCTTGTAATGGTCTTATCTTTAGTTCGAGATCGCTTCCCTACCTGGTTCAACATTTCCTAATATTTTCAATCATATCAGTTTGCATGTCAACACATTATCTCTTCTTTGATGTTGCGTCTATACCCAATAATTGTAATGCCCCTTCCAAATCTTTGTTTATAAGTATAACTGAAAGCAATTGGGCTTGTTCAAGTGTTTTAATATTATAAAATTTAGCCAATATTTATCTTTCTATCGTATTCATTGACCTCTTCTTAGCAAGACTTAAGGGTTGAACATTAGCAAGTGATCTCAAATTCTCCACATCTATTGTAAGTAAATGATCTAAGTTTCTATAATTAATATTTCTCTTTATAGTTTGAGCTAGATTTATAGGTTCATCCATACCAGTAGGAGCATGTGATCCTGACCCTTCTCCAACATCAATTTCTTGAGCTTTCGTAGGGAGTGATCCTGACCCTTCTTCAATGTGTAATTCTTCAACTTGACTTGACCCTCCTACTTAAGCTTGTCCTTCACCTTCTTTAGTTTTATGATAATATGCCAATGCAGCTTCATGATTTCTTTGTTCGGTACCAGGTGAAATTTTTCTAGCAGATTTATTTTGTCTTCCCTTCTTGTTCCCCATTTCTTCTCTCCAAAAAATGTCTTCCAAAAGATTGGCAATAAAAATTCTCTTCTTCAAAAAAGACTTTGATCTAGTATTTCTCCTCTCTAAAATTATGCCTTTGAAAAAAATAGAAATAGAAATCCTCCTCCAAAAAATGCCTTTTTAAAAATTGATCAATAATAGAAAAAGTGAATTAACTTATTGCAATTCGGTGAAAAATAGAAAGGAAAAGATTTACTTTTATACCATTCTAATTTTTATTTTTTTTAAAATCATAACTAACCAACCTAGTGTTACTACTTTTTCTTGCAGAATCTGTATAAGCATCAATGCTTGACTCTATGACTCCCAACTTCTGATTCATATAAGTAAAAATACTAATTAATGAGGATATGATCCTCTTTCTACTTTGAGCTCCACAGACTCAGGTGGGTGTACCTCTTGAATTATTGTCTTCCAATAAATCAAACAGTGGATTTAGGGATTCTCACAATGATTTACTAATGTCTTTTGCTACAACTGATGCAGAGCTTCAAAAACCAATCCATGATTTTAACAAGAGTAAATAACACTACAGAAAAATGGCCAATGTGACAAGGATATTCATCCTTCTTCTCTTCGAGTTTAAAACTCGGGCAGGATAACCTAAAGGATTTAGTTCTTTAATAAATCAATAACAATGTCTGTACTATTCAATACAACTCCTAAACATCCATTCTCTTAAACAGGAAATGAAAGGATATTCAAATTTTAAATGATTAATGATGAGGACTGCATAACCAACAAAGACTAGTGCCTTGTCTATTGGGCAAAAAATTCAAATAAACATACATCCATAGAAAACCCTCTAACTCCAAACATAAAGAAACCAAATGAAATGCCTTACAAGTCACTCTTTTCACTCCAATACCCAGACATCAAATTCATGTGCAATCCTTGAACTCTCAGAACTTGTATTCAATATTGACTCTCTCCTTGAAAGAAACTCAAACGTGAATTCACAACTACCTTATAACCAGTATATTAAAATGCCTTACAAGTTAATACAAAAGAGTTCAAACAAGACACACAAAGACATCACCAATATGGACATGGATTCCATTGCTTTTCATTAAATTTTTCCTGATTTAGTACATTCTAAGACAAAGAACTCAAAAATACAAGACCCATAAATCAAGAAACTACCCACTAGTATTCATTTCACCATCCTTGTAACAATAGAGAAGAAGAAATATATAGGAAAAAGGGAAGCCATTTCCAGCCACCGACACCTGTCTGTTTTCAAGAAAAATATCTTCTTTCCTCCAAAATCTGATTTTATTTCTCTCCTTTGCAAAATACCTTTTGAACTGCAATCATTTTGAATAACAGGCTTGATTCCACTGGCCTTTTCCAAACTTGAAAAATCTCCAAGCATGCCTTTTCAATTTGATTGCATTCTGCCCTTGAAAACTGCTTCTCATGAATGCTCCTTCAAGTTTTGAAAACAAATACATTTCCAATGTTTTGAAAATACTAGGAGACTATAAAGGTTAAACCTACATTTCTTGCCTCTATGCAGATTTAACTTCTGAAATTTGTTTTTAAACTATAGTCTTTTATCTCACATTAATTCTCCAATTCTCACATTAATTCTGCAATCCTTATGTATTCTACATTTTTATTCCTATTCTACACTTTACCTTTACCTTTGTTCAAATTAATTCATCTTTTAATCTCTTATTTTCTATTAAATTTTGCACTTTAATCCCAAAACTCACCAGATTGTGCCATGTGTCAAGTGTTGGTTGGTTGGTCTTTAACTAGGTCTGAGAACTCTTCCTTAACCATGGTTTATCTAGAGATTATGATAACTTAGTCCCTAAGTCTCTGAATGTTTTCCTTAACCCTGAGTATATTGGGAGACCTAGAGATAGGCCTTAGTCTCTAAATCTCTGAATAGACTTAACCCTTACTCATCCTTGACCCTAGTTTATTTGGAGATCATGAGATAAGCTAGTCTTTGAATCTCTGAAACCTTTTACTAACCCTAAGTTTGTTTTGAGATTGCACGTGAGCCCTTGATCTGGATCATTGGATTGGACGGCTGGGCTTAATCTCAAAATGTTAGGCCACTAACCACTAGCATCTGGCGACCTCACACGGTAGTTAGTTGACTGCTGGAGATCTAGCATGGTGGTTAGCTATCAATTAACTAACTACTACCTCTGAGTCACTGGATGTTAGCTTTGACCACAGTTTCTTTTCGCAACTTCACGTGTTGCTGCCACGTGTCCTGTCCCCCTTTGCGTGCGAGTCCCACCAAAAACACATTTATTTCAAAGTCGACCATCTGGCATGCAAATTGAGGCACCTCATGTGCGTGTGTGGAGATCCTCCTTCTCATCTTCAAATTATACTATGTTTGTATTTTACCTTTTAAACACCTCAAAGTTTGACTTTGGCACCAATGTGGGATTAAACTTGTGAAGGTTTTAAAGCCTTGACTACATTTTGAGCTCAAAATTATGGTGCCCACCACCTCAGTCATTTCTCCAGCCAAGGGGCCTGCCAAGGAGCCTCTTGGCTTCTTATTCAAAGTACAAAGTGTGTGTTTCGATATAAAAAAACTCCAAAAATCCCACCCACAAGCAATGTGGGATAAAATTGTTACATGTTTTTACTCACAAAATATGTGCCTGCATGCGCTTCCACATTTCAATTTAACCCACACTTACATTCAAAATTAAGGCTTTGCACCAAATTCCACGCAACACCTCCTTACTTCTGCCAAAACTGCAATTTGTTTTTTGTTTTGTTTTAAATGCTCCAGTGCAATCCTTCATAGACCTGCGTAGACTTCTTCCTTTATCTCCTTCGCATGTACTGGCTTCTTATTTTGTGCAGGGACTCCTTGCTAGTTATTTTTGCAGGCCTTTGGCATTGCAAAGTCTTTGAAAAACTATGCACTAAACTCCACATGTAATGTGTAGGCCTCTCTATGAATCTCCTACATAGGCTTTCATTTGCTTAAGATGTTTTTAAAACTTTTAAAACAACTTCATTCCATGCGTGGGGTCTTAATTTTTTTGGCGCTACCTTTTGCATTAGCATTATAAGTTTTTTATAATGCTTTCTACCATACGTTGGCCCTTCAATACTATGCAAGCCTCCTTTTTCATTGTTTCTGCGCAGACTTCATTTAACATTCAATTTAGTTTTTTTTTTAAAAACATGCGCTGGTCTCTTGCAAAGTGCATTGGTTTTGGAGTGTTTAAATGTGTTTTCTTTCATTTTATGTATAGGTCTCTTGCTTCAATTCCCACACAACACTCTACCTTATGATTACGTAACTTTTCTTAGATTGGTTTACTCCTGCCAATGGCATTGGCATCAAAATTTTTAAGACTAATCCTTTCCAATAGCAATTGCTTTGGTATTTTCATTTGTCTTGAACTTTATAACGCTTTTGAAATTTTCCTTATGTACTTTGTTTTCAAACCTCCATTTTCACAGAGCACCTCCTTCAACTCCAGTGCAGACATCAAACTTTGCACTATGACATTTGATTTCTTTGGGGTCATCTTGAAATGATTCAGAATGCTGCCATGTTTATGTTTCCATATTTGCATTCATTCGAAGGTTTTAAAGCTTTATCAACAAATTTATTTTGTGCATATCTATGATGGTGTCATGCCAGTCAACCATGATTCTTTTATGCATCCTTCAGGTTCTCATGTCCCTCAAACTTGCTTCCACACTCTAAGTATAAACCATTGTGCAATTTGATCATATATTATCGAACTGGCGGCCATTACAATCATTTTTGACATTTCTTCAAACTGACCTCATTAATGGCAATTGGCCTATGGAACTAGCCTTAAAAATTGACTGAACAACCCTCTGCAAATATGAGGACTATAAAACCCACTCTTCTCCAACATCTAAGCATGGTCACCAACTGGATTCACTCGAAAGCATTAGGGAAACAAGATATCATTGGTCCAACTTGGCAATTCTGAAACACAGTGCACATGCGGATGTCAAAACAACATAAAATGCAAATGGATTAGGCTTTGAAAAAATAGGGAATTATGACTTGAGGCCTAACCACTGATCCAAGGAAAACATTTAGTTACAAGGAGTATAGGAAAACAATTCACAATTCAAAACCATCATCTGATAAAAATTTTCAATCCTTTGAAGATGATTGTTCTGTGAAAATATTTTTGTCAACAATGTCATTCTACATAAATGACTTTTGATTCTGACTTTAAAAACTTAACAAAAGAAACCCTTAGAGTCTGAACCTTTGAACATGGATTTACTTTCATAAAATTAATATAGAACTTGAACTAGATTTCTCTATCAGTCAAATGATCATTTATCACTGCTCCTCAAAATCAACCACTTAACAACTTTCTTAACTCAAACTCAATGAAAATGCAGAAACTTGATTTGGAAAGTGTTGGGCAAAGTGATCAACTGGATTGATCAAAGTCTGAAACTCTTCAGAGAAGTTCACTTCTAGATTTACAATGCAGGGGAACTTTCAAATATTTATGTCCTTAAACTGGGTACAAATTGCAAGACCTCAAAGTAAGGCAATTAGAATTCTTGGCAAAATAGAGAAACAAGACAATTCTGGACAACCAAATTTGGGGGATCCAAAATCTATCAAGCAAACTTGGAAAGGATTGGGTTTTGAAACATAACCTCTCTGGTATACATATTAAACATTCTCAAAGTGGTGGTCCATGAAACTCAATAGGACACAAGTTATTCAAATGCAAACTGGGCCTGTTACAACAAAATGACACTTAGGCAACAAATGCAGATTTAGATAAGTGCTCAAAACAAGACATCACAAGATAACTTGAAACTTAAATCTCACGACCTGGGATGTCTTCATATGACAAAACAAGGGTAATGAATGCTTGACATTTATGGGGGGTCAAAATGCAAAATTCTAACAAGGTACTCAAAAACCCTTGTTGCATTTTTGAGTCCCAACACCTAGTTCGCGCGAACAAGGTTGGGTAAAATTCCGGCAGGGTGTTTCTCATCAAAATTTTCCCATGGGGGTCTTTGAGCAAAGACCCTTCACACAAATCCTGTCTAATACCTTCGTGCAAAGGGGGTCTTCACTTGAAGACTCCAAAATTGAAATTTTTCCCTAAGAAGAAAAGAAAACTCCAAAAAAATGACCTTTCAAGGCCTAGAACAAGGAGCAAACAAGATGCTTTTCTGAAATACGTGATGTCAAATGATGTTGTTCAGAGCGAGATTTCTAATGAATATAATTTTAATACATATTGAGTTCATTGTCACTTTCAAATATTACTTTAACTAAACATAGGTTATCTGGTCATTCAACAACATGTCTCTTCAAGGCTTCGGGAAAAATAGTAAATTACTGTAGACACCTAAATTTCATTAATACATTTAAGTAAATTTATCCATCTCTAAGACATTATTAGTTAAATAATTATACATAATTTAATTAATTCATGTTATCCCCCTAGCTCAATTAATTCAATTAATTAGTTATATTCCAATGAATTATCTAAATGCCAACCTATAGTCTGATAATTAATTATATCTCTTTCCTTTATTACATTAAATAAATATACTTACCTATTAAACATAATTCATAAATCTCCTTTATCCCACTTGTGAATTAAATAATTCATTTAATTCAATTTGAGCATATGGATCCTAACTTTAACCAATAAACTAACCTTGCTCAACCACCTAACCTATGGTTCTAACTCAACCCAACCCCTTCATACATACTAATCTTTCTCAATTAGTTAATCAACCCTGATTAACTAATTAAGCCCTCCACTCATTCTCTCTCCTCCCATCACATCCTCCTAATCCTCCCACTTGTCCTCTAATCCAAACCTAGTCACTCCCTAAACATTTGCACAATCATAATCTAAGGATTAAGAAATCCTAACCCTCTCCCAGGTCAACCCTCATGTCACATCCCTCAAATCCCCAATCATATGCATTGAAGTCTTCCTTAAATGCTCTTAGATACCTCTTACACACTTCATCCATCTCTTACATCTTTTTCCACTCTCACATCTCCCAAAATGTTCACATTCCCTCATTCTTCCAAACCTCTCTCCTTGTGGCACTTGTCACAATGAGAGGCATTTGAGAAAGCGCAATCCATGTGATCTCTCTCTAATACATCCCCACCCTTTCTCAGGTTTGCATCTTGACGATTCATTTCTCCCTCCATTTGCCTATAAATTGAACCCTTATTTTCTTCAATTTCATCCACCATCATTGCAAAGTTATAATTCCCTTTTCAGAGCCAAAAACCATAAACATACCATCATAATGCCAAAATCCCTCCAAACCATTGAAGCTTGAGCATGATCATATGAGAACACATCCAATCTCTTGGAAAAATCCACACATCAAATGAGAGCTTTCTTGGTTTAGGAAGGTTTGCACTTCCTTAGGCTTGTTAATGTTTTAGTTTCTTCTTTTGGTCTTATCTAGATATTGTATTGGTTTTAGCTTATTTGAATACTCTAACTAGATTTTTTGTGTTCCTTTAACCAGTATTTCCTTACACACATCAAGGGTCATTTTGTTTTTATATTTCATCATTTTCTTTGAAAAAAACTAACCCAAAAACCTAATGTTTGTTGTTGTTGAGCTTTTGTGCTAGGTTTTTTGGGTTTTTGCAGGTTGGAGGGCGAAAGAAAAATCATTTGCACCATCAAATCCATGGTCAAAGTTTACACAACTCCAAAAATGTCCTTCGACAGGAACCCGGGTTGAACCTGCGGGAACATGGTCTGAACTCGCAGGAACGTGATCCCATGAATTTGTGCTCTATCACTGGCCGAGAGCACTTTTATATGTGTTCTATTATTTTTCCACCTTTTCTTCATCTTTAGCAGTCTTGCGGGAACGCGGTCTAAATCCGTGACAATGCAGTTTCACCTTATAAAGCCATAAGGCTTTTTTTTTCTACACATTTCAAGCATTTAAGTTAAGTTTTGTGAGGCCAATCGCCTGCGGGATCATTGTTTGACCCCGTGAGAATGTGGTTTGACCTCGTGGGAATGAAGTATTAAGTCACAAGAATGACATTGTACTAAGTGTGCACTTTGTTTTGTGCAAATGCACGAGATCGCCTATTTGGAGAAACATTTACTTATTAAAAACTCAATCTCACGCATTTATTTTTTGATAAATTTAAAAGAACACATTTGGTTTTGATCCACTAAAAAAAATCAAAAGGTTAAAAAGAACCCACAATCAAACTTTTCATTTGGGTTTAAAATGAATTCACAAATCTTGAGTGCCTAAAAGGGATATTGAACAAAAGCAAATCAAACACTTCATTTTGGTGCACTTAAAATTGAACAAATAAAAAAACACTTGGTTTTGGGCTTAAAATTGAACAAGAAAATCAAAATTTTTCAATTTGGAGCATTAAAATTGAACAAAACAAAATCAAACATTTGGAATTGGTGCTTTAAAAAAGAGCACTTTTGCGAGTTTGCTTCTACTTAGATTACAAAGCATTTCTTAATTTGTTAGGAAATTAACCTTGTGTTTTAAGTTCTTGGTGCACTTGCACAAAATTTTGTTAGAGTGCAACCTCACATCATACACTATCCTCTCTCACTGGCTCTTGTGGTCGTTGGTGCAAGAGAAAAATGACAGTGAACGCTCGAATTTTTTAATTTTCTTAGAGAGATCTGCGTAAAATAAGTGCTTCCTTTTAGAAGATGACCTCAAACTAGTAAAACCTTTTAGCCAATATAGAAACAAGATGCGACCCAAAGGTCCATTTTATATCCCTTAAAGCTCAGGTGAGGAATGTTAATGGTAGTCTGTACTAGGTGAATATCCCTAGCATATCGACATGGTCAACTAGGATCTTAAGTGAGTCACACATGTACAAACCGATTGCAGGGATGCCATGAATCTTACTGCAAACTGTTAAAATATAAGCCTACCTGGTTCACCTATGAAATATTAATAATCGGTTGTGCAAGGAAGATAGTAACTTCTCCAAGATCACTCACACATTCATGCCACCTTGAGAATTTGGAGTCAGATAATATGACATCATAATTGGAGCCATTGTATGCTTGGTGATGGCCATATTCTGATTATGTCTTGTGTGTGTGTCTATGTTTGAGGGAAAAGGTTTTCAAGCTCATCAATTCCTTAAGGTATAAATTTCTTGTGTGTGTCTTCAATTTTACAAACCCCATGAAAAAAAATTTAGAATGTACACATTTGAAAAGTCCAAGTCTTTTTCCAAAGAGATCAGATTTGTATTATTCTTGCAAGGTTTCTTTGTCCCTTGCACTAATGCTTGCTCACTTATTCCAAAAATGCAATCATTGTTCCAAGAAGCAAACCAAGATAAACTTACCGCAGTCATTGCCTAGTCCCAAAATAGTTGTTGTCATTATCAAACCAATGCACATGTTAGATTCTGGAAAACACAAGAAAGTAAAGATTCAATTACCACTTGTATATAGAGAGAAAAGGATCACCACTCTAGAGGCTAACAAATACCAACACATCATTAATTCCATCAAGGAAGAAACTCACAAATGAGAGGAATATGATAAATTCATCTACAACAACAAGATTGTGCGCTTCATGACCAAATATAATCTAAACCACACTTTTATCAACTATGAGAGTTACGACTAGTTGGTCATCACAAACAAACCTATCAACTTACTCTTGTTAGGAGCTTGCATTCCCATCATTTAGATCATTTCCCTTATGGACACATTTATCCAAATCAATCTAGTCGCATCCAACATTTAGATCCATCGTAGAAGAACATCTTAATCCCCATGTCACAATATTTTTTTGAGTTGCACAAAACCTACATCCTAATTGCATCCACCCATCAGCTCTTTCCTTTGACTAAGCTTTGTCTAGGATAAGCCCACCATGTCCTTTGTAACCTCATCATCTTGATCCAAAGGTGAGTTTGCATTGGCGTAGAATCTCATCATCCGAAAGACCACAAGTTTGTCCTAGGTTGACACAAAACACAATCATTTGAACTTACAATAGGAACAAAAACTCATTACCCTTGTGACACTGAGTCATCCATTATAGGTTTTTAGGACACTCTCATTAGTCTAGGTTTTCATCATCATCCCCAAAGCATCCTTTGCATATCAAACCTCTAATTTTGCATCCTCATCATCCTTAGCCCATCCTAGGAACATTTGCACACCACCTTTTAGGGAGGCCCTTATCCCTGCGCATCATTTTGCATCATCTGATGACATGTAACTGATTGAATGTTTCAAGATGTTAAGTTGATGATCATGGAAGGCATTAAATCAGTTAATGTATTGTATTTTCATTGATGTCAAAATTGATATAATTTGTTTGGTCATGGAAATAATGACAAAGACTTCAAAGAACCGATGAATCAAGGTTATGCTATCAGTAATGCATACAAGTCAAGTATTCACTAAGTGACTGCATACATCAACCGAGTGCACACCGACGGTCAAAGTAAAAGAGCAGAGTCATAGTGTTACCTGACAAGCTAATGCACAACATTACCAACAAGCAGAGTTACAGTGTTGCCCGATGAGCAAAGTAGAGAGTAACCTGACGGAGAGAATTTCAGTATTGACCAACAAAGAAGAAAAGGATGAAGATCTTGATGACAACTGAAGTCACATAGATGGAATAGTCAGTTATCACCGATGACTAACTTAAGTGCTGACCGATAGAATAGAGAGTTCAGAAAACAACAAAATGCTTAGTTGTCAAGAAGCTAAAGATAGAATTAACAGATACTTATCATTGTTTTAATCATCTAGATAAAGCTGGAGATAAGTAATTGATTTAAAGCTGATTTGTCTAGTTGGCAAGAATATTTTTTTGAGATAAATCTGGAGTTTGCTTTAAATATATTGGTGAGAATTGTAGAACATGCCAAGAATCAAGAAATCCAAGAAAAGGTAAATCATGTATATATAGAGACAAACCCAATTCATTACGAATGGGTGTGTGGGGTAAAAAAAGAATAGAAGAAATATGCTAAAGAAAATTTGAAGGAGAAAAAAGTCTTCTTTTAGTCTTGATCAACAAGCTGAGGAAAGAGCTAGATTCTGCAGACACCGACGAATAGTGAGACAAGCATCACAGAGAAGAACAATGTGGAACAAAGGTATAAGTGATTATATTGATCAGAGAGGTAATGGACTTACAATAGATCTAAAAATATTCAATTGAGTTGTATGTATGAACATATCATTAGTGTTTCAGTTTAACCATTGAAGCATCAAGTCTCTTAACCGAGAAGGACTTAAAAGTCTTTTACAATTGAGATACATCCCAAGGAGTATCAAAAAGTTTGATCATAAAAGTGGCATTGGATATGCCCGATACCTATTGATAGGCCAAGTGAGTGTTTGATCAAGGATGGTAGCATTAGATGCCAGATACTAGGTGACAAACTATATTTTAAATCCTCTAACAAGGTCACACCTAACAGTGTGTTTGTAACCTTTAACGGGGTTGTCTCTTAACAACGCTCACTTCAGAAGAGTGAAAATTTGGGGTACCAATCCCAATGGTTTTTCCCTTAACAGGGTTTCTAGGTTAAAATCCATGTGTTATGTGTTTATGTTTTATTACTTTATTGTTTCACATTTCACATATGCAGTTCTGGATTGATCAATATACTCTACATATTTACTGTGTTTCGGTAAATAGTTAACTGCTTATCGGTAATCATATAGAAGAGAGATTAACAAAGAAATCCGATAAGTAGAAAATTGATAAAAGTATTTCAAGGCATACATCTTGTAGGACAGAAGATAACTAGAGACATAATCTATGGTTATGAGTTTTAAGGGTTGATTTAAGGATTAATTTATGAGGCCACTGATTCAACCCCCCCCCACCCCCCCTCTTAGTTATTACTAACAATTGGTATCAGAGCTTGTGTGCTTAGAAGTAAGGTTTAGAGACCTAAGCTAAAGATCACGAGATGAACATACGAGATGTGCCCAAGTTGAACAAATATAATTTTGGTTCATGGCAGAGAAGAATACAACTCCACTTATCATGTATTGGTAATGATGTTACTCAATACTTAGATGTTGAATGTGTGTTTCCCACAGGAGAACCAATAGTTAAAAAATTTAAAGAGAAGCATGAACACAATTGCATGATGATAGAGCTTGATTTCTCACTCTCCGATGCTGAATTTGAAGATGTCAAAACCTGCAAAACTGCAAAGCAGATCTGGGACAAATTGATGCTTGTTCATGGTGGTGACAAAAATGTTTTGAGAGCCAAGGAAGAAATCCTTAGAGGAAATTTTGATGATCTCAAAATGAAAGAAGGTGAAAATATCACACAGTACAACACAAGAATCAAAGAGGTAGTCAATGCTATCTGAGGAGTTGGAGGTGTGCTAGAAGAAGACACAGTGGTAAGTAAAATTCTAAGAACCTTACCACCCACTTATGCTATTAGAGTATCTTCCATTCAAGAAATGAGAGTAGTAGAAAATAGCAATGTTACTCTAGGGAGTTTGATTGGAAGACTAATTTTATTTGAGATGAATAACTTTGATAGTAGTGTCTTACCAAACATAGAGTCTGCATTCAAAACTTCTATGAGAATAAGTAAATCAAGTCATAAAAACACTATGAGAAAAGATAGTGATAGTGAAAGTGAAGAAGAGGATCTTAATGAAATTGAAGCACTTATGGTTAGAATAATGCAAAGAGGAAAAGGTAAATACAAAGGTAAATTACCACTTGTTTGTTTTAATTGTAAAGAAATTGGACACTTTGCTGCAAGATGTCCTAACAGAAGAAAAGATGACAAAAGTAATGAAAGATCACTTGAAAAGAAGTCTGACAGAGGTGATTACAGAAGCTACTGAAAATCCGAAAGAAGAGATACCCGAGACTACAGGGACAAAGGAAAGAAGGCTAGTTACCTAGACAAATGCAAAGATGATGATACTGACACCAAATCTAATGAAGACATCGAGATGGTGTTTGTGGCAGTAAAGGATGATTCAGATGATGATGAAGAAAGGTATGTAGAAACTGCACTCATATATAAATTTAGTAAAAATGATGTCTAGATCATAGATAGTGGCTGCACTCACCATATGACCGGTGGTAAGAAAAAGTTTGAGACTTTTGAGTATTATAAAGGTGGTTCAGTAAGAATGGGTAATGACACACCTTGTCGAGTTGAAGGTAGAGGAACTATAATGTTGAATAACTAGATAAAATGTGAAAATTCTTATTGGGTAAATGGATTGAATTATAATCTATTGAGTGTTTCTCAGTTGAATAATTTAGGTCACAGGGTAGCATTTAAAAATAAGAAGGCAAAGATCTTCAATAAATTAGGAAATCTGATTGGTACAGGTGAGCAGACAAAAGGTAACTTATTCTATCTGAATGATATTGACACCACTTGTTTGATTGCTACAAATGAAAACATATAGTTGTGGCACAAAAGATTGTGTCATGTGAACTTTGAAAACATGATAAAGATTAGCAAAAAGAGAAATGTCAAAGTCTTACCGATGATGACCAAGCCCGACAACATCATGGGTAAGAATTGTCAAAAAGGTAAGATGACAAAGTCTAGTTTCAAAAGAAAAATCCATACATCTCATGCCATTCTAGAATTAGTCCATACTGATTTACGTGGACCTATGAGGATAAATATTTACTATGGAGATAGATATTTTATTCTCTTTGTTGATGATTACTCTAGAATGATGACAGGAATGTTTCTAAAAGATAAATCTGAAGCATTTAAGATGTTTAAATGGTATAAGGCAATGGTTGAGAAAAAAAGTGGTAAGGAGTTAAAATTTTTAAGGTCAAATAGAGGAGGGGAATTTATTGTAGATGAATTCACTAACTTTTGTAATGAGCATGGAATCAGAAGACAGGTCTCTACACCGAGAACACCACAGAAAAATGGAATTACTGGAAGAATAAATAGATCCATAGTTGATTGTGCAAGGACACTGATGAAAGAAAAAGGGATCACCCAAATATTCTAGAGGGAAGCTGTCAGTACTGCTATTTACACATTGAATAGAGTACAATTGAAGAAAGACACCTTATGAGCTTTGGTATGGATACACACCCAATGTAAGTTATTTCAATATTTTTGGCAGTCAATGTTATATCCTAAAAGATGATAGAAATGGAAAACTTGACTTCAAGAGTGATGAAGGAATCTTTCTAGGGTATTCTACCAAGAGAAAGGCTTATAAATGTCTAAACAAAGCCTCTCACAAAATTGTTGAAAGTGTAAATGTAAAGATAGATGAATTTGCAGAGAAGAATGAAAAGGAAAGCAGTAAAGAACCAAAGGACTACATTAGGTTTACTTACAATGAGGAACTTGACACTCTACCTGACCAACAATGTAGAGCTCCCGAGCAATAGATCATTGCACCCGAGCATCAGGTTACAAATACCGATGATCAGAATATTGCTCAAGATGATGCACAAAGTGATGGAGAATAGAATGAAGAAAAAAATGATGATCAAGCTGATAGACAAAGAACTAAACCTGTAATTGCAAGATATTTCAGGAGGAATTGTCCACAAAACCATATCAAAGGAGATAAAAAGGTTGGTATGAGAACCAGAAGTAAGTCTCTAAATACAAGATGTCTTATTTGTGATTATGAGCCAAAATCTATCAGTGTTGCACTAGCTAATGATGAATGGATAAGTGCTATGAATGAAGAGATTGAGCAGATAGAGAAAAAATAAGACTTGGACACTTGTACCGAGACCAAATGACAAGAATGTCATCAGTACAAAATGGAATATCAAGAATAAACTGAATGAGAATGGAGAAGTCACCAGAAATAAAGCAAGACTAGTATGCAAGGGGTATGCATAAGAAGGAGTTGACTATGGAGAGACTTTTGCACCTATTTCTAGGCTAGAAGGAGTGAGAATATTACTTGATTATGCTACATGTAAAGGATTCAAGGTATATCAAATGGACGTCAAGTCTGCATTCCTAAATGAAATACTTGAAGAAGAGGTATACATTGAACAACCAGAAGGGTTTGTTGATCTGGACAATAGGGACATGGTATGTAGACTACACAAAGCCCTGTATGGATTGAAACAAGCACCCAAAGCCTGGTATGAAAGAATTCATTTCTATCTTATAAGTATTGGATTTGTAAGGGCTAGTGAAATCAGTAATATTTATTTGAAGGAAGATACTGATGCTAACATTTTGATTGCTGAGATATTTGTTGATGACATCATATTTGGAGGAAATGATATGCTATGCAAATCATTTGCAAATAAAATGAGCAAAGAGTATGAGATGTCTATGTTTGGAGAGATCAAGTTCTTTCTTGGTCTGTAGATCATGCAACAAGATGAAGGTATTTTCATTACACAATCCAAGTACATCAAAGAAGTACTCAAAATATTCAAGATGGAAGAATCCAAACTAGTTGGAACACTGATGACAACTGGATGCAAACTGACAAAAGAAGACAAGTCATCAGAGGTAAATTAGACTTTGTACAGATCAATGATTGGAAAACTCATGTATGTTGTACATACTAGACCAGATATTGCACATGCATTAGGAATAGTTGCTAGATTCTCTACTAATCCAAGAGAATCACATATGACTACTGTGAAAAGAATCCTAAGATATCTGAAGAATACCAAGGAATATGGCTTATGGTATAAAAGAGAAGGGAAATTTGAACTTAAGGTTTTTACCGATGTTGATTGGGATGGAAATATTGATGACCGAAAGAGCACAACTAGAGGAGCATTATTTATGGGTGACAAACTTGTCACATGGATCAGCAAGAAGCAAGGATGCATCTCTCAATCTACTGCAGAGGTAGAGTATGTTGCTACTGCGGCAAACTGCTCAAATATTACATGGATCAAATAGTTACTGGAAGGTATGCATATGAAAATTTTAGAACCAGTAATTATCTATTGTGATAATACAAGTGCAATAAACATTTTCAAGAATCCAGTCATGCATGCTAAAACAAAGCATATTTCCATCAAGTATCATTATTTGAGAGAACAAGTTCACAAAAAGGAAGTGATACTTGAGTATGTGCAATCAAAGGAACAATTGGTCGATATCTTCGCCAAGCCACTGCTCAAGGATGCATTTGAGTACTTGAGAAAGAGACTATGGGTCATACCCTTGTCTATTGGTCAGTAAGCTGACTAGAAGGATGCATCACCCTACATATTATCAGAATAACATTCATGTTGATGCAAGTAGAGAGATGAACTTCAAAGATACATCTATACACAAAAATGTATTTATCTACTCTGAGAACCAGAGTTATTACCGATGGATTGGGAAATTCAAGGAATATATTTGGATAGAAAGGATTCATTTGGCATCAATGTCAAAAGCATGTTTGACAAATATAATTGTTTGGCATTGCTGTCAAAGGGAGAGAGATATATCATTATCATACAAAGATTATCCATCGAAGTATCCAAAAGGAGAATGTAACAAGAAAGGGAGAGTACACACAATTGAAGAGAATTGTTGACAAGAGACATCACAAGAAAGGAGAAAAGTCAAAGGGAGAGAGTTTGACACAGAAGGAGAAAATATCACATCAGAGAAAGAAAGATTCTACATCTATCAAGTGAAGGGATTGAAGACAAAAACAAAGATTCAAGAATCAAATTAAAGCTATTTGAGCTTACCAAAAGTCAGACATTTGTATTAGTTACATTAGAGTAGCTTGATGAAACTGTATATTTCATATTGTATTAGTAATAGTATAGTATGATAATGTAGTATGTTGCCATCAATGCCAAAGGGAGAGATTGATGACATGTAACTGATGGAATGTTTGAAGATGTTAAGTTGATGATCATGCAAGGTATTAACTCAGTTAATGTATTGTATTGTCATGACGTCAACTTGATATAATCTGTATGGTCATGGAAATACTGCCAAAGACTTCAAAGAACCAATGAATCAAGGCTATGCATACAAGTCAAGTATTCACTAAGTAACTGCATACATCGATGGAGTGCACACCGACGGTCAGAGTAAAAGAGAAGAGTCATAGTGTTACCCGACGAGCTAATGCACATCATTACTGACGAGAAGAGTTACAGTGTTGCCCGATGAGAAAAGAAAAGAGTAACACGACGGAGAGAATTTCAGTGTTGTCCGACGAAGAAGACAAGGAAGGAGATCCCGATGACAACTGAAGTCACACCGATGGAACAGTCAGTTATCACCGATGACTAACTGAAGTTTTGACTAATAGAATAGAGAGTTCAGAAAATGACAAAATGCTTAGATGTCAAGAAGCTAAAGATAGAATTAATAGATAATTATCATTATCTTAATCATCTAGATAAAGCCGAAGATAAGTAATTGATTTAAAGCTGATTTGTCTAGTTGGCAAGAAGATCTCTTTGAGATAAATTATGAGTTTTCTTTAAATCTATTGGAGAGAATTGTAGAACGCGCCAAGAATCAAGAAAGCCAAGAAAAGGTAAATCATGTCTATATAGAGACAAACCCAATTCATTACGATTCGGTGTAGGGTGAACAAGAGAATAGAGGAAAGATGCTAAAGAAAATCTGAAGGACAAGAAAGTCTTCTTTCAGTCCTGGTCAACAAGCTAAGGAAAGAGATAGATTCTGCAAACACTGACGAATAGTGAGACAAGCATCACAGAGAAGAAGAGTGTGGAGCAAAGGTATAAGTGATTATATTGATCAGAGAGGTAATGGACTTACAATAGATCTAAAAATCTACAATTGAGTTGTATGTATGAATAGATCATTAGTTGTTCAGTTTAACCATTGAAGCATAAAGTCTCGTAACTGAGTAGGACTTAAAAGTCTTTTACAATTGAGATACATCCCAAGGAGTATCAAAAAGTTTGATCATAGAAGTAGCATTGGATATGCCCGATACCTTTTGACAAGCCAAGTGAGTGTTTGATAAAGGATGGTAGCATTAGATGGTAGAACTAGGTGACAAACTATCTTTTAAATCCTTTAACAAGGTCACACCTAACAGGGTGTTTGTAACCTTTAATAGGGTTGGCTCTTAACAGGGCTCACTTTAGAAGAGTAAAAATTTGGGGTATCGGTCCCAGTAGTTTTTTCCCTTAACAGGGTTTCCACGTTAAAATCCATGTGTTATGTGTTTATTGTAGGATTGGAGAGACAAATCCATAGAACCCGAAGAACACCTGCATGTAAGAAACCTGTAACAAGAAAGAAGTAGGAAGAGGGAACTAGAAGAACTCAGAAGTCTCACAAGAAGTGAAAGCTAAATTGTAATCTAAATTGATGAAAAAGAAACTACAAAGTTCAACCTATAAAGGTGAACGAAACCCTAAAACTAGAAAAGCTAGGTTGCACATTAATAATTAATATAAATATTAATTATAATGTACCTAAGAGATAGCTTAAGTAAACTAGAGTAATAAACAACTTAATTAATTAAATCAAAGTGATCTAATTAATAAGTGTAAATAGATAATTACTCTAATACCCCCCCTTAAGTGAAGCTCAGGAGGAAAGCTAACCTAGCACAGCTAAGAAAGAAGGAAAAAAGGGTCCTAGCAACAAGGCCTGATAAGGTATCCAAGCACAACCAAATCTCTATAAAGCAGAGAAATAGAGAAAACCACATGGGAAAAACCCTACTCCAAGAAGATACAGAAGAAAATGCAGAAAATAATGGCTCAAGAGACTCTCTCAAAACCATAAGTACAATCAAACCCCCTATGAGAGAGGGATGAGACACCAAAGCCACCCCTAGAATGATTGAACCCCTATAGGAATGATCAAACCGGTGGAACTCCAATGGGGAAGAAATAGAGGTACAAAGTAACAAGGAACCCCTTGAATGAGAGGTGAAACTAGCAGACTGAGTTGGTGCTCAAAGGAGAATGAATGAGACTCCTAGAATGGAATCCCCAATGAAGGTGGGCCACTAGATGGGCTGAATCTGTCAGCTGGTAGGAGATGAATGTCCTTGGATATGCCCTCAACAACTAGAGGGGAAGGATTGATGCAGGGAGTGACCATAACAGGGACCACTAGAGAAGAATCATGATGAACAAAGGCAGGTGCAATAGGAGGAGGAGGCGGATAAGCCACAACACTGATCGCAGGAGCAACACAGAGCTTCAAGTGACCCAAATTCTTCTCACTAGGCACTCGTGAAGTAGGAGAGATATTCTCCAAAACTGGAAATGGTGGACCAAAATGGGAGAAGGAGTACAGGCGGGTGACATGATCAACTGCCCCTGTAGTAAAAATGTGGCCAGTCACACTATCTTGGATGTGTACAGAATCTACAGGGAACTCTACTATCTTCTCTGTCCCACTGTGAGTAATCTGATAAATGGAGATAAGGTTTGATGACAAGGATGGAACACATAGTACATAATGGAATGCACCACCATTGATGTCAATAGAACCCTAACCACACATAGGCATAATAGTGTCATTCCCCATCAAGATGTGTGGGGTAGGAGAGGCCACAAAAGATGAGAAGGAACTTTGAGAAGATTCCATATGATGTGAAGCATCAGAATCCAGAAACCACCTAGAAGAGGGAGCTATAGAAGATGCACATAAGGCATAACCCTTTCCATTGACTGACCCATCTTCCTGAGATGATGATCAAGAAGACCAGCGAGAGGAGGAAGAAGGAATAGCAATGTTGCTCTTATGAAGAAGAGCTATCAAATCAACAATCTGTTGGGCATATCCATCTACCTTCTTCTGAAATCACTGAGACTCATCATGATTGAACTTATTGCAATAAGTACACTTGGGTTTGTCTGTCTTTAATTCCCCCTTAGGTGAAAGAGGTGGGCCAAAGGAATGCTGAGAAGGAGAATCCTTCCAAGATTCTGTGGATGATGATACTTGTTTCTGCTCTGGTTTCCATGGAGATGGGTGAGAAACCAAGGCATGGCTCATAGAACCTGAAGCATCATTCAACTGTTGAATCTTTGACTGCTCTTGAGTCAACCAATCACAGAAGGCTATAAAGGAAGGCATATTGTGCCTAGGACCCAAGGCATCCATAATGGAATAGAAAGTGGAGGAGAAGATCTGGAACTCTCCATGAAGCTTTGAGAGTATCAGAAAGATACACTCATCATCTTATTTGGTCTTCCCACATCCTTGTAAAAGTGATCGGAGAGCATTGGAATTCATCAAGAAGTCCTCAATGGTGGAAAAAATATCAGGAGACAAGGATGTAACTCTACATCAAGTTGAAGTACCCAGAATGCATTTACTGTGCCAAATAGATCTGCAAAATTTCCCCAATAGGCGTGAGGAGTGGTCAAACCATCCAGATGAAAGAGGAGGTTGTCTGAAATGTGTAGTGCAATAAAACCCATGGCTTCATCCATTTTTTTCTGTATTGAAGGACCTCAAACAGACACTGCAGAATAGGTTGGTTCTCATCCAGACATGACCATAAGCCACATGAAATGAGTAACTTGGTCATGTGTGCTTTCTAGGTGTGATAATTGTGTGGTGTTAGTCAGGCCACAGAGGGGTCTGACATGGAGAGAAGAAGTAGATGGAAGTAGAAGGTTCATTTATGAATTAAATTACAGAAAACAAATGCACCCCCCTACAATGTATAAGTCTATCCCCCCCGTACAAAAAATAAACAAGTATAGAAAGCACAAAAAATGAGAACAAAACCTAGACACCAGATGCAGAGAGGAAGGAAATGGAAGCCTCTACTTCAATGCCAAAAAAGATATCTCAAATGGCCAAATCAGTAAACAAGACCAACACCATCGTGTCTGGCTTAGAAACACCTTTTTGACGATATTTTATTTTCCAAAAATGGACACCGTATGCACAAGTTATGGCCAAACAACCAAAAATACCTCTAAAAAATAGGTCTCTGGAAAAAACCAGTCACAACAAAAAATTTGACGGTCAAATGATGATCGTAGCTGACAAGAAAAAATTTGATGGCCATCTGCACGTCACAGGCCTATCGTCAAAAAAAAAATTTCTGTCACCAGAAAAATTGAAATCCGCCTGAAAATTTCTAAAAACTGTCAGAAAAATTTACCAATGGGTGACATCAGCAATGACATCACCTCTGTGTGCTGGCAGTGGCAACACCGGCGGAGGTGGCGGTCGGGAGGCTCGCCGGCGGTTCCCAAGCAGCTGCTCTGCATGGGTGGCTGGTGGGTGGTGCGCCAGCGGGGGCCGAGTCCAGGTTGGGCCGGGGTGGTGCCTGGGTGGTGCGGTGGAGGCCGCTCCAAGATATGCTTCGGCAGCGCCTCAAAAAGCTAAAAAAATAAGGTTTTTTTTATAAAAAAAAAAAATCGGGAAGCATGTCGTACGGCCTAAAGAGCAAGAAATTTTTTTCAGAAGCTACGGTGGCCAAATATGGCCAACTTTATATGATTTTTAACTCTCTTGGGCCTTTTGAGCATGATGGTGGAGTCCATTTTCGCTCAAAGTGCTCTAGAAAAAGGTGCCTCCTCAAGATTGAAGAAAAAACCCTAGAGAAGCTATGGTTTTCTTCTTGAATCACGGCGTCAAAAAATCTTCAGACCAGGCAGTAGAAGGCTCTGATATCATGTAGGATTTGAGATACAAATCCATAGAACCCAAAGAACACCTACATGCAAGAAACCTGTAACAAGAAAGAAGCAAGAAGAGGGAAGGAGAAGAACTCAGAAGTCGCTCAAGAAGTGAGAGCTAAATTATAATCTGAATTGATGAAAAAGAAACTACAAAGTTCAACCTATAAAGGTGAACGGAGCCCTAAAACTAGAAAAGATAGGTTGCACATTAATAATTAATATAAATATTAATTATAATGCACCTAAGAGATATCTTAAGTAAACTAGAGTAATAAACAACATAATTAATTAAATCAAAGTGATCTAATTAATAAGTGTAAATAGATAATTACTCTAACATTTATGTTTTATTACTTTGCTGTTTTACATTTCACATATGCAATTTTGGATTGGTCAGTATACTCTACATATTTACTGTGTTTTGGTAAATAGTTAACTTCTTATCGATAATCATACAAAAGAGAGATTAACAAAGCAATCCAACAAGTAGAAAAATGATAAAAGTATTTCAAGGCATACATCTTGTGAGACAGAAGATAACCAGAGACATAATCCGTGGTTATGAGTTTTAAGGGTTGATTTAAGGATTAATTTTTGAGGCCACTGATTCACCCCCCCTCTCAGTTATTACTAACATCATCTACCCTAGGATGAATTTCATGCCACCCAAAACCCGCTCTAAGAAGAGGAAGGATATGGATCCCAATCTTTCTTCTAGTCAACTAACCCAACTAGACTCAAACAACACCATGGTCTCTTTTGACCCTAGACATCAAGTGCAAGTTGAGAATGTTGATCCTACTAAGGTCCCTAGCCTTAGCTCTATGGAAGCATTCATGAATCATCTTGAACATGATCACATGGTTAGCACCATCATTGGACACTCTAGTGCAGCCATCCTTGCTAATTACAAATGCAAAGGCATTCCCCTTCCATCAGGATTCTAACCACCTCACTTAGCACTCCCCATCCATATCCCAGCTGACATATTCCCACTGATAGCAGAGGAAATAACTGGGCTGAGTTGAAGAATGTCCCAAATCACTTCGCTCATCCCTCACTTGCTCTAACCAACCACTACACAACCCTTATCCATACAACAACACAACCAACTCCTTTCTCCATTTTAGGATCTTGTTCCTCCCAACATCCTCCACCTTCTATATCACAATCATTCCAACTCATCGCTGCTCAAACCTCGCAACCTACTACTAACCCTTCAACTATAGCACAACCTATCATCTCACAACCCATTGCCACACAACCAATCATCTGCCAACCGCCAGTCACATAAGTCACCACCTCCTCCATGTCAGCATCATTTCCTCCTCCCATTCCATCGCCACAACAACAACAATCACAATTCACTATATGAATGCTGCCTACAAGAGCCATTAATCAACCCCTATTCCCACAAGGCCCAACATTCCATGCTCAACCAACAACAATAGCTCAAAACACACCAACACCCCAATCCAACATTCATGCACAACTACATGCATCCACATCATAACAAGTCCATCAAATTCCACATGGCCCTTGGGATTCCCACACACTCACACACTATAAATACTACCACATCCCAAGCACAAAAACATACCTTCAACCCTTTCTCCCAACAAACACAAATCCAATCATCGTCGAAATGGGTAGGTAGCTCACAGATGCATATGAGCACACCATGCATAAGAATAAGCATTGATGGGATTTCCCCATTTCTATAGTACCTTACACTCTCCAAGATATGAAGATTTTCAAGTCATTGGCCTATGAGTGGGACAAGTTCCCACTCCAAACTTATAAACGCATCAGGGCTCGATTTGACCCCATAGACACATACAACCATATCATTGGAAAATTCTACATCCACGAGCCAAATACTAAAGATCATTGGATGAATTATGTGGATGATTACAAAGTGAGGATCAAATATTATTATAGGATGTCCCTCACATTAGCATTAATGGCCTTAGAGGTCAATATCCCCCCAAGGTTTGGGACCAAGATTCAGATAATGTGCTAGAGCCGATCTATAATCTGGATAAAATATACACGAGGCCTATCCTGAATGCAGAGATAAACAAAGATGAAAATGATAGCATTGAATTCAAAGCCAGGCATGTGGTCAATCTAACTATGGCATGGATCAATACGTCTTATAAAATGGATCCTATTCCCATGAAGGCACTAATGGATCCACCCAAGAAGGCAAACAAGACATCAAAGGTCACTGGAAGGAACAGGTGGTAGTTCCCTCTACCAGTGCATCTCAAGCATAGATAACTATAGAAGATTATATATTTTAAGAGGTGGATCTAGGAGAACCAACCAAAGAAGGAAGTAAGACTCTGGTAGCTTTAGGGCTCAAACATGCTCTAGGTTTCATGAGCACATATGAAGAAACTATCAAGTCCCTGATAGAGAAGAATGAGGCTCTGAAGAAATTCATTCATAAGATGGTGGGTCCCATTAACCCTAGTTTCCTAGAGGCCTCATTACAGGTCATACTAGAGAAGAAAGCTACTCCGTACTTGACAGCAAGGGTAACCCATTCTTTCATTTAGGTAAGTACTGATTGGAAGAACAATTTTAAACAATGGGGAGAGAAACTAATTAGGGATATCCTCCGGCCATTCAGGATTATACTTAAGGAAGCCACCCATTTTGTGGAACCTATGGAAGGAGATGGAGGTTTAGACTCTACATTGGCCCAATGGTGATCAACTTTACAGGATCTTAAGATAATCAGGAAACAAATTTTTCGGATTCTGGTCAAGATATATGAAGGTGAAGAAATGGATAACTTTAGTACCTAGACCAAGAGCATAGAAAACTCCACCAAGGTCCACGAGAAATGTTTGGAGAAGGTGCATCAAAAGAATAAGGAGATCATGGAATGGGTAGAAGAAATAGAGAAATTTTTCATAGGTATTGACTTAGATTTATACTGAGATGAGGAAAGACAAATTATATGCCCAACTAAAGAAGTGATACAAAAATTCAAAGGTATTTTGGAAGGAGTCAGCACCAAAGACATGCGCCAACTTTTATACTTCAAGGAGGATATGCAAAGGACCTTTGAACATGAAGAAGAGATCAAGTTCTTTGCTTATGAATTAACCATCTTCAGAGAGAAGAAATAATGACACATTGCTAATGTGAAAAGATAAGAAGTGAACTATGGAGAAGTACATGAAATAATATAGAGGCTGCGAGCTGCTCATCCAAAGGTGTTTGTAAATTGATTTTTTCAGTCCAGACTTAGCCATATTTGTGAAGTGAGCTCTTTCATACTTAGCCATTTTCCAAAGCCTAAGTTTTTTGTCCTTTTGGCCTCCGAAAGTCCAAAATTTTGGGGGGTCCAAATTTTGGTCCAGAGGTCAGGGTCTAAATCCTGGGTATTTTAGCGTGATCATTTTTTTGCATGAAAATAGAACTTTAGATCAGATGGATGTACAAATAGAGTTTGTTTTGCAAAGATTAAGGGTCTTCTATCAATTACCACCTCAAAAAGAACCACAGATGAAGATTCCAAGAAAGAACTCAAAGATTAAGAAGAAGACTCCAGTTACGAACAAGGGAACTCCAGCTCATCTCTTTCTTTGTTCTTAGCAAGTTTGACCCTTTTTACATGGGAAAAGTGATTGTAAATGGATCAAGGATCCATGCAAGTAGTCTAGTATCAGTTTAGCAATAGTTCTCTTTAGCAAGATTTAGTTTTAGTTTGTTTTCATTATTTTTAGAGTCTCTCATGCCCTAGTTTCAGGGCTCAGAGTTTGTAGATCAGAACTCTATATATTGTAAGCAAAAATAATGTATTAGGGTTAGATTCTTGATGCAATAAAGATTTAGAATTTGTGCTCCATTCATGGTGTGATATTTTCTGCTATCTATGCGAAATTGATGAATGTGTGTTTTCTTATTCATTCTTTTCAAAGAGCCAATTGTGTTTATTGTTTCTTGAATCTGCAATTCTTTAAATTGGAGTTTGATTTTGTTTATCTACCTTGCTGTGATTAATGTATGGGAAATATCATCTTTTGTGCTCAACGATAAATTTATCTCGTGTGTGTGCACATATTGGTGACTTCATGATTTGATATTTTTGAAAATCTTGCATGCGTAAATACATTTTCTCTCCAAATGATTGCATCCATTGGGTATATAATTGCGGCATGGTATGATTTATATCTAGTGGGTTTGTTCCAAATCTCTCATTCATTTTAATTCTCAAGGAAGGATCAACGATGGTTTATGTCTGTTAGGATTTCATTTTCAGCAATTTACTTTATTCTTGTTACCCCAAATCTTTTAATTTCTATTATAAATATGAAAGCAATTAGAATCATCTTTAGTTTTAGTCATAAATTTGCATCATTAGTAAACTACATGCATTGATAAATAGGAAAATACAAAAAAAAAGTACTAAAGTTGTTTTGTAGTTTGACATCTTGAAAGTACCAGCAAAGGCCTCCTTGTGAACATTCACATTTATCTTCAACTGAGTTACCAAGCAAGTTGTACCACTACCATGAAGAACCTTGGGAATAACTTTGTTATTCTTTCAAGAGAGGAAATCAAATCTTGAGATCCTAGAAATTGAATTGTGTAAAAACAACGCTCAACATAAGTAGTACTAGAAGGAGTTCCCAAAGACTGAAAAGCTGGATAACATCAGATATTTCTCTCCGGAATAGTTCAAGCAAGTGCTTAGATGATCTCCAAAAAGAGGCGAGTTCCTTGAACTCACTCACCATCGCAGAGATCATAGCGATAAAAAAAAGTCAAGAGACAACTCCTCTCACCATCCTACCGAGTCCCAAAATCTTCTTGGACAACAATCACACATCGTTGTCCCGAATTTCCTCGCAACAGTAAACCAAAATTATAACTTGCAAAATTAGAATTTGCAACAACCTCATTTGATGGCCTTCTTTTCTAATGCAAAAATATTTCTAGTAAACTATGTTGGGAAGCTCCATGAATTGCGCAAAAATCCAGAGAAGTTTTGCACGCTTTTTATATATGGAGAATCGAGGACAGAAGAAGAGCACATCCATGCCTTCAAAGAAATTTGTAATTGTAAGGAGATTTCCCACCAAGATGTTATCTACACCTATTCCCATACACTTTTGGAGATTTTTCATACAAATAGTACCTAAACTTACCACAGGTATCTATCTCTGCATAGCCCAAATTTGAAACCAAATTTCTTAACTTGTTTAACTTGTATGTGGATCCTATGAAAACACATCACTAGTTCATAACAACAAGGAAAGATCCCAAGGAGACTATTGCCATGTTTAATCATCATTTCCATAAGATGCATAAAAAATTGGAAGCTCCCTACACTATACCAGAGGCACCCCTCATACAATTTTACCTTACAGCCCTAGATCCCTTCACTTCAATATTTCTAAGAAGACTTCCCCCTGCAGATAGAGACACAATGGAAAAGGTACACAATGAGGCCATAAAGTTTATGCAACAAATGGTCCCACAAGAATGGAACATTGTGGCCGTACCTACCATTAGCAACATCGCTGCCCCACATCTATTTTTAGTAATAATTCTATCTTTGGTGACCCACATGCCTTCGTTAAACCCAATTTTGGCACAACCATTTGCAACCCCACCACCGTCCATCACCTATCCTAGTTACGAGGCTCATAAAACAACGTTCTTGGAGAAAAGGGTTGTGCCCCAAACTGAACCTGATACCCACTTAACCTTTGATTTGGATTACATGAAGAAAACCCTATCCCAACTCACCAGTGAGCTCACTAGGATGAATTTGAATCCCTCCAAAAAACAAAGCGAATACCAACGGGCTTCTGTTGGTCCGAATTCTTACCCCCAAAATCAGAATCGGGGTTTCAACACCTAAAATAATAACAAAAAAACACTGAATAAGACTTTTGGGCAGAAAAGACCCAATAGACCAAAGAACACTCTACCCAAAAATGGTAGTATACCGATGCACAATGCTAATACCTATGAGGCTACGGAAGCCAATTTTTTCAGGGCTCCAAATCTGCGCTAAGGCAATGACAACTTATCCTTAAAATTCAGAGGAGCCACCCATCCAGTTCAAAACCATGATGTTTGATTCTTATGAGTCTAGAAATGGGGAGATCTTAGACGCCTATACGGGAGTAGAAGAGTTCATGCTCCCATTCCAGAAGGAGAGTAAGCCTAAATACTCTAAAGTTCATGCCTTCCAAAATGATCATCGGAACTCATATAACTTATGGAGCTGAAAGGAACTAGTGACCGATGGTATACATCCGGGAAAAAAACCAATTCCACCAGACCCCGAGGAAAGCAACAACCCTATGCCACCTAGAGGTCCAAGTGCTCCTACATCATCTCCACCAAACACGTTTCTGGTTACAAAAGTTTAGCTTGGTCAAAGGACAAATACAACACAGTCGAAGAATTGAAGAAAACAAAGGTAAACATATCTATGTTTGAAATGCTTCAATGCTTCCCTTCTCATAGAGAAGAAATCCTAAAATCCCTGGACCATTTGAAACAAGGTACAATGGCCAGTAGTGAAAATACCACCACCTCTAATATCAACACTTTTGAAGCTTTCCTAGCGATGTTCAAAGACAAGATAGAGGTACCATAATTCCTACTCAGTCTATGGATATTCGGAAAAAACTTACATAATTGCCTAATTGATTCTAGAGCTTCATGTAATGTCATTCCCTTATCCATTTCTTAAAAAATGGGGATGGTTCTGCAAAAGATAAATAGATTAGTGATTTAGCTTGACAAAACATAAGTCAAGGTAATTGGCATGCTTAAGGACGTGCACATCCAACTAGTTGTTGACCCAAGGATACAAGAATACATTGATGCGCACATAGTGGATATCCCCTAGACTTATGGAATGTTTCTTAGCCAAGAATGGACCAAATTCTTGAGAGGATGGTTGTATATTGATTTCACCTAGCTGTGGCTACCATGGAAGGGATTGGACAATCAAATCAAGATCGATGTTGAACCCAAGTTCAAAAGGATGATCATAGACTATAATTCTCTAAATAAAGTTCTATTCACCCAGACTGAATTAGGCACCTATCAGATGGATGACATTCTCATGTTCCGAATAAAATAAGTTGAAGAATAGGACCATAGTCCTGTATAAGGCCTACTAGAGTTCAACATCAACAATGAAATTTTCAAAACTTTATCTAAAGCATGACGACGAGCCTGCAGTACCTAGGGAGAGATGTAGACCCTAAAATTCTCCTGTTACTAGGGTATTGTTGATTGTACCAATTAAGTCATTTAGATTTCACATGACCTAGTTGTCGGGATGCACAGTCATAGGTATTAGCTCAAATTTCCTTGCTAATCAAAGTCCTAGAGAGGCCTAAAGTAGAAAGGGAAAGTCTTGAGGTGGCAAATGAAGGTGACACCATGTCAAAAGGAGATAGCCCAGTTGGTCTGAACACTCTGACCCAGAGTCAAGATAGTGGGAAAAATTCAGATAACAAAAGCCCTACCTTGAACGTATTCAGTGACTAGAGAACTTCATATGATGGCACATTTCCACTCTACAGAGACCTACAAGAAGATAAAGAAGGTGAAATTGTTGAATCCCCAAACCAGACTCCAAACCATTTCGATAGTGTCAACGTCCTGTGAACCCTACTATGGAGCCCTTGATACAAAAGGAAGTCCAAAAGCTACTACATGCAAGGATCATATTCCCAATCTAACACTCCACGTGGGTTGAAAACTTGGTACCTATGAGAAAGAAGACCAGTGAGATTGGATTGTGCATGGATTTCCAAAATCTAAACAAAGCCTCTTAGAAAGATAACTACCCACTCCCTTCTCTCGATGAAGTACTACAAGTGGTAAATTGTTCCCAAATGATGTCCTTCTTGGATGGTTATTCAGGGTACAACCAAGTAATGGTGCAAGAGGAAGACAAGCTAAAGATGACATTCACCACCAAATGGGGGATCTTTTCTATCTACGAATGCCCTTCAGTTTAAACAACACCGAGGCTACTTTCTAGAGAGAAATGGACACTACTTTCAAGGGGATAGTTGGGAAATGTATCATCATCTATATGGATGGTCTAACAACTTTTTAAAACAATGATCCGATCATATATGGGATCTAAAAAGAGTCCTCCAAAGATGTAGGAAGTACAAGATCTCCCACAATCCTAAGAAATGTGTATTTGGGGCCACAGAAGGCAAGTTGCTCGGGCACATAATTTCATAGATAGGAATAGTAATTGACCTTGAATGAGTCCAAGCCAATCTCAAGCTGACACCTCCTCATAGCCGCAAAGATTTGAAGTCTTTCTTTGGGAAGATTAACTTTGTGAGGAAGTTCATTAGTAGTTTTTCCAAGATAGTAAAGCCACTCAATGACATGCTGAAGAGAGATGCTAAAATTGAGTGGATTCCCTCAATAAGAAAGTCATTTGAAGAGATCAAGAATGTGATCGCTATGACTCATGTTCTTGTAAGTCTAGATTACACTATCCCTTTCAAAGTATATTTGTTCACATCAGAACATTCCTATGCAGGTATCCTAACAAAAATGAAAGATGGGGAGAACGAGAGACCAATAGCCTTCATGAGTTTCCCCCTTAAGAATGCTGAAGTCAGGTACCCCAACTTAGACAAGCAATCTTTTGCTTTAGTCAAAGTAGTAAAGAAAATCTGACATTACATCCTAAGGAGTAAAGTCTTTGGGATAGTCCTCGATGTGGCCGTAAAATCTTTGTCGATGCAAAACAAGCTAGGAGAGTGAAGGGGAAAATGGATGATGATCCTGCAATAATTTGACCTAGATATCCAACTAATGAAACTAGTAAGAGGCTAATGCCTGAAAAAAACTGATCTCTGAAGTAGAAGATGGTCTAATATGTTAAACTTACACCGATCAGGGTGTGATCATAGACATATGGTATCAACATGTAGTATGCTACCTACTAGAGAATCGCTGCTTAGAGGGGATGAATAGCTCATAGAGAAGGGATTTGAAAATAAAAGTAACTCCTACATGTTGAAGAATGGTCAACTATATAAACACAATTATGAAGGTCTGTATCTGAGGTGCTTAGACAGGCTTGAAGAAAATTAGGTCCTAGAAGATTTCCATGACAGTTATAGGATAGGAAACGGGTCAGCTAAGGCAAATACTCGCAAAATATTAAGGGTAGAGTATTTTTAGCCAAAATTGTTCAAAAACACTAGCGAACACGTAAGATCATGCTATACTTGCTAGAAAAGTGCAACTCGAGAGAAAAATTTGGTGATGCCCTTACAGCCAGTATACGAGGTGCATCTATTTTCCCAGTGGGGCTTGGAATGATTAACCCCCCTCATATGTAGTTCATAAGTTCATCCTAATGAATACCAATTACTTCACACACTGGACGAAGGCCCAAGCACTAAAGAATTATACTACAGAAGTGGTAACCAGGTTCTTAGAGGACCGCATTATAACCAGGTTTGGGATGTCATTCTATATGGTATGTGATAATGCTCCCTCTTTTTCTTCCTCCACACTCACGCAATGGGCCTTTGAAAATTAGGTAATCCTCAAATTCTATTGTAATTATTATCCATAAGGAAATGACGTAGCAAAGTCCACAAACAAGAACCTAACGACAGTGATTAAACACCTCCTTGACAACAACCCCCAAGGTTGGCACACACAACTAAAATATGCTTTGTGGATAGAATGAGTGAGGATTAAGAATCCCTTGGGGACATCCCTTGAGATTTATGGACCAATATGTGGGAGGCAAAGATCGAGTGCAGGTTCGACTCATGAACCTCCTCAACATAGAAGAGAAAAGGAATTTGGCCCTAGAGCATGTGTCAAAACACTAGGCCATTTTCAAGTTGTGGTTTGATTAGAGATCCACCATTAAAGCTTTCAAGATCTCTGACCTTGTCCTCATGTGGGAAAAGGCAAAAGAAAAGCCGGGTAGCCACACCAAATTTTAAAAATGGTGGACAAGCCCTTATCAAATATCAAAGATCTTGGGAGGAAACACTTTCAAGATTAATGAGGGAAAAAACTTTCAGGATCAGTGCTTTAGATAAAGATTTGACCGCATTGCTAGTCTATGGACAATTCCTTAAACACTATTTCAGATCCTAAGCGGGACTGTCGTTTGTCCCTTGTATCATAGTTTTGTTCATTTTTCTTTATTTTCTCTTTCTTTCTCTCTTTTGTTTTCTCATTTTCAGTCCATTTCTTCCATCTGTGGTTATTCCCCTCTTTTTTTGGGGCTCTTTTCTTATTTTTTCTTTGGGTCAGTGTGTCTTGGAATCATTCCAAGTGGTCCTTAAATAGGAGCAGTGGTATTTCTTTCTCAAATTCTCCAAAGAAACCTACAACATAGAGAACATTCCAAAAGTCAAAAGTGGCGGTATCTTCCACTGACAATCAGAAATATGTTTGATTCTTGGTCATCCTAATCACAAAGAACACTAAGAAATGGCACCTAAGAGCATTGGTTTCTTGACCATTTTTTAGTTGGGACTAGCACTAGTACATTGATTTGGGTACCCACTGATCCCAAAACCTAAGTCTAGTGAATGTGAAAGTAGGAGGAAAGGGAGAATAACCAAAGATGAAAGAAATAAGTGAACCAAAAAAATGGCCCGAAAAGGCAGTAACAATCATAAAAATCTAGTAGCATAGCCTAATTGCTGCTTGGATTGCTCAAAGAAGACAATATGTACCTAAATATAGAACTACACAGATCAAGGGTCATGATATGTCTCATGCAAAGAAATTAGGAATTGTTTCAAAGAAAAGAACTCTCCTCCATAGCTCTAGCCCCAACAAACTAAATAGAAAAGGGTGACTATGACAACCTCTACCGGGGCTATGAACACCCGACTGACAGTAGAGCAAGATTAGATTTGGAACTCAAGGAAAAATTTGTTGGGGATATAGATGCCTGACTGACAAAAAATCTGTTTCTAAGAAGCCTTGGTCTATGTGGCAAAGGTTGGGAACAACTGACAAATGTTCTAGTCACCACACTCAAAGGTCAGGAAATGAACACACATGAACACACACTGCAAGAAAAGCATAAAACTTCAAATTGGAAAGTCATTGAAAGATAGTCAACATGAGAAGCTCTTGGTTTTCATTTTATTGCAAAGTTGGAATCTGGAAGGGTCTTGATTATAAAGAAATGCCTTGGTCATTCCTCCTTTTTTTGAGGCTATTTGTTGTGGGTCCAAAAAACACACCCCATTTTTGGTCCTCTGACCATGGCCCCCCTTTCTTTCTTGTTTTTTGGTCTGCCCCTCCCCCGTTCCTTGAACTAAATTCTAGAGGGGCCTATTGAGGGAGCAAACGTGTTTTTCGTCCATTTCACACTTTTGACATTTTGAACATATTTAGGTCTTCTGAAACATCGAAGAGGTTGAAGGGTCAAGCCTAAACCTCTCAGTGTTTTGGCCCCCAAAACATCAAAAAGGCCGAAGGGCCAAGCCACACCCTTTGGTGTTTCAGCCTCCAAAACACTAGAAGGGGAGGAGGCCACCAGACTTTGGAGTTTCAACCCCCAAAACCCCAAAATCAGTGACGTCACCCCACAGGCTATAAAAGTGGCCCGAGTCACTTTTGTTCTCACTTGTGTTTTTTTTCGTCTGCGTCTTCTGGACCTCCTTACGCACTCTCAATTTTATTCCTTGCCTCCTTGCCATTCTTTTCCATGTCATCTCTCTTTCTCTTAGATCCCTTTTGTCTCCCCCCTTTCCTCATGCCTTGTAGGTAGGGCCTTGTCACTTTCCTTCCTCTTTGCGTTTCAGGTTTAGGTTTTTTTTGTTTTTTTTTGGTCTGTTTAGGCTTTGATTTCAGCCTGGTTGGATCGTTCTCCCTCCTAGGTCCCCAGGGTTCGCACCATTGGAGCTCTGGTTGGGTCGTGCTCCCTCATTTTTCTTTTGTCTTTTTCTTTGCATTTTTTTTAGGGTACGATTTTTTGCGTCGCGACCTAGTCGCAGGTTTTTGGCCTCTGAAAGGCCGAAAATAACCCCTTCGCTGGAAGTTTTTTTACCAAGTGCATTTTTTGCACTTTCAGACATTTCAGAGTTTCACACTATCCAACACCTCCAAAATACCAAACATTTGAAACCTCCAAAGACAAGGTCGCCCCTTCCACTAGCTTCGACATTTTGGACTCTAAAACTTTCTTCGGAGATTCGCACACCAAAAGGCTAAATGAGTTTCATTATCCCCTTAGTCTTTTTGAGATTTGAATCTTTCACACCCTGAATTTCTGCATAGTTTTCACACTCCGCAAGTCCAAAAAATACTTGCTTTGCCATAGCCTCATCCCTCAAAGTTTGGCCTTTCTCCTCCTGACCTTGTCTTCGACGTTGGAAATTTTGAAAGAGCTTTAAATTTCATTTCTGGCTACTTAAGAACCATATTTTTTTGGTTTCCTTAGATGTATTTTTTTTTCTTTCCTTCTTTAGTAATTTCATCAATAAAGATATTGATTTTTGCATGTTTCTTGGCAGGAATTCCTGAGAAGCAGACAACATCACCAATTAAGTACATGTTCAAAGGGAATAATCCCCCTTCAAAGATCAGGAATAAACACCTGTAAATCACTGATACAGACATTAGGATCATGGATTGGAACAAATTCTTGGTAAGATGTTCCCAACCAACCGACAGATCTAAATATTTCACTTCATTGGTCTTATCAAGCCTGGTCACTACAGCAACATACCCGGTATGGATCATGTCCTTTAAGCTCATCATGACATTGGCCAACCACTACACACCAGATGAGAGGGTGGTTAAGAATACAAAAGGAAATTTAGTTCTTGACCTAAGGATGGACAACATTGAAGATGTCTTCCATCTTTAGAAGAGTTTGAGATGGTTCAGGAACAAGAATCAAGATGCCTATGAAGTTGCCAATCAGGAATACCTCATGCAACCTCTTCCAAAGAACAAGATAGAAAAAATAGACCTTAGGAGGGGATACTTAAGGGATGACATCCGAGAAATAGTCACATTGATAAGCTGAGTATATGGACTACCTTAGTCCATCCAACTCAAGAGATGGATGATCTTACTAATAGAGAAGATAAGGAACTGCAAGGAAAGATTCAATTGGGCTACTATCCTAAGCAATAAGTTGGATGAGACACTGACCATTATAAAGCACAACCCCAAGTTCTACATGACCTCATACATAGTGTACCTGTTGGCCACATGAGAAGACTATCCGTGGCTTACAAAATGGGGATGCTTTTTTGAAATTAACGCATGGCCTTTCAATTTCTATCCACAACTGATAAGAAGAAATGACATGCCTAAATATATCCTATATTATAGAATAGTGAATGATGCATTCATCTTCGCAGTCATCAGGTCTATAGAAGGTGACTACGCGAAGAGATTATCAAAGGAAGCTGCTACCAAAGTAAGGGCCATAGGGGAATATTACATACAATTCAAAACCTTCATATACATAAGAGTGGCGGTATCTAACCTAAACCCCAAGAAACAACCCAAGTACCCATCTGATTAGGAAATGGCTAGGCAACTCACAGATCCATAAGAGCACATCAAGCATAAGATGAAGAATTGTTGGGATTTCCCAATTTCTAAAAGGCCCTTACACTCTCCAAGATATGAAGATTTGAAATTCATTGGCCTATGAGTGGGATGAGTGCCCACTCAAAACATATAAACACATCAAGGCTTGATTTGACCCCATAGGCATATACAACCATATCATTGGCAAATTCTACATCTACGAGCCACATACTGAAGATTATTGGATGAATTGTCTGGATGACTACGAAGTGAGGATCAAGAATTATTATAGGATGTCCCTCACATTAGCATCAACGGCCTTAGAGGTCAATATCCTCCCCAAGGTTTGGGACCAAGATTTCGATAATGTGCTAGAGCTGATCTATAATTTGGATAGAATATACAATAGGCCTATCCTGAATGCAGAGATAGACAAAGATGAAAATGACAACATTGAATTCAAAGGCATGCATGTGTTCAAGGAAACTATGCAATGGATCAATAAGCCTTATCAAATGGATCCTATTCCCATGAAGGCACTAATGGATCCACCCAAGAAGGCAAACAAGAAACATGGAGAGAGGTCTATGGTGCCCCGATTCAAGAAGGCCCCACCATAAAAGTTGGGAATAGTATATGGCAATGAATGTGCAGTGGAATATGGTTCCAACCCTAGGCACAAGACCCCAAAGACTAGGATGACATGGTAAATAGATCCTCCTATCAAACCATCATAGGATACCCAAGGAGAAGGCCCTTCCACCTCCAACCCATCTCCTCCTACTATTGGAGAAGGGAAGAAGACTTACAAAAGAAAGAGAACTTCTGCCTCTCCCCGATTGGAAAATTTGCAAGAGGATCTAGAATAGGAGGATGTCCCTTTAGTAAAAAAGGACAAGATCTTGGGAAACCTCTCTAAGGAAAAAGGAGAACACATAAAAGCAAACAAAGGGTCAAAAGGAGTAGGACAATCCTTCGGATACACTTGGTTCAGATGAATTCCTAATGTCATATTTTGAGGGCCTACAGGGTTTTGCAGACCAAGGAAAAGATACACTTGACTCCACAGTGGGGGTTACATAGAGGAACATGCACCCATCCATCCATAAGTGATCAATCCACCTCCATCCCAATTCACAAACCCCACGCTAAATGTGCCTCTCACGGGAGTGGATTCTAGTACCGACCAAAGTGAAGAAACTCAAGATGCTACCACTGCCCAAAACATAAAAGGGGATAAGACTGTAGGAGAAAGTTCAACACTAACTCCACTAGCTTATGTTCCAACTCCACCCACTTATATCCCAGCTCCCATTCCTTGCACACCACCTTCTCTCCCAATTTCAACACCAACTCCACCACTTTCTATTTCTACTCCCCCACCTACAATGCAAATGCCCACTCCACCACCATCTTTTCCTGCACCTTCCTCTAGCTTGAATCCCCAAGTGTCAGTGACTAAAGAAGATACACCTCCCATCAAAACCACACTTGAAGCCATGACATGTTTGAATGTAGAAATATGAGTTAGTTCCTCTGGGGATGAAGGCAAGGATAAAGATGAACGAGATCCTACAAGGGAAGAAGATAAGGGAGAGGAAGATAATGGAGAGGAAGAAAGACATGAAGGAGAAATGAATGAGGAAGAAAGTAGGGAAGAGGGTGAACATGAAGAGGAAACAGATAAAGAGGAGAGGGTAACCCCTAATCCACAAAGCTTGGCTTCAGTTCTTCACATCACCCCATATGAGCTGGTTACCGCCTTTAGTAAACTTACTTGGTTCACTAAAGAGATTAAGCCATGGAAAATAAATTATATAGATGAATAAGATTGAGGAAACATAGATATTTCATTCTTAGGGCAAGCCTTCCATCAAACAGAGGTTAATATACTGGCAAGAACCATATCATACATCACTCAAGACACTAAAGGGCGCTGGAAGGCATAGGTGGAAGTTCCCTCTACTAGCACATCTCAAGTGCAGATAACCCTAGAAGATTATACATTTGAAGAGGTGGATATGGGAGAACAACCCAGAGAAGGAAGTAAGACTCTGGAAACTTTAGGGCTCAAACATTCTCTAGGTTTCATGAGAAAAGACGAAGAAACTATCAAGTCCCTAAAAAAGAAAAATGAGGCTTTGAAGAAATTCATGCATAATATGTTGGGTCCCATTGAACCAATTTTCCTAGAGGCTTCACTACAGGTCGTATTAGAGAAGAAAGCTACTCCAGACTTGCCAGCAGGGGTAACCCATTCTTTCATTAAGGAAAGTACTGATTGGAAGAACAATTTTGAACAATGTGGAGAGAAATTGATTAGGGATATCCTCCGGCCATTCAGGGTTATAATTAAGGAAGCCACCCATTTGGTGGATATTATGGAAGGAGATGGAGGTTTATACTTTAGTTTGGCCCAATGGCGATCATCTTTACAAGATCTCAAGATAATTAGGAAATAGAGTTTCCAGATTTTGGTCAAGATATATGGAGGTGAATAAATGGATAACTTTAGTACCTGGACCAAGAGAATAGAAAATTCCACAAAGTTTCATGAGAAATGTTTGGAGAAATTGCATCAAAAGCATAAGGAGATCATGGAATGGGTAGAATAAATGGAGAAATTTTTTGTAGGTATTGACTTAGAGTTATACCGAGATGAAGAAAGAAAAATTCTATGCCCAACTAAATAATTGATACAACAATTCAAAGGTATTCTCGTAGGAGTCAGTAGCAAAGAGGACCTGCACCAAGTTTTCTACTTCAAGGAGGATATGGAAATGATCTTTGAACACGAAGAAGAGATCAAGTTCTTTGCTTCTGAATTAACAATCTTCAGAGAGAAGCAATAATGACACATTGCTAAAGTGAAAAGACAAGAAGTGAACTAATGACACATTGCTGCAATATTCTCATCCAGAGGTGTTCCCAAATTTATTTTTTTAGTGTAGACTTAGCCATTTTTGAGAGGTGAATTATTTCATACTTAACCATTTTCCAAAGGCTAAGTTTTCATCCTTTCGGCCTCTGAATGTCCAAAATTTTAGTTTCATCTTTTTAGCCTTCGAAAGTCCAAAATTTTGGGGGGGTCCAAATTTTGGTTTCATAGTTAGGAAAATTGTACTTGGAAAATTTTTGTGCAAATATTAAGGGTCTTCTATCATGTACCACCTCGAAGAGAACCCCAAATGAAGATTCCATGGGAGAACTCAGAGATCAACAAGAAGACTCCAATTATAAATAAAGGAACTCCAGCTCATCTCTTTCTTCTTTCTTAGCGAGTTTGACCCTTTTTCATGGGAAAACTAATTGTAAATGGATCAAGGATCCATGCAAGTAGTCTAGTATCAATTTAACAATAGTTTTCTTTAGGAAGCTTTATTTTTAGTTTGTTTTCATTATTTTAGAGTCTCTGATGCCCTAGTTTTAGGGTTTAGAGTTTGTAGATCAGAACTCAATATATTGTAAGAAAAAATAATGTATTAGGGTCAGATTATTGATGCAATGAAGATCTACAATTGGTGCTTCATTCCTGGTGTGATATTTTTGCTATCTATGCGAAATTGATGAAGGTGTGTTTTCTTATTCATTCTTTTCAAAGATTCAAATGTGTTTATTGTTTCTTGAATTTGTGATTCTTTAAATTGGAGTTTGTTGTTGTTTATCTACCTTGTTATGATGAATGTATGAGAAATATCATCTTTTGGGATCAATGATAAATTTGTCTCGTGTGTGTGTGTGCACATATTGGCGAATTCACGATTTGATAGATTTTGAAAATCTTGAATGCATAAATACATTTTCTCTCCGAACGATTGCATCCGTTGGGTATATAATTATGACATAGTCTAATTTATATCTAGTGTGTTTGTTCCATATCTCTCCATCGTTCGAATTCGCAAGGAAGGATCAACGATGGTTTATGTCCGTTAGGATTTCATTTTCAGCAATTTACTTTATTCTTGTTACCCCAACTCTTTTAATTTATGTTATAAATCTGAAAGCAATTAGAATCATCTTTAGTTTTAGACATAAATTTGCATCATTAGTAAACTACATGCATTGATAAATCAGAAAATACAAAAAAAGTACTAAAGTTGTTTTGCAGGTTGACGTCTTCAAAGTACCAACAAATGCCTCCTCGTGAACATTCACATTTAACTTCAACTGAGTTACCAAGTAGGTTGTACCATGACCACCGAGAACCTTGGGAATACTTCATTATTCTTTGAAGAGAGGAAATCGAATCTCAAGATCCTAGCAATTGACTTGTGTAAAAAAAATTCTCAACAACTATGGTATAAGAAAGAAAAAATAATTTCAATGAACCCTTTATATTCATTTATTAATTCGTAAATAAATGTAATCTTAAAATGATTACATCCTTACATCTAGCTCAAAAGAAAACAAATGAAAAATATAATTATATATTTGGTTAGTTGGTTAAAAAAGAGAGGATGTGTATGATACTTGAAAAACTTAAAATTTATTTGAGCAAATGATTTAATGGCTGAGAGAGAGAGAGAGAGAGAGAGAGAGAGAGAGAGAGAGAGAGAGAGAGAGAGAGAGAGAGAGAGANGGGGAGAGAGAGAGAGAGAGAGAGAGAGAGAGAGAGAGAGAGAGAGAGAGAGAGAGAGAGAGAGAGAGTTGTAAACAGTTAAAGACAACTAAGAATGGGGGGGTGAATCAGTTGTCCACAAAACTCATAAATTTTTCAACCTTTAATTAGTTACACCAAAATTAATTTAATCCTTTAATATATAAACATAAAAAAATAGAAACTATTATACACAAGGAACACCAGATTTATGTAGAAAACCTTGTTAATGGAAAAAACCACAAATAAGATGGGCTCATTTCCCAGATGAAGAGGGATAAAAGAGAATAGATCCACCACTAATGTACAACCACAACACAACCGAAACATTTGTATGCACCTTAGACTCACTACTTCAGGTAGCTAGTGTAATCACCCTAACTTGGTCTACTATGACGAGAGACCCTATTTTCCCTAAGTCTGATCATACCCCTAATTATTTCAAGACAATTATTCAATTAATTGGCATAATTCATTTTAAATCAATTTAATTTCCTAAAAATCAAAGTGATCTTATCAGTAATTCACATTAATTTCCTTAGCCAATTAAATCAAATCAAAAAATTAAATCAAAAAGAATTAAATACATGGCTAAGGTAATTAATTAAAAGGAATTAAATAAATCTCCTAATTACAACTCCTCACTTGCAAAATGGAAACTCAATCCATTAGCCAATGAGAGTTAAGTCACTTGGATCACCTCTCATGGATCACCAAAGATTCAATCTCCACCTCTCTTCACAATTCAGTTCTGGCCTCTCATTCCTCAAATTCTTCTATAAAAGGAATGAATTTTGAGCTCAAATGACCCATAATCTTTAATCTTTGAAAGTATTCTTATGCTACCCCTAATTTTAGAATTCCATTTGCAAACTTATGTTGTCCTAATTTCTAAATGCATTTTAGTTCATTGTTCTTAGAATTACATAATTTCTCTTTGGAAGCTAAAATAAACTTTGTTTGAGCATTTATCTTGCATTCTCTCTTAAATCTTCCATTCTAAGCATGAGTGTGTCACTAATTTATGCATAATCTGAGTGCAATTTGTAGCGTATTTTATACTCTTCTTAGATAGGGAGCAATATGTCAATTTTGGTGATTTATATATGATTTTCCTTTGTTATTTCATATTTTTATCACTAATGCAATGACATATTGAAGTGTTGTGTTGCTGCTTGCAGATCCACAAAATACACACATTTTTGGCACCCACCGTGGGGCAAATCCTCAGATTTCTCCTCATTTCTAACTTCTTTTTGGCTAATTTGTGTTCTTTGTTTTCAGGTTTAGAGTCTCCTTTAGTTGCCAAAGCTCGCATGCAGAAAAAATCATCGCATTCAGGAAATATCATCGCATCCTGGATTTCTGAAATTGCATTCAGTAAATCCTAAATTGCATCCAGGGAAAGCTCACATCAGGTAATTCCTGCATCGTATTTAGTTGCCAAAGCTTGCGTCCAGAACTATTAATCGTATACAGGGATTCTAGGATTGCATCTCATAAAGGCAGTCACATTTGGTTGGTTGAGTTGCAAATTTAAAATTCTAACCACTAATCTTCTAACCATGCATGTTTATGTGTTTTGAACAACCTAACATTTGCTTGCAGGTTGCTTTTAGGGACTTTTTTGTGAAAATTTTGGAAAGCAACTACTAACTTGTGGGTTGTAGGTTGCCAAATTGCCCAAATTGACTTCTATTTTGCTAAGCTTTCAAACTTAAGATCACTTTCCATCATTTGGGAAATTGGCTAGAGGATTATGCTCTTTTCCTTTAAGGAAAATTAGAAACTCAAAAGTCAATTTAAAACTTGATGAGAATTTGAGGAAATGAACAAGCAAACAAATTGTCTAATTTTTTGAGAGTAGTTGAACAAGCAAATCATCTTAAATTGGGGAAATTGAACAAGAAAAAAATTGCTTTCACATGCTTTGTTCTTTCTTAAAATAGGAATTTAAAGGTTGAATTTAAACACATTACTTAGTCCAACTAGAGGATTGGCTCTTCTTTCCAAGCAGAAGAATCAAAAACTTTCCATGGGGGATTGAGTTTTGAGTTACAAAATTTGAGGAAATGAACGTGTTTGGTGTTCTTGTGGGAGAAAGTGACATGGAATAGGAGAGTATGCTTTTCTTCTCACAAAGGATCAGAAATCTAGACTCCTAAGTCACAAATCCTTTGTCATTTGCTTTCAAAACATTAGAGGGCCTACTGGTTGAGGGAAAAATCTCCTAGGATGAACCAAGTGGGGACAGGTTTACGCCAACCCTTCCAACTCACTATAATAAATATGCTTCCTTGAAAGCCAAAGCCTTGGAAGACCTAGTCGGTTTTATTCCTGGAATTTCAACATCATTCCTTGAACATGCTTGAGTTTGTGTAGAGCGGAACCGCTTGAATCTCGCTTGTGAGACTACATACATTTGAGTACTCATAGGGCTATACGCCTCAATTTTTCCTTGTGTAATTCTACGGGAGATGATTGCGAATGGATGCCCACAATTAAAAAACACTTGTAGTCAAAATCAACCTGATCTATCTCTAAAAGGGTGATAATCTTTGTGCAAGGAAAATAGTAATTGCCCCAAGATACTCATCATTTCATGCCCTCACTTGCATTTAGAGTCGCATAATATGGCATCATGACTGGAGCCATTGCGTGCCTGGTGATGGTCATATTCTGATTAGCATGTGAGTGTGTACCTGAGTTTATGAGAAAATATTTTCACTCTATGCTTAGAATCTAGGGTATAGGAAAGTGTTTGAATTCCCTTAACAAAGAAACATTGCTTGATGTGTCCTAAAATCTCACTAAAAAGATAATCTCATAAAAAAAAACAATACATTACAATCCCTGACATAGATGCTATTTAAAACTCTCTGGAAATTCTCAGACAAACTCTACTATCAGAACAAATTTCACGTACTTGAGTCAAAATTGACAAAACTTGAAAAACCATCAAAGGCTCGCATATGGTCTTTCCTAGGCCGCATCTAGTTGCACTAGCTCGCATCTAGGGAACTTGCTCACTTTTGGTCATTCTTGGCTCGCATACAGGGAACTTTCTTGCATTCTTCATTTCAAAGCTCACATTCAGTTTGCATTAGCTCGCATCTAGGATAGTGGTTACTTGCACATGTGCCACTCAGAAAAACTTTGTATTTTTGGATACCCTTTTAGCTCTTTATTCTGGTCCTATTGCTCTTTCTGGTCCGTCTGTCACTGTTTCACAATTTTCTTAGAAGTCTACCTTGCATGTCCTTTTGGATTCTCACAATTGGTCCCAAATCATGTGGTCTTTTCACTTATAAAACTCTCTTGATTCCCAGCTCACTATCAGGGCATTCTAACCCTTTGACACTCGATTCATTCACTCAAAACAAACACAAACACTCTTTCAGTACTTGGACAATTTGAAATCCTATTTGACACTTGGAAAACCTTTGACGAAGTTGAGACCCAGCTTTCATGGTTAACACAATATGTAATCAATACCTTGCTAATAATGCTGAGAGACCTCCTAGATTAATCAAGTTTCAACAAGGAGAGACATCTCGCAATCCCCTATTCGATTTAAACTCACCTGCAATGGAAGCACCTCACCATGAATGGAGTGCATATTTTGAAGAATATAATGATGAGCAAGATCATAATGAATGATAAAATAGTCACGAAGAACAAAATCATGGCCTTCCTTTGTTTGGATCGAATAGTGACGAAGATATATCAAAAGAAGAGTATAAAAAACTCAAACAAAGAAGAAAGTTCCAAAGAACCTTGGAAAAGATGATTGGTGAAGACAAAGAGAAATATTTCCTACACTTAGCTTCTCTTGGAGTCACACTTGCTAAGGACTATGATGTTGAAAGACTAAAGTAAAAGGAAGTACAAACACCTATTTCCATTCTCACCAAATAATTGACCTTAATGCAATCAGAACTTGTGACACTCAAGTAAGAAAAGGTCAAACCAACAAAAAAATACTCTTTGGAACACATATGTCCATTTCCTTATGACAAGAGTATCAACATGGTTCCATTTCCTCCTAACATGTCAAGACCCAAATATGACAAGTACATGGGAGAAACAGAGAAACAGATCCACATGACCATGTTAGAGAATTTTGCGCTCTAAGCATAGAGTAAATGCATGAACCTACTTATCTAATGAGACTATTTTTGGGAAGTCTAGGTGAAAATGCTATGGAGTGGTTCTCCAAAATCACACCAAGTGTGCAATCTTTTGAGGTGTTAATCCAATGTTTTGTTCAACATTACTCCTATAATATACAACATAATGTAACCATGATGGATCTTTGTAACACAAAACAAAAAATGGGTGAATCCTTTACACACTTTTTACAAAGGTGGAGGAGAATCTTTCCGAGGTACTCAAAAGAAATACCTGACTCAGAAAAGATGGAAATATTTATCAACAACTTGGTACCCAAAATGAAGTATGCTTTACAAATGCAATATTCACCTAGCTTTGATGGAAAGATAAAAAATGCTATACGAGCTGAAAAAGTCATTTTCAAGAAAGGAGAGATCACACTACAAAGTGATAATAAATCTAACAACTACAATCACAAACCTAAGTGGTGGAACAAGAAAAAAAATGTTGTTAGTGATGGAGTGGTAGAAGCATCAAATACAAACACTAAACTAGTGGTGTTCAATCTAAAAAAAAACTTACAAGCAAGCAAAGAAGCTAAGGTAACAACCAAAATACCAAGAGAAAACAATGAGAATAACAAGAGTAAACCATGGACTTATAAACCTCAAAGAATATTTACTTCGTTGGGAGAACCTCTTGAGACAGTTCTGAAGACTCGATTGGATAACAAAGTCCTCATGATCCCAGATTCAAAACCATGGGAACTGAAAGGAAAACCAAGATGGTGGAATGACAATGCCTATTGTGTCTTTCATAAAAAAAAGGGACATAAGACCAATGACAGTGTTAAGCTTAAACACATTATACAAGACCTCATTGAGGGAGGAAAAATCAAAGTGGAAGGACATAACACTAATGAAGATCACATGACATTTAACAAACCATTCCCTAACTACAAAAAAGGGGAAGCTTCTAAAGGAAAAGGAAATGAAGTGAGTTACACCTGCTCCCATAATGATAATGTGATTAACATGTTGGACATTAAAAGCGAATCAATTAATTTGATCACTATTAAAGGTGCCAAAGACACATCAACACAATCAAATGCGGTGACTTGAAGCCAAGAACAAGTCACAATCAAAGGAGTTAACTCCTCATCTAAGAAAGAAACATCCTCCAAAGTACCTCTTGTCATAATTCCTAAACTGGTAGGAACAAAACAAACCGTTACCATACCATCTACAAACTATAACTTGGTAGATCAGTTGTAAAGAACCTTAGCTCAAATTTCTATATTTGAGTAATTAAAGATATCTTCAGTGCATAGGGAAGTTCTTGAAAAATCCCTAAATTCAGCAAATGTTTCAAAAGACATTCATGTAGACAAGCTCCAGGCAATGGTTAATCATATCTCAGCTCTACATTACCTCTCCTTTTCAGAAGAAGATGACAAGTCCTTGACTCATCCGCATAACCAACCCATTCACATTGAATTCTTGATTCACAAATCCTGTATCAAACATGTATTGATAGATGGAGGTGCAAGGTTGAATATTTGTACTCTCAGTCTAATCAAGAAATTAGGTCTTTTAGAACAAACCATTGATTCAAGAAGTAAGATAACTATCAAATCTTATGATGAAGAACAAAGATCATCCAAAGGGCTCATTGTTCTACTGATTAGAATAGGACCAATTGAACACAATGTAATTTCTCAAGCTCTTGATCTACCATTGGCCTATAACATATTACTAGGGAGACCTCAGATACATGAAATGCATGCAGTACCATATTCTTACCACAAATACATCAAATTACCACATAATGGGATGGAGGTGACAATTCCTACAGATTCAAGCTACACTTGCAATAATGTTAAAGCAGATAGTATGGTTCCTCACAATAAGGAAGTTCCAAAAGAATCCATACCTGAAACCTCTAAATACATGGTGATGAGAAGCTTTGGAAAGACACTAAAACTTGAAGAAACCAATATGGGGGAATACAAACTAGACAAGATGTTGTCATTGGCTAACATTCCCATGCCTCCAAGATCTTATGGGAAAACTTCCTCATCTTTCGCACCTATTGCATCAAAATAAAAATACATTCATAAAGAAAATGGTGTGGTTAGAGCCTCTACTTCTCAAGAGAATGAAAAAGAAGAGAAATCAGTCTTGGATTGGCTCTATAAAGGAGAACAAAGAGAAAATGAGGTAAAACATGTTGAGATATCCCCATAAAAGTATGGTAAAGGATATGACCTTCTAAAAAAATGGGATACAAAGGGAAGGGACCTTTAGGATATAAAGGAAAAGGACTCATTGAACCTATACACATGGAATTTAGAAACACAAAAGACAAAACAAGGTTAGGTTTCAATAACAATTCAGAAAACCCTTCTTTAAGAGATGGTACAATCTTTGATGAAGGTAGTGATGATGAAGAAGAAGAAACAAAACTTGAACCATGGACATATGAAAGGTTATTACACATTGGTACTGAGGATCTTGAATATCAAGGAGACAGATATGTACCTACTTTTTCTGCACAAAAAGAGCATCATGTTCCTTTGTTATCACAAACTGATGTCCAAGAAATAGAGGAAGAAGCAGAAGACTCTCTAGAAGTCCAATAGATAGAAGAAATGCCCCAACAAAAAAATTTACATCCTAACTGGGGGAAATTGGTGACAATTTCACATGTCCTAGACTTACCACATTTTGATCCACAAATAGCTAATAGGGTACATCAAATATCTATTGCTGAGTTTCTAAACAAATCTGATGATGAAATTACAGACTCACATGATTATGAATGGGATCAAATTTCTAATGCTACCATGGACATTGAAATAGATGTAATTCATAAATTTTCATCTTTATTAGAGAGAGGAGAAAGCTCTAACACTTCCCCTAACATTACAATTGTTCTAGAATTGGATGAGTTACCAATTCCCAAGATTATTGATGGAGAAACTAGTATTTTACTAGGTCTAGAGGACATTCAAAGGATACAAGCTATGAGTTTCAATCTGATGAGAGAAGAAGAAGAACACTAAACTAATGAGTCACTAGAGTTAGGTCCATATATTACTAAAAATGATCCTAATAATGACAATTCGACACTTAATGATCTAAACGTTGTAGAAGATAACTTAACAGAACATGTCTTGTCAGTTAATAGTCTTGATGTTGACGCGATGTTGTCCTTACCAAATTCTGAATAATTATCCTTGCTAAACCCCGACCTTATTTATTGGACTAATTAAGACCCTAATCCTATCCTGAACTTTCCTAATGATTATAGTTTGGCCTGTTACCTAAATTCTTGTGAACCTTATCCTTCTTTCATCAATACAAGGAGTGGGAAGCTTACAAGGGAGGATATCAAGTTTCTTAGTCACAAATTGAAAAATAAAAAGAAGAAAAGAACTGATGGTGAAAACCATGTTGTGGTAGTATCAGATTCTAAAAAAGTAAAATTAAAAGAAGTATCTGATGATGAAAACCTCTCAGAGTCACCAAAAGATGAGATTCTTGATATCCTCCTTGAGCACTTTCAAGAAAGATCTTCAGTTTTGATAGAACCAACACAACCATTTAAATTGGGAACAACATAAGCTCCTTAATTTGTTCACCTAACACAATATTTATAAGAAGAATAAAAGATGCAATTCAATGAATTCCTCAAAGAGAAGAAGATCAAATTTGCATGGTCTTACACTGATATGCCTGGACTCGATCCTGAGTTAATAATGCATCACCTATCTATCGCTCCTGGAATTAAACCCATGAAACAAAAATTAAGGAAGATGCATCCACATGTGGCACTATTGGTCAAAGCAGAGATGGAAAAACTATTAAAAGCTAGATTTATAAGAGTCATTGCTTATGTAGGGTGGATTTCCAATGTAGTACCAGTTTCCAAAATAGATAAATCTATCACAATTTGCACAGACTTTAGGGACTTAAACAAATATTGTCCTAAAGATGATTTCCCATTGCCAAATATTGACATTATTATAGATCTCACAATAGGATATCTGATGTATTCTCTCATGGATGGATTCTTGGGCTATAAAAAAATTAAGATTTCTCCTGAGGACCAAGAAAAGACAATATTTACATGCGCATGGGAACATTTTGCTGGAATGTCATGCCATTTGGGCTAAAGAATGATGGAGCCACGTATCAATGAGCTATGACAACAATCTTCCATGACATGATACATAAGAACATGGACGACTATATGGATGATACATTATCCAAGTAAAAAATAAGAGAAACTCACATTGAAGACTTGAGAAAGATACTAGACCGAATGGAGCAATTTCAACTAAGGCTTAATCTAAAGAAGTGTGGGTTTGGAGTCCAATCAAGGAAACTATTAGGGTTTATTGTATAATCTAAGGAATTGAGGTCAACCCCAAAAAGGTAAAAGCTATACTAGAAATGTCACCTCACAATATCAAACAAATGAGGATGCTTCAAGGAACACTTTAGTCAATCAGGAGATTTATGTCCCAATTAGAAGATAAAGCACAAAATTTTACAAAAATACTACATAAAGGTGTTACTTTCAAATGGGATGAGCATTGTGAAAACTATTTCAAAGAATTAAAATAGTACTTGGCTACTCCTATTCTCATGGTGCCTATTCATGGAAAACCATTACTACTCTATATCTCAGCTATGGCTACATCTCTTGGAGTATTGCTAGCACATGAGGATGAAAAAAAAAGGAAAGGGAAATTTATTATATTAGCAGGACCTTGGTGTCTTATGAAATCAACTACAATATCATTGAAAAATCTTGCTTAGTGGTTGTTTTTGCATCCCAGAAGCTGAGGAACTACATGCTCTCACATACGGTGAAACTTATTGCAAAAATAGACCCTCTCAAATATCTCTTGAGTAAAATAGCATTAATAGGAAGAATAGAAAAATGGATCTTGATTCTAGGTAAATTTGATCTTGAGTATGTAGATAGATGAGCTATCAAAGGAAAATTCCTAGCAGATCAACTAGCTGATTCGCCATTGCAAGATGATACACCTTTTATCATAAAATTTCCTGATGAGATAATCATGCATTTAACTGAAGACCCATGGAAGATGTATTTTGATGGTTCTTTCACACAACAAGGATCTAGAGTAGGGGTATTATTTATCACTCCTCAAAGATACACAATACCTAGAGCATACAAACTGATGTTTCCATGCACGAATAACATCTTAGAATATGAAGCATTGGTAAATGGACTTAAGCTTGCTATAGAATGGAAAATTGTAGAGTTACATGTGCATGGTGACTCTCAACTCATTATCAACCTAGTGAATGGTGATTATGAGACAAAAGATGAGAAACTATTGCCTTACAAACAACTGGTAGAAGATTTGAAAAAGTATTTTGTCTTCATCACATTCCAAAAAGTACCAAGAATGGAAAAAAAAGTTGTAGATGTTATGGCTACACTTGCATCTATGTTACAACTGGAAGAACACCAATTCTAGTATGACTTCTTGGTGGAATAATTATCCTTTCCAGCCTTTCATACACTTGAATCCCAAGTGGTTTGTGCCTTAAATGCCCAAGACCAATTCTGATATGCCAAAGTAATTGCTTATCTTACTGATCAAGCCTTACCCTATGGCTTATCTAGGAATGATAAACGAGCTTTAATTAAGACATTATCACATTATGTCCTCATCACTACTAACTTATATATATGAGGTCTTGACAGTACGCTTCTTAGGTGTTTAGAACAAGAAGAGTTTGACTGCTTATTAAAAGAGGTTCACGAAGGTGTATGTGGATCACACTCCAATGGATTTTCATTAGCTAAGAAACTATTAAGAGTTGGATACTATTGGCCTACAATGGAAAAATATGTTGTACAATTCTCTAAAACATGTCACAAATGTCAAACACATGGAAACCTTATCCATGCTCCTGCCAAAGAACTCATACCTTTATAACACATTGGCCATTTCAGCAATGGGCCTTTGATCTTGATGGACAGATCTATCCTAATTCTTTAAGTGGACATAAGTAAATCATTATGGCCACTAAGTATTTCACTAAGTGGGTTGAGGTTGTGTCGCTAATCAAAGCCACTGGTAAACAGGTTTCTATGTTCATCTTGAACTACATCATTTGTAGGTATGGGATACCCTCTTCTATTGTAACAAACAATGGAGGCCAGTTCAAAAACCAAGATATCGAGGAAACTTGTACACATTTTCACATCACCCATCATTGTTCTTCAATCTATTATCCTCAAGGTAATGGAAAAGCTGGGGCTTTAAACAAAAACATCTTAAAAATTCTACACAGAACTGTGAGTAAGTCTGGTAGAGACTGGCATTTGCAACTAAATCTAACACTATGGTCCTATAGAACAAGTATCTAAACACCAACTAGAGCCACACCATTTTCTCTAGTCTATGGCACAGAAGAAGTGCTACCCATTGAAGTATAAATTCCATCTTTGTGAGTATCTCTCCAAGGTCTTGTTACAGACAAACAATACCGCATTGATAGGGTTCATGCTCTAGAACTACTTGATGAGTGCAGACAATAAGCTTTCGATCACCTCAAAGTGTACCAGAAAAGAATGTCCAAAGGGTACAATAAGAAGGTAAAACCACAAAAATTTCAAGTGGGGGTCTCATTCTAAGAGAGATTCCTAAAAATCAGCCAAACAGAGAACAATAGGGCAAATTTGAACCCAACTGGCTGGGACCTTATGTTATCACTGCAAATTTTAGGTCTAGAGCTTATCAATTAGCTACACCTAAGGGAGATGTTCTTCCTAATCCCATCAATACTCTACACTTATTTGGTTCTACGCTTGATATTCGGTTGACAGAGTCATGCAGTGGAAATCATTCTCAGAAATACCAAAAAAATTAGAAAATTGATCCTGAAGAAATCCAAAAATGGTAGAAAAGTCATGAAAAAAGGTATCCTTGGTGAAAACCTGGCAAACAGGCGCCTTGATACTAAAAAAGAAGAGAAAAAAAAATTTTGAAAAAGAGAAAAGTGCCTCGGTGAAAACCTGGCAAATAGGCGTCTTGGTAGCAAAAATAAAAATATTTTTCGAGTGGTGAAAACTTGGCAAGCAGACATCACTTGTACTCTTTGCTCTATCTATTAATGCATTGCTGACACTAAAACTTCAAAATTACACCAATTCTACCAATTGACTCTGAATTCCTTACAAATGTCCTATCCTTGCCTAGGATTTGTCTGCATTTGTGTCTTAGGAATAGTAATTATGCACTGGGGGCATCTTTACTAGCATGTTTTGTTTGTGTCTGCTAGGTTGTCCTAGGTTCCTGTCTAGAATGGTTTGTGTCTCAAAATAGTATTTCTCAATACTTGCATCAAAATTTTACTATCAGAAACAAGGGTGTTTCTTAAATACCACCTACCTATAATAGACATCATACTAGTGTTTCTCAACACTTTAATCAAATAGTATTCCTAAACACTACATTGGATTGCAAATGTTAATAAATTTTATCCCATATACTCAGACATAAAAACATATTGCTTGATTCCAAGTTCTGATTGATGATTCTCTATTGTGCTTGAAAAATAAATCAACGGTATTTCTCAATACTACTTAAACACATTTTAGACTGATCTTGGTTTGATTATAACTCTTTTATGTTCTGATGATGTTTTAAACTAGGGACGTGTAAACAATTATAAATTTTCTTTGATTTCTTATCAATTGGTGATTGTTATGTCTTCCGAGTCACCCCATGATTTCTATTCAATGATAAATAGGCGCAAGGATAAGGGGCATAACCTTTTCTTGGTTTTTTTTGCATATGGTGATTTTTTCAAATGATCCTATAAATTTCACTTAACTTGGATTTTTATGGAAAGAGCTGCCAACATGAGTGGATAGCCGCATATATCTCGATCCTAGTTATGTGTAAACTATAGTGAGGTTGAAATAATTTCCTTGTCTATTTCTAAATCTGATTCTAAGTAAGGTGTATGACACATTATGTACCCAAGGATATGCATATTGAAGGTCATTGCGGGTCACATATCTTACATTACACACCAACAAAAGGTGATTCTTCAAAGCAAAAGGAGATAATTGACAAGTCATCATGACCTCTATCCCTTGATACTTAGGTTTATTTTTGACATTGCATCCAATACAAACAATATTCATACTTTCATGATACCTTGTGGGTATTAGTGACAGTTGTACTATCTACTGATGTCTGTTACAAAAATGCCCAATGATGAAACAAATGCTACAATATATACAAATCAGTGATAGTCCTAAGATTCTGCATGTAGGTGCATTTAAAGATTGCATGATTCATTTTTAGAACAACATAAAGAATTGAGATCAAAATGATTTCCTAGTTCATCTGAAATCCAAGTTAACTACTTAATCTATATTACTAATATTAATGTCATTTCATATCCATAACATACATTCTACATTCATAAATGAGAAAGGAAAAATACAAAAACAAAGCATTCAAGCATTGCATTTCTTTTTACATCCTAAGTGCATCTATACATATATTTGCATAAAGAAAAATCTCAAAAACTTACATTTACATATTCATCTAGCATCATCTAAACACATTTATATATCAGTAATAAATCAACGAGCATAAATGATGTCATCACAATGAATCTAATCTAACTCATCAAAAGACCAAGTACATAATCACATGTGCATCAATCTAAATATCTATCAAGAAAGAGAACCCATGAACATGTCAAAATCAGAAACAGATATCTCAAATATATATCAATGATGGAACAGATCAAAAATATAGAACTGTCTACAAAATAGTATCAGTATAATCATGATGAAATATATATACATGTATCAAATGTCTTTAAGTACAACAGATGATCTCAGAAGGATCAATATACAAAATGTCTCAAATATATCACAAGTACAAAATTAGGTCTGACTGCCACCCTCTCCCTGATATAGTGGAGGAGGTGGTACATGAGGAGTTGGTGGAGGCATAGCTCCCTCTAATTGATGTGCCACTCAAGAATATAATAGAGCTCTATGTCCCTCTAGAACTATCACACAATATAATGCAAAATAATAAGCAGCTCTCGGGCCCTGATGAGTAGCTGTGCGGGCTTGAACATCTCTCTTGGCTCTCATCATCTCTAGCTATCTATCCTTGTTCACAAATAAAGTATCTGATGTTGTGATCTAATCTATAAGCTTCTCATGCTCCCTGTAACACTATGACAAGGCATCTTTGTCCCTTCCAAAATCCCTACTTGTATCCCTGGGAGGATCATGTCTAGGAGGTCCACCTCCTCCACTAGGTACCTATCCTAATGGCCTCTATTGTTGTCGTTGCTTCTCTCTGGTTAGTAATGGACTTGGATCTACCCGTGGAGGCACAAAACTAAAGTAAGTTTGTCTGCCATTGGCACCCTCTCCATTACCACCCACTCTACTACCCACTCCACCACCACCCCTATCATCTCCATCATCTCCATGATCATCCCAACCATGCCCATGACCTCTGTCTAAAGGAGGGCGTCTACCATCTCTACCTCCATCTCTCCCACCCCCCCCCCCCCNTGACCTCTGTCTAAAGGAGGGCGTCTACCATCTCTACCTCCATCTCTCCCACCCCCACCTCCCCTATCTCTTTGGGCTCCTCCTCTACCTCTAATAGGTCTGTCATCCACAAGATCATAATCTAAGGCATCCTCTATGTGAGGAGATATCTCCTCAAGAGCTATGAATTGAGGAAAGGGATATTATAACATATGTGAAAGATAACCATTAGTGCACCCTACATCTGCAACCTCGGGAAGATAATCCCACCCAACTGTGACCATTTGACTGATCTCCAGCTGTGTGGTCTCATATATTAATCTGCCCCCCCAAAGAGGCTCCTCATCACAAATACATGTGTATTCTATCAAATCCTATGATCTTCCTTGTACACGACCATACTGTCACAGCACGCGCATAACAAGAAATCGCTCTACAATGTAATGGGTCCTGCTGATCAAGTACCTGCTATGGAAAAAGTAAGGCATCTTCCACCTATTTGAGGTCCACTCCTCACAATCTAACTATGGTCACCATATAACAACTCTCATATCATCTAGAACACAACGCCAGTACTCTACCTTTCCCAGATGGGGCTATTGAATAAAACCTGCATACATATATATATAAGGATGCTCATGCACCCTTTTCCTCTCTACTATCGACCGTGTCACTGGGATGTGCTCCCAGGCCCAGATCTATAATATCAGGATCCCCACTGTCATACTATGTGAATACTCATATATTATCTCATGTAACTCTCTGTACATATGGGTTAAAATGCAAGTGCCCCAGCCAAATCTACATGATGACACAACTAGCTACTCAAGTGTCTCCACCCAGCCGCACATGAATCCATGCTGACCTCTGTCAAGCATGAGGATACCTCTAATCAAACTAGAAATATACACAGATATATGATTATAGTAATCACACATGTAATCCAAAGTGAGGTATCGACGGACTATTGTAGGATCTGCAAAGTATCTCCATGTAGAGTCAATCACTATAGCAAAGCGTGACTCAAAATGTACCTCCTGACCCATAACTGGAATCCTCATAATGCGCCACACATCCTCAAGTCTGACGGTCATCTCACCAGTTGGGAGATGGAAGGTGTTGTACTCTTAATTCCATCTCTTAGCAAGAGCATTCAACAACCCCCAATTTACTCTGATGTGAGGTAAATCTATGAGTGACGTCAATTTGAGACATGCTATAATTTGTCGCTCATCATCTGTCAAAGATCTAGATAAATCAAGGACTCATCCTGGACAAGGTCCCCGAAAGGATACTACCTCAAATTCAATCTATCCATAACACACAAATATAGGTTAAAATCAGTATTCTAACTAAGGAAACTACACATAAAAGCTATCAGTTAAGTCTTTTTTGGCCTTCAGAAAGAGAGAAATAGTCAAAATTGGAATAAACCTAACTCCTAAACTAAAAATGATTTTGTTTTTATGGGGCACAACCCTAAAACCTGGATGCGATGCACAATTTCTTGGATACGATGGGGTATCCAGGAAGTGATCCTATTTTGATAGGATGCAACATGAGACGTGGGGTGCGATCCTATTTTCATAGGACGTGACAAAATTCAAAGACATTCAAATATTGAATTTTTTTTACCTCATGTGATACAAATTTGGAAGACAGGATATAATCCTGAATTAAGAGGATGCGATCTGAGATTTTTGGGAAAAATAGGATGCGACACGGGATTAACCGTACGTGACCCACAACACAACCTACGATGCAGAATTACAAACTTAATATCAACTACAGAATTTGACAAAAATAAAAATAGAAAACACGAAAAGGTAGGTATCAATGTACTCACTAGCAGTGCATAATCGGTCAGGCACTGATGTCAATGTGCAAGCTTTAATCGATGTTTCTCCATGGGGACCACCATCTTCTTTGTAGAGCTCTGGCTTTACTAAGGGTAAAAGTGAAAATGAATGAGTAAAAAGTGAATTTTGAGATATATATTGACCTTTTTGAGCTATTTAAGAGCTCTAGAACTCCTCCCATACTATCACAATTCAATTTTGTTCTTTTTTGATCAATCAGGTATGCAATCAAACACACAAACAATGTTCTCCATAGCATGCTGCATATTTTATGACAATATCCCAAAAAAGTAGAATTGCTATACATGTTTAGAAAATGATTCGCAGGCTTTACGCAATCAGTTTTCTAGGTTCTCTATCAAAAAATTTCACATTATTCATCAAAATAATTGTCCTACATCATTTTATTAGACTCAGAACTAATATTTTTACATACTCGACTTGGTAAAATTATGTTTTCTCTTAACACATCTTCGCTTCATCATTTCTTCTAATTGATTCTTTCTCGATTCAATCGATTTGTTCATTTGATATATCAATCTACAAAGGGATTTTTTCTTTTTACTTCAATTTTGTTCCCGAGGGGGCATGATCACACTTAAAATCAATCAAATTCTTTCTCACAAAGCAACAAAATGACTTCATCACCAAAAGACTAGGGGCATGGCAATTTCCTTCGATCAAGTCAGGACCGTTTGATAGAAGGCTTTGGTTCTCACAAGATGGATATCTATGTCTACATATTATCAAATCTTTATTAAGCTCCTGGCAGCTTCATACTGACCTTCGTTCAATCAAGTTCAGAGTTAGTATTACCAATTCTAATTTGATCAAGTTCAGAATTGGTATCTTTAAGATCTTTTGTTTTATTGACCTTTGTTCGATCAAGTTCAAATTCAATAATATCAATCTTTGTTCGATCAAGTGTGAGACTGATCTCATCAGACATTTCGTTCAATCAAGTGTGAAATTCTCAAACTTTTTGAAGTCAACATCAAACATTCTTTGAATCAATGCGTTGCTCACACATCAATTCAAAGAGGGGAAAATGTAATCACCCTAATTTGGTCTACTCTGACCAGAGACCCTATTTTCCCTAAGTGTGATCATACCCCTAATTATGTCAAGACAATTCTTCAATTAATTGGCATAATTCATTTTAAATCAATTTAATTTCCTAAAAATCAAATTGATCTTATCACTAATTCACATTAATTACCTTAGCCAATTAAATCAAATCAAAACAATTAAATAAAAAAGAATTAAATACATGGCTAAGACAATTAATTAAAAGGAATTAGATAAATCCACTAATTACAACTCCTCACTTGCAAAATGGAAATTCAATCCATTAGCCAATGAGAGTTAAGTCACTTGGATCACCTCACATGGATCACCAAAGATTCAATCTCCACCTCTCTTCACAATTCAATCCTGACCTCTCATTCCTCAAATTCTTCTATAAAAGGAATGAATTTTGAGCTCAAATGGCCCATAATCTTTAATCTTTGAAAGCATTCTTATGTTGTCCCTAATTTTATAATTTCATTTGCAAACTTATGCTGTCCTAATTTCTAAATGCATTTTAGTTCATTTATCTTAGAATTACATAATTTCTCTTTGGAAGTTAAAAGGAACTTTGTTTGAGAATTTAGCTTGCATTCTCTCTTAAATCTTCCATTCTAATCATGAATGTGTCACTGATTTATGCATAATCTGAGGGCAAATTACTAAAATATAGATTTCACATCCATCTAATATACCTTGAAGTATTTGTGTGTTGCAAAAGACAAAAACATTTTGATTTCTTCCATTTTTTCCACACGAGCATAAGTTTCTTCAAAAGTAATCCCTTCTACCTGTGTGTATGCTTTACAAACAAGACTTGCTTTATTTCTTACTATGTGTCCATCTTCACCTAATTTATTCCATAATACCCACTTTTTTCCAATTACATTCTTCTCAGCTAGTCTAGGAGCCATTTCCCAAGTCCCATTCTTCATAATCTGATCCAATTCTTCTTCCATAGATTTTATTCAATTCTAATCACTGTAAGATTCTTTCGTAGTCTTTGGTTCAATTATTGAAATTAATCATAAGTTGACTTATTCTTCAGTAGCTTAACTTCTTGTGATGACACCCTTGTTCTTATCTCTAAGAATCTAATTTTCTGAGTGATTTATTTGCACGTACCTAGGAGTTTTAAGAGTAGTTTTTGGAGAAACTTTTGTATCATTATGCACTTCACTTTATTCACTCTTCTCCTCTTACACTTTTCCAATTGACTCATATGGTTCATATCCACCATCTATCTCTAAGATTCTCAAAATAATTTTGTCAACCTTTACATTTGTGCTTTCATTATCCTTCTCATTATTTTATTGTAACATATGTAATCTTTTCTTTTAGTAGATTACCCAATAAATATGCCTTCATCAACACTAGTATTAAACTTTCCAAAATTTTCATCTCTTTTGATATAATATTTACTACCAAAAACTATGAAATACTTCATAGAAGGGGTTCTTCCATACCATACCTCATAGGATGTCTTTCCAAGATTTTTCCTGATCTAAACTTTGTTAATTGTATAGACTTTAGTTAGTATTGTCTCTTTCTAGTAGACTTATGGTAGATTTACTTCCTTTATCATTGTCCTAGTATTTTCCTAAAAAAATTTGTTCATTTTTTCAACTACACCATTTTGTTATAGTGTTCTAGGAGCAGACAAGTACCTCCTAACCCCTTGATTCTCATATAAAATGTTGAATTCTTTAGAAGTAAACTCTCCTCCTTTGTTAGACCTTAATCATTTGATTCTTATATCTACTTCATTTTCAACCATAGCCTTGAATATTGTAACCTTATCTAAAGCTTGCAATTTTTATTTTAACAAAGTGACCCATGTTATTCTAGAATAATCATCAATTAAAAGCATAAAGTGTCTATCACCTTGTTGACTTCTTATTCTGGTGGGATTGCAAAGATTAGTCTTTACTAATTACAATAGTTTGGAATAGTAAATTTTTCCTTAGCCTTGAAATTTCTCCTTGTCTATTTCCCAACTTGACATTCTTTGCAAACATTATTAGCACATCTTATATGTTTTGATAGATCTCTTACAACTTGCATAAAACATTATATTTACCAAATTGTCAAAATTCATTTGGCACATCCTACGACGTCATGGCCAACTTTCAATGAATTTGAGACATAAAGTAATATCTAGTAGCTATCTTTAACTGATAAACATTTATGCCTATATTCTTTCTAGCAGTAATTATAGTTACAGATCTTTTTTATAATTTCATAGCAATCATCCTAAAAAACTAGATTATTACCATTTTCACACATCTATCCAACACTTAAAAGATTATGATCCAATCCTTTAACATAGTAAACATTGTCAGTATTATGCTTTCCATCAAAACTGATAGAGTCTATTCTAACTATTTTTGAAATTTGATCATCTCCAAATCTGACAAAACCTCCATAATAATTTTCAAGCTTTACAAACTTACTTTTGTCACAATTCATGTGATTTAAACTTCCAATATTAATAAGTCATTCATCTCTGTATCTTCTAACATGAAAACCAAAAGCCACAACATCTATAAGTTTGGTAACAACTTCGAAATATTTGATCTCAACAATTATAGTAGGGTTAGTAGAACAAGACTCCTCATTAACAAGCAGGAAAAAGCATTGAAAATCTTCTTCATAATTATATTCATCATAAAAAATGCTATCATCTTCTCTAACATAACAAGATTTCTTATTAAACTTTCCTTTTCTTTCCTTATTATTTTGATTTACAATTTTTTTAGGACATATAGGACATTCTTTTGACTTACATTTGTATTTTTTGATTCTTTTCTTCATTGTTCTTACAATTTGCCTCAATTTTATCAAATTATTTTTCATATAAATCTTCTTCTTTTGATGATTTAGTGGTCTTATATGCATCTTTTGTTCTTGTATCGGTGGTACCAAATTCTCTCATCTCAAATGCATGTAAAGATCCATTCATTTTCTCTCTAGTACACTGATTCAAATTCCAAGCTTCTTCTATAGAAAATACTTTAGAACTATAGGCTTGGTAAGGGTTCTTAGTACCTTTTGTACATCATTTTCTTCTAGACTACCACTAAGTCATCTAATCTCATACACCAAATCATCTATCTTCTAGAGGTAGCTTGTTATATTGTTACCTTGTTCCATTTGTAGAACTGGTTAATGCATGCGTAGGGCTCCCCATTTTTACATGTCCTCTATGTTATGCATTTTATTTTTATTATTCGTTAGAATTATGTCATTCTTATATTAATTAAATGATGAAAATTATTTAATTAATTACTAATGTTCATCCTTTAATTTGCATCATGTCCTATCTGATTAAATGATCATGTCAATTAATTATTCCTTTAGGGGTGAATAACCATTAATTCACCCCTTTATCCTAAGCCATCCCTTTGGTAAATAAATGTATTATTTATTAACCCCCTTTCCCCTTTTCACACAATTAAAGAAATTTATATATTTAATTGTTCAATTTTTCAAATATGAGGGAATTAATAATTTTTAATTATAAAATTCCACTCTAATTTCTCACTCAACTTGTCTCTTTTTTCATGCTAATTTGTCTCGACTTCTAACTCTTCCACCTTCCACTTTTATCTCCACTTATAACTCCCACTTAATAATTTCCTTTTCCACTTAACTCTTTCCTCCTTCCATTTTCTCCTCCACTTAAATTATGTATCACTCATCCTTTCCTCTACTTGCAAATGGAATTTGTTGTTGAAAATAAATATTTCTAACATTTATTTCACTTAACTCTATCTTATTTATAATTTGTCCTTCACTTGAAAATGCATCTTTACTTGACTCATTCTCTCATTTAATCCCATCTGTCGATTACTATTAGTCCCAGATCAATCTTGGCCATCCAATCTATCCTATTTTCTCTATAAATTAGACTCTCATTTCTCATTATTACAGCCCCATTCCTAGTATTCTTTTCATTTCTCAATCCATTTTCTTTCATTTTATAAGTGTATTTTGTCAACATAAGAACAACATTTTCACATTAGAGAAGAAAGGAAAAGCATTGGAGCTACATTGAGGGGGTGTTTTGATTTAATTTCTATGGTTTTATGTATTTCATTTTAATGTATTTAATGGTGTGATTAGGAATATAGTTTGCATGTGTTTTAGGCTTTGTGGTTGGTCTATTTCATGCACATTTTTTATGTTCCAATTTCCTACTTGAAATTCTGGTGAACTTGAAGTGAACACACTAAATATGAAAAATTTGTGATTCTTATGTTTGCATGCATATTTTTTTTGTTTATTTGTTGTTGTAGGAATCTAGAGTCTAACTTGGGATATATGGAGGGTTTCTTGTTTTAAACATGAAACGAATCAAAATTTCTAATTTTTCTTTCTATCAATAGATTAAATGGATTTAAAATGAACAAATTGCATCTAGCCTAATTAGGGGATAAATGAACTACACATTGCACATAGTCTAATTAGGTAGATTAATGAACCCTATAATTTTCACTTAGATCTAAATAGAGGGATATATTGAACCCTACAATTTTCACCTAGTTTTAATTAGGAAGGGAAATAACAATAGTTTGTGCTATTTTAATCATATTTCCTTTCTTAATGGGCTAATAGACAACAATTTTCATGTAGTTTTAATTAGGAAGGGAAAGAACAACAATTTGTGTTATTTTGATCACATTTCCTTTCTAATCGGTAAATGAATCATGTATGTCTGATGTGTTTGGTGCTTCAATATATATTTTTTTCTAGAAAATAACTCAAGTAGAGAGGCCTTCCTTGGTGGGAAAAGAGGTACTCACCCTAAGGGAATGACCTCAAGCAGGCTTGCGATTTAGTTTTCTATATAAATAAAGGATAAGGCTAAAGCCAAGTCTGACCGATATTAGCATTTATCATATAGTGCCAGTTCAAAAGAGGGCATACCTTGCATTTATTAAATGTTAGAGCATGCTTATTAGTTTCTTTAGGAACACACCTACATTTGTTTCTTTAATTAATTATGCACATGCTAGAGAACATTCTCATGCATAATTAAAGCACATGTTTGCACATTCATACTCTATCTTAAGTTCACTTAGGTTTTATAAATTGATGCAGAGAGTCTTGGGAGACTCAACACAAAACAACCACAAGTAATTTTTTTACAAGGTTTTGGTGGAACCCATGTTGACAAAGTAATTTGTATCCATTCTTGTTTAGGGAAGTAACTATTTACATATACCTGCTTGTCTTTTATAGCTTCCATTTTCTACCATCTTTGTCTTATCAAAGTGTTATTATGTATTCATTCACTTTCATATGTCTCAAGGTTTAATGTTTTGAGATTCTCATTATCCTAGAATCATTTTCTTAAGGCTCCTTTTCAATAAGGGAATCTAGGAACCCGATCTTGTGATTTTCTCCCCTTAAAGACATAATGTAATTGCAATTAGTATTGAATATGCTTTTGAAGTCTTATGAGATGTTTTCATATAAATCCTAATGCAATTAAAAGAAATTATGCATATCTTGCTATTGCAATATAAATCTCTAAATCCATATTGGTGATAGAAGCAATTAATTCACAATCATGACCTAAGAGATAATCTTTTAAGTGGAGAATTATATCTTTGATTCAGTGATACCCTCAAATATTCTAATTTATTAATATTTTGAAAAGGTTGATCTTGTTTTAATTAAACTTCCATGGATTTGAATGTTTATTATTTTCAATGGAAAGATAATGTTATTATTTATAATCATGGTATAGAAGATTACAATATGTTATAACTTGATCAATAACGATAATGATAAATGAATATTTCCTCTTCATATATAAGAATCTATATGTTATGCCCTAATTCTTATAAAATGACTAGGGTTATCATTATTGTGTAAAAAGAATATAAGGGAAGGTGGTTGGTAGATATAAAATGTCTCCTACAAAATATGTTATACGAAGGGGAATTTGATTAAATTTATAAGGGAACGTATTATTAAACAAGGTTATATTAATACATACTTTGAAAATATTCACGTTATTATATCCATAGATATTTATGATATTAGTTTATACTTATGATGTATTTTATTTATCATCATGAGCAAGGTTACATTGTTAAAATGCCTACTTAATATGTAATTTTCATACTATTTGTCATTAAGGAAAGATAAGATTTAAATGGTATGTTATTTTTATTATTACTATTATTATTATTGTTATTATTGTTATTAAATCAAAACAAAGTTTTTGACGAAATAAAAGGAGTTTAAAGAAAAACTAACTAAATAAGTTATAAAGCTTTGTGTATTCAATAGATAGAAGATTATATTATTTATTTAGTTAATTTTAATTTCTTTAGGATTAATTATTATTATTATTTGAAACTAAACTTTTATCTATTTATTACTAATATTAATAACTATGCTTTGCTCATTGTCTTAAACATGTGTGTTGGTTAAGGATATTATTGTCAACAGGTTGCAAGGGTGGTAAGTGCCAACGAGAATGATTTCCTATGTGTAAACCCACTCCAAACATTGTTAAGTCGATATATTCTCTTCCATCAACTTCTATGGTTGATGCAACTCTGCCAATGCGCCATGCCTCCAAGCAAGCACAGTTTCTTTCATGATGCAGTCTGCAAGTTATACGCAACCTCCATCAATGTGGTCAGTATAGTCTGCAGAGAAACAGAGACTCAATTAGCATCCAAGTCAATGTGTATAGACAGTTGGTTGATGAATATTCTTAGAGACATGAACTAAAAAATGAGCAAAGTGCATCGATTCCCATACAGCTAAGAGACGGCAGAAAACAATAGAGATATACTCTGAAGACAGGATGCTACTGCAAGAAGATTCATTATCAAATACAGCGATTCCAATGCCATTATACAGAGGCAAAAGACATTTGCAATAAGGAAACTGACAAATCTTCTAACTCATCGATGACTCATCAGCGAGTTAACATATACTCTATCAAACATGCTTCATGCAGGCTGCCACCTTCATTAGAAAGAATGGCGTGGTCAATGCAAATGGCATAGCATATGTATTCAGCACTAGCGGGGGTCAATGCGAATAGCAGATGTATTCAGCAACAACAGTGGTCGATGCAAATGGTGTGGTCGATGTATTCAGCACCAGCATGTGTTTATGCAAACAACATATCAAACACTATGGTCACTGAATCCTGCAAGTCCTAGAGGTATCCTCAGAGCCATGTCTCCATAGCAAGATTCCAAGTGCCACAAGGGAGATTTTAAACAAAAAAATTGGTTTGGAAGGTTGATCTGATTCTCCAACCGAATGGTTGGCAGTTGTAGTCGATGGAGGGAATAGTTTTACTATTCCAGTCTCTATAATAGTTAGAGAAAGTTATCTATAGGTTAGTTTATAATGAAAAGGTGTGATGATTCAGTACACCCTTTGGTTTTCATATTAATATGGATACAGAAATTTAAGAAAAAGAACAACATGAGAATTGATACGTTACATAAACAATTTTTGGGGATCATGGTGGAATGAAAACAACTGATCAAATGCTACAAACATGATTTCGATATATCATCCTTTGTAATCAAGCAGAGATAAGTCTGTGTTTATTTCATTTACACAATTGTTTTCATTATCTCTTTACAATCAGTAGTTCAGATAAACCAATACGAAATTCCTTAAAGTCATAGTTTTGATTTGCATATATTTCATTTTAAGTTTATAGTCTGTATATTCAATTGTTTCTTTCTAATTTTTGCATGGTTAAATCCTATTGATTAAGGCCTTGATCAATTGGTTTGTCATTTGAGGATTGATAATTAATTGAAATATATTTAAGCTTTTAGTTATACGTGCATTTCATAACGCCTTTAAGGTGATAAGTTTTGTTTTCTAAACTGTCTCTGAAGTTGAACCTAGGATTGAAGCGATATCGACTCTATTGCCTTTTATTGGATTAAAGCACTGTCTCTCTTGTTACTTGAATTGTGGTATTAGGTTTCATTGTTTCAATTTTTGAACTACTGTTTTCTTCCATCTTATCTAGTTTATATCTCAATTATATCAAGCAATTTTTAATAACATTATATTTGATAACACATATTTTCAGTTTTGTGATCTTATTAACACCTTGAAAAGTAGGAGTTGAAGTTATCAGTTATCTGCTATAGAAAACCTCTAGAAGACTTTGAAGACAAGTTTAAGGTACAGACCCACCAACCTTGGTTCTGAGGAGCCAGAATTGCAAGAGGTTGTTGAAACCTCATTCGTTGGAAAATCACTTGTATTTCTCATCATTGGATAAGAGAAATCCATAGGAAATCCAATCTGTCGATTTGAGCCCCAATAGGTTCAATAACCTAGAACTCTTGGAGGTTTTCCAATTACAATGGACCCAACTTGGTTTAGGACCTCAACTAGGCTCCTTACACAAATATGACACCAAGTTCCTTACATGAACATAGAAATGAAAATTTGAGGTTCCCATGACCTTTAGAGACTCAAACAATCTAACCAAACTCCCTACACAAACCCAACTTGTCAACCAACACATTTATTTATATGGTGCTATTTCACCAAAACCTTGATTCACGGTGTTACAAGACAACTTCACACCAGTGGTTATGGAGACATTCAAAATGACTTTAAACCATAAAATACTCTAAATACAACATGAAAGGATCACTCAAACAAATCCAACACCCTAATTTGGTCAAATAGCCTTACTAGCCCTTATTAGGCCTTGTAGCCCTATCTAGTGAGTTTTTAGCCAATAAATATTGACTCCCTTATCACAAAGACAAATGAAGACCCTTTTTAGATACCCTTTTTGGATATATAAAAATACTACAAATAAATATGGGTTCCTTTGGAATGATAAGGTATACCAAGTCTGATCATCGAGACCTAATAGGGATATTAGGCCTAATTAACAAAACAAGTACTCTGTAACTTCTTCACCCAACCCAACCACCACATGTAATAGTTTAATAATATCTCAAAATAACACATTCCATCATCCCTCAGTGCCTAAACCTCTAAAATTTATCAATTCACACACTTGGCCTTCAAAGCCTTACAAATTGGTCTGCCACATAGAGATGTCAGACCCTTAATTTGCAATTTTGACCCTTGCCACAATTTTCTCTCACTCCGAACCTTCCAGAATCTTATTCCTAACCCTTAACTCTATCATTTCATTGAGAGTCTAATTTTTCCACTGGGATATTGAAGAGCTAAGGGAATTTTTGGGTTAAAACCCTAACCAGTTAGGGTTGCTGACTACTTTGCACAAAATTGCTTATAACTCCTCTAGTACTCAATGCATTTTTTCAAATTAACACAAAAAAGAAGGTTATTCAATTATATAACCATCCATGAAGGTTTCAAACTCCTACCAATCTGTAGAATGTCATACAAGATGATTGTTTGCAAGAAATCTATGTGAAACAAGGAAAATTCAGACCAATTCTTATTAGATCAACTTTAAAAATTCAACAACATCCATGACTAAATCCAAAGAGGCATAAATATTCAAGTTACATCCATCCCAACTAATTTTTAAATCATTGGATTATTGGGTTTATAATTTTCTTAATTGTGCAAGCAAAGTTGTAAAAGTTTCTCAAGCAACTTTAACAAATTTTGCAATTTTTGACATTTGACCACCTAATGACCTCCTATGACCCTACAAATATGAAAACATGACAAACATGTCTTACACACATAAAAATGACAATTCCACTCCATTCATACACTTAAGAGGGTTTGACCATAGTTTGACCAACTAGGTCCTGAATGGTTACATAGAAGTAAGTTGGCATGAAAGCCTTACAACACAATTCAAAAACATAAAAAAATGGTCCATGGGACCTTATTACAACCAAAATAAACTGTAAAAAATTATTATGCATCCTATGTGTTGATAAGGCCATGGGTGCTCCTACAACATAAATTTAGGTTAGTCTAATTTTTTTTAAGCTCTAGTTTGTATGTTATGCATGTCATGCACTTCTAGTTTGCATATGTCAGCTTTAGTTTTCTATTTTTAGTTTGAGTTATCTTTTTTCTTTATATAAAAGAAATTTATCTCTTCATTGTAATTCATCTTGTAATTATGTGATCTTGCAAATTGTAATTATTTTGATTTTGAGGGATATAGCAATTATTTTCTTGCTACCCTTACTTGTGGAAGGTGTTTTTTTTGTTGTTTGATCCTAGTTTCTTGTGTTGAAAAATTCAATATGGTATCAAAGTGTGGATTCATCAAACCCCTTTTCAAAATTTAAGGGTTTCTTTTCTCAATAACATTACAGGTCTCCTATTTTTCTTTTTTATGTGTGAGTTTGGTTTAGGTATTTTTTGCCTATTTTTGGAGCTTCACGAACCTCACAATCATGTTTAGAGGATGCCAAAACCCTAAGATTGAATATCATTTCATCAAAATTTGAGAATTTGATTTTTGGGTCTTTTGCTCAAGAGCACAAAAATGAGGTGAAATCTGAGGGCAGATGAAAAATATGGACACTTTGGAGAAAAATAGACATCACCATTGAGATTAGAACACCCTGAAACCCCTAGATTCATAGAAAATTTGTCAAAATTAGAGGTCGTTAAATTTTAGACTCTTTTTGGGGTCCAACATGCATGACAAAATTGACACACATATCCAGGTCAACACACATTATGAGGTGCTAACAAGGCACATGGAAAAAAAACACAGGTCTAAAAAAGGTGTAGATTCAAAAAATTATTTGCATCTTTCATAAATTTTTTATACAAATTTGATGCTTGCCTTGATTTTTTTTCGAAGGTTGATTAAAAAAAACCTTTCAACATTTGAAAGTCAAAGAAGACTTTACAAAAGCTATGTAGGGTTGTCCGTTGTTGGTAGACAACATTACATCAACAATGGTGCAAATTTTTATATGACTAATTAGCCCCTTCCTAATTTTAGCAAAGGACCCTTATATTTAGTGGCCTCTCTAAATTTGGGAGAGAAAGAATAATATGGTCAGTGAAGAAAATATTTCGACGAGCATATTTTTCGCAGCATTGATTTTTTTTTCTCTTACAACTAGGAATATTTTGAATATTCCATGACAAGTTGACGACTAAAAATTTTTTTATAGAAGTTTTTTGTTGACCACTTTGAATTTTCTTGTCATAAAAGTACTTTTTCAATGTTTTTATCATAAATTTGTCATATGAGCTCAAAAATGGGCAAACAAGATATCGTTAAAAGGTTGATTCTGGTGGCAATCTAAATCTATTGGTGGTTTGATCAGATTGTATCATTTTTGCATACTAGGTCTCTAAAGTTAGGGTTATTTTTTATGCTTCTAAGGCCATAACTTGAGAAAACAAATTCCATTTTTTGACTTATGCACATCCTTAGAAAAATCTCAGAATCCTCTACATAGATATTTGGTCTCCTTTTGCAAAGTTTTGATGATTAGGTATACATTGTTTTCAGAATTATTTATTTTGAGATTTCCTGACTATCTAGTTGCAGGAGGGTTTGTATCTTGTGGTGGGGGGTTTCTCTTGTAGATATTCAGTATGGTGAATTCCAATCTATCTCCTTATCATTGTTCTCAGTTTGGTGAGTCTTCCTCCAAGACAAAGAATAAGAAGTCAGGTGACTCTTGCAGTTTTTGTGGAAAGTTAGGACATGTAGTTAACATGTGTTGGATGATACTAGAGGCTTTAGAGGAGTTCATTAAGAAACACCATATTTCATCTCCTCAGTCTTCTTCATCATAGATGAGCAAAGGCCATGCTCTTTCTGTATGGGCCTTGCCTTCATCTTCTTCATAGTGAGACAAATTTTTAGTGGAGTTATCAAGCCTCACCTTTGTCAAAATTATGGAGCGGGGGGGGGTTATTATCTTTTCAAATGCTTCCTTTGTTCCATAGTTGATAATTTATTTAGACTATTGGCACCTGTGTTTTTGACCAACACTTTGTTCTTGCATGGTTGAGTAGTGTCATTTCAGTCACTCGTACAGATTCATGTGGCATCTGCATCTTTGACTAAAAAATATTTTTCCTTTGTTTTCCATCTACTCATTGTTTTATTAGTGTCATTGGGAGCACTCATGTACATTATTGTCTTCTATATCTTTGGCTGATAGAATTTTTACCTTTGTTTTCCATCTTCTTCTTGTCCAAGTAGTGTTGTTGGGGGCAATCATACATATTGATCTTGATCATCATCTTGGTTTCAAAGGAGGTTATTCATTTAACATTATGACAATTATCATTCTACATGTGTCAACACTTTTCTTGTGTCCTAGAGGAGGTTCTTCTGCACTTCATGTAGTTGCATCTGTCACTTTTGGAGAGGGGTTTTTTTCCATGTTGTGTTTCTCCTTTTTTCTTTGCTTTGAGAGATTTTCATTGTACACGGGTACCTAATTAGACCTTTGTTGTCGTGACTCATTCATGCATAAATTTTTTAATCTCCCAAAGTTTCACTTAAGGGGGTGTTAGAGAATGCACATTATTTTATTTAGGAACACTTTCATGTATTTATTTAATTAACTATGCACATGCTAGAGAATATTCTCATTCATATTATTATGTATAATTAAAACACATGTTTGTACATTCATTCTCTAGCTTAATTTCACTTAGTGATTCTAAATTTATATTAGCCTAATTTTGGTTAGGCTCTAGTTTTCACATTGTACATGTCATGCACTTCTAGTATACATATCTTAGCTTTAGTTTGCTATTTTTAGTTTGAGTTATCTTTTCTATGTTTAGATCTATTTATTTCTATAAAATAAAATGATCTCTTCATTGTAATTCATCCTATAATTATGTGATCTTGCAAATTGTAATCCTTTTCATTTGAGGAATATAGAAAATTATTTTCTTGCTACCCTTCCTTGTGGAAGGTGTTTTCATTTTTTGTTTGATCCTAGCTTATTTTATTTTAAACTTCAACATTAAACCCCTATTAGGATTGGTTAGAGCTTTAAGTGGCTTTCTAGATGCTCGCAACGTTCCAATTGAATTTTGACTAGAAAATCCTTCTACTTGTTGACTCAAGGACTATGATACATGCATCCCAAAGATACCACTCATGTACTCTTCAATTTGAGATAGAAAATTACTTGAGATATTTTGATATTTAGGAATTCAATGCTTGGTGTGCCCAAGAAGTGTGTGTCATGTAAGGGGGGAGCCAATGCCATCAAGCATCTATCTATCTGGTTGAAAGTGGTATTTTATTGCAAGGGGATTCGACTAGTATTGGCATTCAAAAAGCCTAGGTTGTAAAGTGTTTGTTCAAAAATTTAAAAAATAACCATTCTTCTTGATATGTCTTGTGTGAGTGTTAAACAAATTTCATTATTCAAACACCTCAATCAAACGTTCAAACAATTATCCAAAAATTTCAAAATTTGTCCAAAAATAAAAACCTTTCAAATATTGAGATTCAAAACCATCATAAACCTTGGAATCTTTTTTAAATCTTAGGTCAAAATACCTTCCATTAGTCTCCATTTCCTTGCATTATCCCTATCATAATCCTCATTTCATTTCATTGTCCTTATCTTCGTCTTCATTTCCTTGTATTAACCTTATCATAGTACTTTACTTGCATCATCCTTATCTTAAATCCTCATCTCCTTGAATTTTTTTAATCATAGTTCCCTTATCATTTCCTTAGATATTAAATCATAATTGCCTTTGCATTGCATCCTAAGTCATTCCTTACCTTATCATTGCATGTTATCTCATTAATCCTCATTATCCCTAGATCTTAAGTCAACCATAGATTTGGTATTATACTTGCATTATCACCCTTATATTAGTATCCTAATTTTGTATTTAGAACCTAAAGTATACTCTTAAAAAAATACAATTTTTAGGGTTATACCTTGTGTTGTTGAATAGGGAATCTTGACCTTGTCAAACCTTTGTCCTTTTTTCCATCATTATCTTTAAGTCAATACCCTATCTTGGTTTGGCTTGGTCCTTTGTCTTTTAACTTTTCCTTTTCCCTTTAAAGTATTGATCCCATTTCAATTACCTAGGTTTATACCTTTAGACTTGTATTCCTAACATTTTCAAAGTCTAAAAACCTAAAAGTGTAGTTTGCATTTCATAGTTCCTTAGTTTACATCCCTTGCATTGTGATCTTCAAGTTGCATTTTTCAAATTCCCAATAATCCAAAAACATATATTTCAATTTTCATCCCTATTTTTCATTCCTTGTATTATCATATTTGAATTTAAATTATCAAATTTCTAAAAAATCCTCAAAAACATAGGTTGTATTGTCATCCTTAAGTTGCATTATCAAATTTCTAAAATTCCCAAAAATATAGGTTGTATTTTGGAACCTTTTAATTGTATTTGTTCTTAATCTCCTAGAGACATAGTTTTCATAGTTGAAAAAAGATTCAAAGCTTCTAAAAAACAAAAAAATTAAAGCATTGACCCAATTTTATCAACAACCAATGTCCCTTGATCTTCATCTAAAACAAACATGATGACTTGACATTATTGGTATTGTAGAGAAGGTTAAATTAAAAGAGTATTATCCCAACATCAACCTTCCTATAGGATTATGTCATCACAATCAAGAAATCAATCACATCAATCCCACTCATACATGTCCCAAATTTTGGAAGAAAAAATAGCTCAAGAAGTGGAGATCTTGGAACAAAAAGTGAAAATAATGGAAAAAAGTATAACTGAGATGTCTAAAGTATGTCAATGTCCAAAATAAAACCTTCCAAAAATTGACATACAAGCTCTTGTCTAAAAAGCATACATACCAAGTCGTATCTCACAAATTAACATGGCAAATAAATTTTAAACAAAAACACAAATTTCAATCCACTCCAAAGTCACTCATCCTTCAATCAAGTCTCAAGTCAATATCCATCCAATAAAACCTCATTCAACCAAGTCCCAAATCAAACCTTTCAACCAAAGTGTGATATAATTCAACTAGGACCACCACCAAATTTTCAGCCAATTTTCCTTCTAATATAATCAAGTGTCCCTCAAGCCATCACACAACCCCTTGTGCCGATTGTGAAAACAAATTAATCAATACCAAGGTCACAAATAAATTTTTCCTTCAGTGACATCACATGTCAATGAAGATCCTCTTATATCCTCAAATCCACCATTTAGGATGTCCCAAAAAACACAAGTTCAATTTAAAATATCCCATCCTTTGGACATCAATCAAGTGTAATCAATGATAAACCTATCATTCCACAAAGTCAATCAAAAAATGACTTAAAATGTGAAAAAATCAATGTGGTGTCACAAACAAGATCACCTAAGAAACAAAAATCCCGATCTAAATATTTCAAGAGTTTTCTTCAAAAACCTAGTTCATGTAAAAGAAATTATTGATGAGAATGATCAAAATCACTTACCTATGCCTAGCAATTACTCATTCCAAAAAATATCACATCAATGACACATCTACCTCATATCAAGGAATTATCCTTTAAGAAACCTCCATGTCTCCCACCATTAATTTTTCCTCTCATGTTTCAAAAGATAAATTTAAACCATATACATCAAGTGAAACCTTTCATATTTACCACCAAGGGAACCTATCCATAGAAGAAATCCAAGATAATTCATTTTTAATACAAATCTCATTCCTAATTCATAAATCTTAGAGCTAATGCCACCATGTTCTCCATTTCCAATCAAACCCATTCCAAAAATTCCCATCCAAATTCTATCTCCCTCATGCAAAAACATTGATCTTTTTAAGAATCTCCCATATATATTCCAAGTCATACCCCATCTCAAGAGGATGATCCAAAGCATGAAACAAGTCCTGAACCAAATAAAGATGAAGAACCCAATGACCAATCCCATCCATTTATTTACTAACATCTCATTTCCTTGAATCTCATGATTATCCAAATATCCATGTCCATCCTATCCAAGATGATCCCCTTCCATCTCTTGAGAAAAATGTCCTTCCAAGTCTTGTTGACCCTCCATTTCCTAAGAAAGATTGTAATGCCCTACCAGGGAACCCTCAGATCATGAGGTCAAATATGCACTAATATTTTTTTAATAAATTTAGATATAACAACATCTTACAAGTGCAATAATAACCAAACACATAAGAATAAATAGAACAACATCGATCCTCAATCGCTCGTACACAAGTGGAATACTTTAAACACTTCCAACAGTTCCATTACATAATAAATACATTCTTGGAATAGAGTACACACATTCACAATATCACAATCATAGAGGGAATTAAAAAATCCTCATAATCCATCCAAACAAATATTCATTTTAAACCCAAATCAAAAAGTGAGATAAATGATGACATACTGAATCCAAAAGTAAAGTGTGAATACATGAAAAGAATCTTGGAAACATAATGAATCAAAATATAAAATCTATTTTTTTGTAGACCCTTGGGAAGTGCCCTTTGTTTCATATTTTCCATTCACATGCACTAAATAGTTCAACATATGCGCTACTCTATAGGGCATATGCACTATAATGTAGCTCCTATACACTACATTGTAGCTCCCATGCTCTATATTGTAGCTCATATATATGTGCTACTCTATAGCTCATATGCACTAAGTTGGGTAGCTTATGCGCTACATTTCCCCTGCAAAGTGAAAATTGGCTTTAAAATAGTTTGGGATGGGGATTTCTCAGTCCAACAATCATGTAAGATTGCTAACATCAATGTATGACTTAAAATATAGGATTCATTCATGTTGAGAAGTACTTAATATATGCAAATTGACGCAATACTCACTTGATAACCATAAATTCATAATCATATGGAAACTAATCCACGAGCATAAGCATCAAATACCAAAATCATGGAAAGATATATACAAAGGATAGAAAGGAGCACTCTATGCTCATGATCTATGGTTGACGAAGATAACCACCTATACATTGGTACCTAGAAGTAGTAAAGTGAAATTCCACCCTACCATGTGGAACCCTCAGGACCACCCCACTGTTCTCATACATATAGTAACCCAACCACAATCACAAGGTAAACATATACACCAAGGAGGTTAACACTCATTCAAATAAGATGCATAACTCATAGGTCGATACACAACCCTTGTGCAATCACAAAACAAATATATCATAATAAAAGTAGGTCAAGTTCACTACACAGCTAGATAGAGTATGATGCCGAGACTCAGGAATGGAGTGTCATCATACAACATGTGTGGGCCCGAATGGTTTTTGGTGATCCCTCTCTAGTGCAGGAGAATCCTAGTTAACCTAAGTTTTTATTTGGTACTTATGGTTTCCTTCAAGGTTCTAGTGACCTTTAGATCATGTTAGTATCCTAGGTTTCACATTGGACTTCTTTTTTAAGACCTAGTTCTAAGATTGGCATTTTATAAGCCCTTGGTCAACTATTGGTCGATGAATGTCCAAAACCTAAATTATAGGTTATTTTAATGTTTTTCATGTTTTGATCCATTAGGTATCAGAAAATAAAGGTTTGGACCAAGTTTGGTCACCTAGTATGCAAAATTGCTCAAAAAGTTGTCAAGCAACTTTGACAACTTTTGTCAAAAAGTGTAAAACTCATTCCCAAATAGCTAGTTAGTTTAAAAATGATATGTAACCATTCAGAATGCCTAAATAAGACCTTATAGGTAGGTGGTAGGACAACTGATGTAATTTTTGGTATTAAGAATCAATAAAGATCAACCATTTCTCTGCAAATTTGTGAACAGTTGGTTGGTACAGATAGTACAGAGGAAATTGAATAAAAGTCTGACACCTTTAGTTGGCCCTATGAATTACCCTTCTTTTTCACTTGGTATCATGTATTGATTTTCTATACATTGAAAGTTATTGAATTTCCATTCTCACTGTCTGATTTGTAGGCCCTAAATCAAGGTTTCACTAACAATTGTGTTTTCTCTAAAATTTGTTTCACCTTGTTCCCTGTCTCCTTGGCCTTGGTCAGGGGTCTTGCTACTAATGCCACTATATTTTACTCTATTCCAAGAGGTACATCTTCCTCTAAAATTATTTCCACCATCATTTCTCTTTCCCTTGCCAATGTCTTGTTTCCTTTTCCATTTCTCCTCTACCATGATTGCCATTTGATAACATTTGTTTAATGAGGTAGGGTAGTATAGGCTAAGTTCTTCTTGAATGGATACCTTAAGACCATTCATATACCTTGATAGCTTTTCTTCCTTATTCTATGCTGCATTATTCTTCATGCATAGTTTTAAGAACTCCTTGGTGTATGAGCCTACATCCATGTCTTTTTGCTTTAAGTTCTGCTTCCTTCTATGGAGTTGCACCCCATAATCTTCGAGCACATATGTCTCTTTGATCAATGCTATCATATTTTTCCATGAAGTAATCATACTTCTCCCATTCTTCACCCTCTCTGTTTGGATGAAGTTCCACCAAGTTAGGTCTGCCCCCTTCAACTTGGATATTTCCATCTTTACCCTTTGCTTCTCAGGGATGTTTTCACATTCAAAGAAGCTTGTCAAGGCCTCAATCCAGTCCGAGGCCAAATATGCATTCATGTTTCCATTGAAATCTGGTAAATCCAACTTATCCTCCCTGGTTCTTCTCCCCATAGATTTCAAGGCATCTAGGAGGGGTCTCTGGTATGCAGGAATGTTCTCATCCTAATTAGGGGTGTCATCTTCCTCTTCAATCCCTTCTTCACCACCAGACATGTATTCTCTTCCCATATCTACATTGTTCTCAAGTTCTTAAAGCCTCCCAGTCATGGCTGAATTTTCTTCCTTCTGTTCTCTCACTATCCTTTCAAGTTTGATGTTGGTAACCCTCACAGAGATCTCTTCATCCTCAGGAGTAGACATAGCTCTAATACTGCTTGATGTAGAGGTGGTCAACAAGAATCCTCAAAATGAATCAATAGGGCAATGTACCCTTTAATTACCCAACTCCAAGAGGCAAAAGTGCCCTAGACTTATCACAAGTGCATAAATTACTTGGTTCTAGGTTATCACAACCTATGTCCCTTAGGGAAACCTACTCACTAAGTCCCACCAAGTCTAGAACACCAACTACCAAGGGTTTTCTCTTAATCACTTATCCCAAATTATCAACAATACCCCATGAAATGAATCCAAGGACCGTGGGTGACCTACACTCATGGATGTGGCCTATTTAGGTCCCTAAGACAAGGATTCCATGATCCTATTCAACCTATGCAACCTTCTGAACATAATACAATGTTTTTCAGAAGGACATTCATTTTATGGAAAAAAATACTCTGCAACTCCGAGCGCTAAGAGTGTGTGGCACTCGTTTGACCCTTCGTATGCAAAGGGTCATTTAATGATCCCATCACCCTCTCTTTAATATGACTTGATCCTCTGATGGCCCGATTCATTTTTCTATTGAGTCCAAGAAGATAGCCAAATCTGCTCTGACCTCCTCTAAGCTCTTGGAACCAGACTCTAAATCATTTAGGCAAGCCCTAATTGGCGCAAAGGTCATCCCTGATCATGCAATGTTCATCGACAGGAAGCAAGTGCCCAGACCAGATGAAAGAAGCAAGCTTGGAGCAGGAGGTAAGGCTTCGACCTCCAAATGTCTTATTGTTTCTCCTAATTCAAACATGTTAGATGTGATTAATTTAGAGAGGAATAAACTATGTGAATATGCTATATTCTTGCCTCCTCAAGATATTAATGGAATGCCTTCACGTGTCTTTATGAACAATTGGTTACATTCAGTTTGGGGATCAAAATTAGGGCTTAAGTTCTCTTTATGTAGGATGATTCAGAAAGGGATTATTATTATTATTTTTAATGATGCTATTAGTCAAAGAACGACCATTAATAGACAGTTCTGGTCTATAGGCGCTTGTAGTTTTCGTTCCCTAGGATGGAATAGTAATGCCAATTTAAAAGAGATTATGGCCCTTTCCTCCTCGAGATGGATTACAATCAAATAGACTCCTCCCATTCTATGGAATGTGATTGCAGAAGCCCTCAAATCCCTAGGTCATATTATCCATATTGATCAATCCAATACTCTCTGTCCCCACATGGATGCGTGAGTTCTAATCTCTCTTAAACTAGGTGGGGATATCCCAAAAACCCTAGTTTTTTAAATAGATGGAGAAAATATGTCATGTCCTGTGGAATATCTGGGCAGTCTAAATTCATGTTTCCTGTGTAAGAAAGATGGCCATTGAAGGAGTAACTACCCTATTCTTGGACCCAGACCCAAACATCGACCCCCACCCAAAAATACTGTAACCCACCATGAACTCAACCTCCCTAGAACCAATCCCCAACCCCCATCTTCTCATGAGAATGGTATCTTGTTTCCTTCTTCTCCCCCGATATCCAGCTCTTTCCCCACTTCCCAGACCAACTCCATCATCTCCACCCTTGATGGCTTATCGATATCTCTTGGACTGGATCCTTCGAGCTTTAACAATCCAAATAAATAGTTAGACACCAGATATAGATACAGAGGTCCTCCTAACCCTAAAAGAAAACCTAGGAAATAACTCAAGAATGCTCAGCAGTTAGCACTAGACAAAATTAGAAAAGTGGATGGCCCCTCCAAGAGAAGGAGAGGCAATGTGAATGAAAAGTTTACTGATCAGCCACCATATCTTGATGACCCCTCCCATTGTAGCTGGGATAATGAGAAGAGGTTTAAAAAGATGGCCCTAGATGGTGATGAGGGTGGGGCCATGATCAGTGGAGGTGATGATATGGACACCTCGGATGGGTAGATTGGGGCCCCTAGTTCAGACCCAACTAATAGCAATTCTCTCCATGACTTTGAGCTTCAGGTTATTCTTTCCACCTCTCCTGACCCTCCCCACCCCTGTTAGCCACCTGAGCTATCCTTTCAATATCTCCCTGTTACCCCATCTATGATGGATGGTGCCATTAAGATTGGGAATGTTGATCCACCTTTGAAGACCCCTAGAGCCTCCCTTAAAGAAGTCTTCAGTGATAAGGGAATTAACCAAAACTGGGCTATAGTGCCATTCATTGATAGCCCTTGAGAAGAAGTTCTCAAATATAACAAAATCAAAAGGATCTTGAGAGTCTCCAATTCCCTTTCTAAAGATGAGAACCCCATAAAAGAAGGGGAAGAGACATGCCCTAGTAAGGGTAATAAAAAAGAGGAAGACCAATAGGTTTGAGTAACAAGAAATAAACTCAGGAGCCAAAGACTAAGGACATCCCTAAATGCTTCTCAAGATTTAGGAATGGGCCTAAATCCCCCTCCTAGTCTATGGATCTCAAGATTTCTTCCTGGAATGCCAGGGGACTAGATTCCCTTGATAGAAAATATATTATCCAGAGATTTAGGAGAGCATACAAAGGAATTGAGTTTTTGATGCTCCAGGAGGTCAAAGCCAACAAATTCTATCTTGACATAGCTCTTAAACACATTTGGAGAGAAGATTCAACTTTCTCATCCTCCCACATCTAGGGGAAAGGGGGGATATCCATCCTCCTCAGCTCCCAATGGGCCAAAAAAGTCCTACAGTGGGGATCCTCACCATGCAATAGAGTGGTTTGGAATATTTTAGAAGATCACCAAACCAAATTTGGGTTATGCTTAGTCTATGCCCCTAATGACTATAGGGAAAGGACTGAACTATGGAAATGGCTGAGCTCCCTTAAAGAGATCCCTGGATCATAGGTGGTGATTTCAATATGGTAGACCACCCTCATGATAAGCTTGGAGGAAACAAGCTGGAATGGAAAGGAATTGAGCAGTATTTCTGGAATAAGTTCCTCAATAGACACAAACTCATCGACCCCCTAAGAGCTAATAAGGATGACCATAAGGATATATGGTATACCTAGTGTAATTTTTAGCAAGGAAATAAGAGGATCTACTCCCAATTGGACCGATTCTACTACAACCAGGATTCCTTCAAGTGCTCAAAGGATGAGGTTGGCAGGGCAGTCAGAGTCACCCTATTTACTCTCTCTCTAACCACCATCCCATCTCCTCTATGTTCCTCTTAGCCTGTCACTCCCCAAGAAGAAACTGGAGATTGGATCATTTTGTCTTAATACTTCCCTACTTCAGGAACTAGGAATCAATAATGCAATCCTGATGATCAGATGGTTCAATAACAATGTGGCTGGTCACAATAGTATCAGGGACAAATGGGCCCAAAACATAGCTAGTTGGAGAGTTTTATTCCAAACTGTAGGGGGTAAGAAAGCTAGGGATGGTAGGAAGATAGAGGATGAATTGCAGGAACAACTCTCAAATGCTGAGTTAGAACTGCAGAGGGATCCCTCCTCGAAGGGAGCCACCCTAAATATGGCCAAAAGAAAAGAAAAAATCAGGAAGATTCAAAATGATAAGATCATAGGAGTTAAGATTAAATCCTGAAGAAACTGGATAGAAAATGGGGACAAAGGCTCCAAATTATTTTTCAATCTTCTTAAATAGAAAGAGGTAAGAGGTAAGATTGAGGAAATTTTGGAGGAGGGGTCCAAGATTGAAGACCAATCACAAATCCTTCTTACCTTCAAGAACTACTTCCATAAGCTCTTTACCTCCCAAGGATATGGAGTTGGGATGACATCAGCCTTGAATAACATCAGAAAATTGATCCCAAATAAGATGAAGGAAGAGGATTCTCTCCTTCTCAGGAAACCTATTGAAGTTTCAAAAATCAAGGAGGCTATTAATCATATGGCAATAGGAAAGGCCCCAGGGTCGGATGGATTGCCCATAGAATTCTAAAAGAAAAACATAGAGTGGATCAGCTTGGATCTATTGGAATTGTACAATTAAGCCTTTGAGGCTGGCACTTTGGGCAAAGATATCAATCATGGGGTTATCAAACTTATCCCTAAAGAAGGTGATAAATCACTTATGAAAAACTGGAGACCCATCACCCTTCTGAACTTCTCTTATAAAATTTTAGCCAAAGTCATGGCTACCAGGCTCAAGAAGACTCTCCCCAACATTATTGACTACATCCAAACTAGTTTTTTTAAGGGTAGATACATTGTGGATAATGTTTTCACCTACTGGGAAGCTATGGAGTGGGCTAGGGAATCTAAACAACAAGTTTGTATGCTCCTGCTAGATTATGAAAAAGCCTATGACATAATAGAGTGGGACTTCATTTACATGATGATGGAAGCACTAGGATTCCCCAACTATTTCATATCTATGGTCTAAACCTTAATGAAAGGGGCCCATACAAGAGTAGAGGTAAATGGTTTTAACTTGGAGTCCTTTGAACTGACAAGATAATTAAGATAGGGATGCCCTTTGGCCCCTGCACTATTTTTAATAGCAGCAAAAGCAATGGGACATATCATTGTGGACCACACTATCATACCAAGGGTCAAAGGTGTTATAATTCTAGAGAAGAAGGAGATCATCAATATCCAATTTTCTGATGACACAACCCTACTACTAAAACTTGAATCAGAGAACTTAACCTTCTTCATGGAAAAGATGAAAATGTTCCGCCTGGCCTCTGGGAGCAAAATTTCTATGGACAAATCCCTCTTCTTGTGGTGGATAGAAGAACCTCTGGATTGGATATCTAGATGGAACTATAGGTGGGAGGGTCAAGACTACTAGGTTAAATACCTGGGCATCCCCTTCTCTCTAAACCCCAACCTTAAAGACATGTGGAGGATGATCAAGGGGAAAGTGGAAAAGAAAATAAACAAATGGGACAACCAATATCTCTCAATGAGAGGAAGGGCTCAAATCTATTAGAAAGTGCTATCATCCTACACCTTATACTTCTCTTGTACCTGGCTTTTCAGATAGTACTAGTTCAACACTATCCATAAAATTATAAGAGACTACCTATGGTCTGATGGTAGAGGAAAAAGAGCTAGCCATGCTGTCAAATGGGAATGGTGCACTAAAAAAAAAAAAAGGACTTGGCCTTAAGGACCTTAGAACTCAAGGAATATCCCTGGATACTAAGTGGATCACTAGAGCCATGGTAGGAGAGGAGACTTGGAAAGCTCTGATAAGAGGTAACATAGCTAGAGGACACCCCAAGAAAGGGAAAGGATGGAATCACCTTTCCATGAATGACATTATTGTAGGGGAGTTTAAAGTTAAGGTACATGGCTCAGCTATGTTCAAATCTATATGGAATGATTGGAACTTGGTTAGACAACACATTAATGACAATAGTATTGTTCACAACCATGGTAAAATATGTGGTAATCGATCCATATAGTGGAATCTCAAGAATAGAGACAAGTTGTTGGCACTACTACAGGGGTGCTCGATCAAGAAATGGGATGAGAAAGGCATCTCCTACCTTGCAGATATCTTACAGGATTATCAGTTAATGTAATGGGATATTCTGAAAAACAATTATAACCTCCCCCAATCTCAGTTCAGAACATACTCAGTGGTTAAGGAGGCATGTGGCAGCCTCTTCCTCAATAAACAAATGCACTTGGATAGTGACTGCCATACCCAATACAGATGGTCTGATCGAACCCTGGTTACCAAATCCAATCCCAAGGCTATCTATAACCTTCTTTCCTTAGACTCCCCCATTTTACCCCACCTTAACAATTGTTGGAACCTCAACCTTGGGTCTGATAAATGGAGAAAAGTTTTTCTTAACCTATGGTCCTCCCTTGCTGAACCCAAAATCAAGTGCTTTCTTTGGCACCTTATCTTACAAAGTCTTCCCTTCTGATTTCCCAATGGAGACCCGAGTCCCTTTACCTTTTTCCCTCACCCTGAATCTATCAATCATGTGTTCTTCTCCTGCCCGTTTGCTAATGATATCTAGAAACTCTTTGGCTTCCCTCAATGCTACGTTGTTTCAGTTCTTGACATCATATCAAGGTATATTAATGGATTAAAGTAGCATTTTAATAGTTTTTTTGCACTTATCTCTGGTTTAATTATGTGGCACATCTGGAAAAAGAGAAATGATATTATTTTTGGTGGACATGATAGAAGCCTTATTGAGTCTCTCAAGAGACTCATATTCCATCACATTACTATGTAGGTTATAGTAGTGATCAAGATCAAGGAAAAGAAGCTGCAGGACCTGTTCAAGAATGGAATGGTAAGACTTGGGGCTTGGGAGGTGTCACATGCCTACACCTAGACTAATGAAACAGAGGAGCTGGCTCCATTTAAATCTACACTACACAACTTCATGGCAGAGATACAAGGACTGAACAAGGATGACATACCTGTCATCAATGTTGTCCCCATTAGAGCAGTTCTAGGCCCGGGGGCTCCAGTAGTAGTGCCCCTGGCACACCTATATGAACCACACCTTAGGAGGGATGAAGTGTTGAAATGGATGGATAGACCACTTGGCTGGGTCACTTGGGTACCCTATAGAGAGGAAGACTTTGGATGATATTATTGTCATGTATTGTTGGTTAATTTTTGTATAAATCTCTTCTGTATACTATGATAGTTTAGGAGTTTTTTTCTATTCTAGATATAGCAGTCAGGTGTGGTTGAAAGTTTACATTATCGGTATATGTTTTGGCTCTCATTTTGATGGTTAGAACGAGCTAGACAACTGGATGTTTCTGTTATTATGAAATCAATAAAATCATCTATATTTAATAGAAAAAAATATTTCATCATATGCGCTACTTTGTAGGGTATATGCACTATATTTTAGCTCCTATACACTATATTGTATCTCTCATGCACTATATTGTAGCTCATATATATGTACTACACTATATCTCATATGCACTAAGTTGGGTAGCTTATGCGCTACGTTTCCCCCGCAAAGTGAAAATTGGCTTAAAAATAGTTTGGGATGGGGATTTCTAAGTCCAACAATCATGTAGGCTTGATAACATCAATGTATGACTTAAAATATAGGATTTTTTCATGTCAAGAAGTACTGAATATATGCAAATTGAGGCAATACTCACTTGATAACCATAAATTCATAATGATATGGAAACTAATCCACGAGCATAAGCATCAAATACAAAAATCATGGAAAGAGATACAAAGGATAGAAAGAAGAACTCTATGCTCATGATCTATGGCTGAAGAAGATAACCACCCATACACTAGTCCCTAGAAGTAGTAAAGTGAAATTCCACCCTACCATGTGGAACCCTCAGGACCACCCCACTATTCTCGTACATATAGTAACCCAACCACAATCACAAGGTAAGCATATACACCAAGGAGGTTGACACTCACACCAATAAGATGCATAAATCATAGGTCGATACACAACCCTCTTGAAATCACAAATCAAATATATCATAATAAGAGTAGGTCAAGTTCACTACAAAACTAGATAGAGTATGATGTCGAGACTCGGGAATGGAGTGTCATCATACAACACGTGTGGGACCAAATTGTTTCAGGTGATCCATCTCTGGTGCAGGAGCACCCTAGTTAACCTAAGTATTAATTTGGTACTTATGGTTTCCTTCAAGGTCCTAGTGACCTTTAGATCATGTTAGTATCCTATTTTTCATATTGGACTTCTTTTGTAAGACCCAGTTCCAAGATTGGCATTTTATAAGCCCTTGGTCAACTTTTGGTCAATGAATGTCCAAAACCTAAATTATAGGTTATTTTCATTTTTTTCATGTTTTGATCCATTAGGGATCACAAAATAAAGGTTTGGACCAAGTTTGGTCACCTAGTATAAAAAATTGCTCAAAAAGTTGTCAAGCAACATTTGAGCAACTTTGACAACTTTTGTCAAAAAGTGTAAAACTCATTCCCAAATGGCTAGTTAGTTTTAAAATGATATGTAACCATTGGTAATTCCTACATAAGCCCTTATAGGTAGGTGGTAGGACAAATGATGTAATTTTTGGCATTAAGAATCAATAAAGATCAACCATTTCTCTGCAAATTTGTGAATAGTTAGTTGGTACAGACAAGTATGGAAGAAATTGAATAAAAGTGTGACACCTTTAGTTGGCCCTATGAATTACCCTTCGTTTTCACTTGGTATCAGGCATTGATCTTCTATACATTGCAATTTATTGAATTTTCATTCACATTGTCTAGTTTGAAGGCCCTAAATAAGGGTTTCACTAACAAATGTGTTTTCTCTAAAATTTGTTTCACCTTGTTCCCTGTCTCCTTGGCCTTGGTCAGGGGTATTTTTTCTGCTACCAATGTATTGTACTCTATTCCAAGAGGTACATCTTCCTCTAAAATTATTTCCACCATAATTTCTCTTTCCCTTGCCAAAGTCTTGTTTCGTTTTCCATTTCTCCTCTACCTTGATTGCCATTTGTTAACATTTGTTTACTAAGGTAGGGCAGTGTAGGCTAAGTTCTTATTGAATGGATACCTTAAGACCATTCATATACCTTGATATATTTTCTTCCTCATTCTCTGTTGCATTAGTCTTCATGCATAATTTTAAGAACTGCTCAGTGTATGAACCTACATCCATGTCTTTTTTCTTTAAGTTATGCTTCCTTCTATGGAGTTGCACCCCATAATCTTTAGGCACATATGTATCTTTGATCAATGCTATCATCTTTTTCCATGAAGTAATCATAAATCTCCCATTATCCACCCTCTCTGTTTGGATGAAGTTCCACCAAGTTAGGTTTTCCCCCTTCAACTTGGATCTTTCCATCTTTACCCTTTTCTTCTCAGGGATGTCTTCACATTCAAACAATCTTTTCAAGGCCTCAATCCAGTCCAAGGCCAAATATGCATTCATGTTTCTATTGAAAGTTGGTAAATCCAACTTATCCTCCATGGTTCTTCTCCCCATAGCTTTCAATTCATCTAGGAGGGGTCTCTAGTCTGCAGGAATGTTCTCATCCTGATTAGGGGTGTCATCTTCCTCTTCGCTCCCTTCACCACCATACATGTCTTCTCTTACCCTGTCTACCTTGTTCTCAAGTTCTTGAAGCCTGCTAGTTAGGGCTGCATTTTCTTCCTTTTGTTCTCTCACTATCCTTGCAAGTTCCATTTTGGTAACCCTCACATGGATCTCTTCATCCTTAGGATCAGACATATCTTTGATACTACTTGATGCAGAGGCAGTCAGCAAGAAGCCTCAAAAGTACTCAATAGGGCAATGTGCCCTTCAGTTCTCCAACTCCAAGAGGCAAAAGTGCCCTACACTTATCAAAAATGCAAAAATGACTTGGTTCTAGGTTATCACAACCTATGTCCCTTAGGGTAACCTACTCACTAGGTCCCACCAAGTCTAGAACACCAACTACCAAGGGTTGGCTCTTAAGCACTTATCCCAAATTATCAACAATACCCCATAAAATGAATCAAAGGACCATGGGTGACCTACACTGATGGATGTGCTCTATTTAGGTCCCTAAGACAAGGATTCCATTATCCTATTCAACCTACGCAACCTTCTTAAAGTAGTTGCTTTGGAAACCCTCCTATTGGCTTATAGCCTTTTCTCGAAGGATTTTTTATTTTACACAAAATATTTCCACATAACCCCTTGAAAAAATTAGGGATTCAGATACCCTTTATGGCCTAAGGTATTATAATTAATCACCAAAACATGAAGATGAAAGGAAGATAGGTTGACACACAAAATTGCTACTATAATTAGGCCTAATTAGGTCTGCATTTGCACTATAAGTGCTATTTCCTTGCATCCAATGAAAAAAAAAACACTTAGATCATTTGAGGTCATGTATGAAGGTCTTATACACTTATTTTGAGGTCTTGATGAATCCCAAATCAAAAGTTATGTGGACTATCCTACTATCCTAATTCGCTATTTGGTGCACACATGGTTATGTACACCTAGGGCATCATAGAAAACCCATATCCCTAAAAGTTATCAAACCAAGCCTTCATATTTTCAAAGTACATAGGCAAAAAATAATTCCACCAAGGGGCATTATATTCCCATGGTGGAATCGAAGAGAAAACACAATTGTTAGTGAAACCCTGATTTAGGGCCTACAAACCAGGCAGTGAGAATGAAAATGCAATAACTTGCAATGTATAGAAGATAAATACATGAGACCAAGTGAAAAATAAGGGTAATTCCCAATTCCAACTAAATTTTTCATACTTTCATTCAATTTCCTCCGTACATGTCTGTACCAACTAATTGTTCACAAATTTGCAGAGAAATGGTTGATCTTTATTGATTCTTAATGCCAAAAATTACATCAATTGTCCTACCACCTACCTATAAGGGCTTATGTAGGAATTATAAATGGTTACATATAATTTTAAAACTAACTAGCCATTTGGGCATGAGTTTTACACTTTTTGACGAAAGTTGTCAAAGTTGCTCAAAAGTTGCTTGACAACTTTTTGAACAATTTTACAATATTTTGCAATTTCGCATACTAGGTGACCAAACTTGGTCCAAACCTTTATTGTGTGATCCCTAATCGATCGAAAAATGAAAAACATGAAAATAACCTATAATTTAGGTTTTGGACATTCATTGACCAATAGTTGACCAAGGGCTTATAAAATGCCAATCTTGGAACTAGATCTTACAAAAGAAGTCCAATGTGAAACCTAGGATACTAACATGATCTAAAGGTCACTAGGACCTTGAAGGAAACCATAAGTTTCAAATGAACACTTAGGTTAACTAGGGTGCTCCTGCACCACTCTGTCATCAAGGATTCTCTACTAAGCCATATCAATGTCCATAGACGGAAAGGCTAAACTATACCCTATCAATGTCCTCAAATGATGACATGGCACTGTGCCATATCAAAGTTCATAGATGACAAGGCATGGACATACCATATCAACATCCTCAAACAATGACAAGGTAGTCTCATTAAGTTTTATAGTATGTTTTACCCTATTGTTTTTTTTAGGATTATCTGTTTATTATTAAGGACTCTATCAAGATTATCATATAGCCCCTTTTTGCTGTGGTCTTCCTTGAAGAACCACTCCATCTCACTACTGTACACCAACCATCAAATGCAACACTGTAAGAAAGAATCAAAAGTCAAACCATAAGAAACAAAGTGACTACATTGGTCTCAAACCAAGAGTGCAGGTCCCTCGGGATCCTGATATGGCACACTCTATGTACTCTTGATGCAATCTTAAACACCAATATCACATACTCTAAATGTACTCATAAATCAAGAATTGAGGATAAAACCACGAGGAAGGAAAATGCAATTTCACATGTGCGCGACACACTCAACTGGCCTCTTTGATAGGAGCACAAATTCCAAGGTGAATACAATTAAAGCTACAAAGTAAAACCACTCAATGGCTAAAAACATAGAATACTACAATGTCCCAAAAGCACACATGCCACACAAAATGATGTTCCCACGAAAATACCTAAAATTGAAACTTGAAATAAAGCTACAAAATTAATACCCATTTTCCCTTAGGCACCCAACAACACACTAAAATCATAAAATTCTTGTTTCATATACACACAGAAAAATGGGAAGCATAATGGTACACAAACCAAAATGCAAACCCTATTTAATCGTAGAGGGCCAACTGGGCAACTGAAAAATAAAAGAGTATGGGGGACTACTAACTCTCAGTCTACGAAGCATTTACAAATAAAAAATAGCTCAAATAGATGGGAAATGAATAAAATAACAAAGGCCCTACCTCGTAGCCGGTGGAGAAACTTGAAAAGATGAGCAATAAAATAAATCCCTCGTAGAATCTTGAAGTAGCTCCACACAAACATGAGTATTCACAACACGATTGCAATGAGCTGCTGCCCACCAGAAAATGACAACCCAGTCAATCATAATGAACAAAAGTTTTAATTTCTCCAAAATAATTTGGAGCAAAATCCAAATTCTTCCCCAGAACTCAAAAGTGAAAAGTGAGTTAAAATAACTCTTTTTCTAAATAAATAGCACTTTTTCCCCAAAATGCCCAAAAGGGAAATTAAAACAAATCACTTAAATAATTTCAATGAACTATTGAATTTCCCAAACTAAATTGAATTTATTCCAATTCAATGGAATTCGATTACTGAAAATTAGCCTATAATTAAATTAAATCCCCAAATAATTAAATCAATAATTAAATATAAATTCTAACTCAATCGTGACAACTACGGGAACACTGAATGCATAAACACATAACTAGTCTATCACAAATGCATATGCAATATAGACTTACCAACATGTACCAGAGGAATAATAATAATGTATACATCACCCATACAAGGATAGTATTAGCTCAATAATGAGTGACCAATGAAACTATCTCATATGCCACTACTAGGGATAAAGACACTCAAAAATTGTGATCATGCAGAATGATGTCTGGTACCTATTAACTAAAACACACAAAAAGCAAGTGTAGTTGCTCATAGTATATCTAGTCAAAGCACAAGAACATACATCATATCAAATAGTGAAGGAGAATGAGACATCATGTGCACCTCATGGGTGAGTAACTACAACTTCATCTCTCTTTGTACAAATTAGGTATAACCATAAAAATGTATGAGCATAGTAGTGAACATCATCTCATTTAAATTAAACATTGCATTTAAATATAAAGTATCAAATAATAATTTACCATATATGAGCATTTATCAATGAAAAGTAGAAACTAAAGTACCCAATAGCATATATGACACAATAAACTAGAATTAGATATAAACAACATGATATAAATAAACCAATGTTCTCAAAAGTACAATATAATAGATATCATCATAAAGCATCATGTCACATCAAAATAACATCATCATGTAGGTATACATAGAATACAATAAATTTCTATCTTAGATCAAAATAATAGGAAACAAAATGCAACCACGGGAGGCACAACAAAGATCATGACATTCCTTTCATTCTTCCTTATGATTTCATTCAAAATCACGAGCAAAAAACCCCTAAAATGGAGTCCAATGATCCCCTTGCATGTCAAGATCACAGTACCACTTCATGTTCATATCCATTACAATATTCCACCATCCCTTCAGATCCTGTACAAGATCCCTTCACCTCTTCATCTATGTGTTTTAATCTTCCATGTTCTCCACAAGATCCTATCTCACCACATGATCCTATCATTTCTTTTGTTTCACCTCAGGATTCCATTATTCCTCCTAGTCTCCCTCATGATTTGAGAACCTCTACACAAGTTGGTCAAGAACCCCATACATGTCAAATGGTTTCCTCCACTTTCATCTACTCTAATCCACTTCATGATACTATTGACTCTTCTATGTCGTATCCACCTCAAAATGGATTCACATATTATTCCCAAAGTAGAAAGTATCCAACTGGTCAAAAGCATTATCAAGTCAAAGGGTTATGTCTCCATGAAAATTATATATTAGAATCCTTCAATGTCAAAGAAGATCCTAACTAACATGGCCTCAATTACATAGCTCATTCTCAAGATGTTGGTATCCTTGCAAAATCCAAATCCAAACATATACCTTCCTCCTCATCCCTTCCATCTATATTATGTCTATATATTCCTCCATTCAGTAGTTTACAATCCACTAATCCTTTCCTAAATTAAGATTAGAAAAGGCACACATCTTTGAGAACCTTCCACCCATCCAAAATACCTCCATATCATTCCTATCCAACCATGAATTCCATTCCTTTTCCAAGAAATTTGGATGCCAAGAATGACATAAGGAGGGTCAGTACTCAAGGCCTAGGGCACACCCAAGCATTGAACTAGCTTGCAGACACACAATGCGGAAGCAACAACATAAGTAGGAGAGGAGAAACAACAAATCTTTTACTGATTGATCAAACTCATTACATGCCAGTTTGTAAGGCCTTCCTGGTTTCGGCCATATATATTAAATGAATTACAAAATTGATCTTCATACATGCTAGGTCACAGACCTACCTCCCAATATCAACACTTAACAATATGATATCCAACTTTCTATCCTCTCTGAAATACCCTAAACTAAGAACAGTGAAGCAAATATATACAAGAGTCCAACAAAGAGGTCGGTGCTCAAATCACTAATAGAGACCCAGATTTAGGTCTACATAGATCCCAATAAGAGACCCTACATTAATTAAGCCATGGAAAATCAATGCAGAACTCGGCTAGATCAGAATAAACAACTTAGGAAGATGTCACCGAGCAATAGAAACCCCTTGGTAACAACAACCCGAGCAACAGAGTAACAACTCAAAATAGGAACCTGAGCAATAGAAACCAACTCAGAACAAGCAAACCCAAGCAATAGAAAACCAACTCAGAACAAGAAAACCCGAGCAATAGAAAACCAACTCAGAACAAGCAAACCTAAGCAACAGAAAACTAACTTAGAATAAGCATACCCGAGCAACAGGTAAAAATGAGCACTTCATTGAACAACCTCCAAACAAGCTAAAGAATAAAAAGTAAACATATTTTTGGTTGAGCGGGATTGCCAAGGACCCAAGATGCTCCTGCATCAAAGAATAAACTTCATAATTTAAGAAATTCACATGCATTCAAGGATCAACATGTCTAGTCTAATCGACATGTAAAAAAAAAGATACAAAAAGAAAAATAAATATCCAAAACCCTACAAAGGCTAATTAAGAAAAAGGAAAATTCAAAATCCATATAGGTTCCTAAATCCCTTGTGCAAGAAATGCATTCCAAGTACCCACAAAAAATTAAAAACCCACGTGGATTCCCAAACGGCTCCTTGAAGCATAATTTCCCGAAGAAAAATTCAATTTTGCATCCAAAATTAATATCCCTCCATCTAAATGTCTCCCACCTTCAAAATCCATTTTGGGTCCTTATGTCCCAAAATCCATATCTATTCCTCCATTAAAGCTCCAAAATACAAGATTTGATTGTCCTCCATCACCCCTCAAGGTGTGTGCCAATGCTTTTCTTTCCATTATTTTCATTAACTCAAAATCAAGTCTTCTTACACTCCCTCCATTTTTCAACACCTATTTTCCAACCTTTCATCCAGCCTATACAATGTTTTGCATAAATCCTTATCTTGTCCTATCCAATCATCCATTTTATTTTCCTTTGTCATTACCCTACCAAATTCTCTAAGCATATCATCAATAGCTATGGTTAATTTATTGCATATCTTTAAAGAGCACCATCCAAAGAGAAAGATTCTTGATTCATTTATCCATGTCCTATTATGCATCCATTATCTTCCTAAAATGTCAAAAAGTCAAAAAATGAGAAAAAAAAGCAAGAAAGAAAAAAGAAGAGAAAAATTGTCATGTTGATGAAAATATGGCAAATAGGCATCTTGGTGACATCCAAAAAATTAAATTAAATTTTTTTAAAAAGTAAAAAAAAATGGCTGCTTTGATGAAAACCTGGAAAATAGGCATCTTGGTGACATAAAAAAGAGTAAAGAGAAATAATTTATTCCATTAGTGAAAACTTGGCAAATATGCGTCATGTGTAATCTATGATCTTCTTGTGCTCCATACTAGGGGAAGGTTTCATTAATAGCATCCTATCATATCACACCCCTATTATTTCCTCCATTATCTCTTTGTCCATCATGTCCATTATCCTATCAACATCCATATTCCCCTTTTCCCATCTTTGACCTTGACAAGACTAGGGATCTTCATAAGCATTTTCATCTTATCTACTTCACATTGTTCACATCCATTTCGTCAATATCCCTTACCTTACCCACATCCCTCTAGTCCATATCATTGATCTTATCACAATCTTCAATCCATATCCCTTACCCTTGTCCATTCTTGATCTTTCTTATCCTATCCATATCCTATCATTTTCCTATCCAAATTCCTCTCTTGGTCTTGATATAAAATAAAGACATAAAATACAAAACATATTTTTTAAAAACCTCTTTACATGTCCATTCCTGTGCACCACATGTCATTTAGTGCACCATGTCATCACCTTATCTTTTCATGTCCAAACCCTTAGCGTGGAAAAAACATACTACCCCATTGCTTGGATATTCCTTAGCAATAATGTGATAATAAATGATCTTTTTCCTTTATCTATATACCAATCTATTTATCCATTCACAATGTCCCTACCTTGCTAGATATTGGGGACAATTCAATACATCTTTCTTAATCATCAATAAAGTCCTGAAAAAATCACAAAAATTAGATAGTATACTTAAAACATCCTAAAAATTAGATAGAGTCCTGAAAAAATCCTAAAAATTGCAAAAAGACTTGAAAAAATATTTTTAAATAAAATATGATCCTAAAAAAATACTTAAAACCAAATAATGTCTTGAAGAAAGCACAAAAAATAAAATATCCCAAAAATCATAAAACAATTAAAACCCAAAAATAATTAGTCATTTTCATTTCATGAATAAATTGTCCCTTGTGACAAGATACATAGTAGAGTAGATGTAGATTGAAGACTGGTAAAACATGGTGCTTAATAAAATCATGTATCCTCATATGAACTTCCTAATCAAGTCAACTGTAATGTCCTGCTAAGGAACCCTCGGAATATAGGGTCAAATATGCATTAAACAACTTTTTTTTTGAATTAAAGATATACATTAAGCATATAGGTGCATCAATTAACTACAATACTAAAACAAAGATAAGTGAAGTGGAAGTCAAGCACAATCCTTGCATGATCATTCAAAAGAAGAAGACTCAACAACCTTCCAAGGGTTCCAAGGTGTCCAAACACATAGCAAGGAAAAAAAAATGCATGTTAAAGCCACCTTATGGTAGTCCAGACTGAGTTCACGAACCTCATGAAATGAGACCAGACCAATGTCCACGGTCACTAATTGAGGATGTAACTCATCCTCAATGAAAAACAATACAAAGTTCATTTTAAAATCCTAATTAAAAAGTGACTTCAATAACATATTACCGAAATGGAAAATGAGAAGTGAATACATGAAAAAGGTCCTATAAACATGGGGAAACCAACCATGAAATTAGTTTTTGCAAAGACCCAAGGGAAAGAATTGTTGGCAAGTTGACTCCCAAGAAGTATATGACTTATTTTGTGTTGTCATTATGGCAACAAAGTCATATGAAAGTTTGACAGCAAACTATGAAGTGGTAATTGACTAAGTATAGAAAGACATGACAGAACAGTGATTTGCAGTCGATCAGTACACCAGCACGTACATACGATCACATTAGAATATGCACGTTCAGACTTAAGTTCTATGGTATGTTCTTGTGCTTTCCCTAGAAATGCATGGTCAGATATGTTAGTACGGATAAGTTATAGAAAGAACAGTGATACTAGCAGTTTAGAAAATAGAGTATGAAGCCGACTTCAATTTTTGGATCAGCGTATAATATTTTATTATGTAAAGGCCAAGCACCTATCAGATTATGCTTGTAATCATGTCTTAATGACTATTGTAAACATGCTTAAGCCAATTTTTTTGGAAGAGTTGTGAATTTTTTTTTTGGGCCAACTAAGGTCTTGTTTATGGTCACATCTATTCAAGCATGAACACACACACACACACACACACACACACACATATAATATATATAACATGCAAAGTTGTATTAGAAAGTGTCGTTGAATATGCATAGAAGAGATATAAAAGAACATTATAAGATGTCAGAATGAGATAAATCTCTTTAAGAGTATAAGAGCATCAACGCATAACTGGAACTGATCAGACAATTGTGTCACATACAACAATTCACTTTTGGATATAGTGTATATCTATTATCAAGGAGGTTGTAGCCTTCATCCTACTAAGCAGTGAGCTTCTTGGACAGTGAGTCCTCCCCCTTAACAGGGTTATTTGTAAAAGACTCCTAACATGGTCAGACCTTTAACTAGGTCATTTTACTTTCTTTATAAAGACTGCTCCTAACAGGAAAAAAGGAACTTTAATAGGTTCATTATACTAGTGCAATATTTGTGGGTACTAATTCCCACCGGGGTTTTCTTCTGATCAAGGTTTCCCCGTAATAATATCATGTGTTATGCATTCTTATGTTAAGCTTCAATTTATATATACTTGATTAATGTTTAAAGTTGCTGAAATAGAATAAATAGACAAACACAGATTCACCCCCCCCCCTCTCAGTGTTTCTAACACTAATCTCTATCACAAATGCACACAAATATGCCAACCACTTCCGATATGAACATGTGCATAGTTTTGGTTCACATATGCACAAAAGAACATATGCCTAGAAGGAAATGAGATATGCAAAGGAAGAAAGGACATATGCGTAGGAATAACACACGTATGTACAAAATCAGGAAACACTTGCACAGTTAAAAAGGACAAATGCACAATTTTCTTGTACAAGCCTTAAACAAAAAAATACAAGTTTACCGACTCCAACACTTGTCTAAAATGAGTACAAATCCACACCGAGGAGTACATGGATGCATGATTCAAGGCCATACACACTCAATATCATGGATACCATCAAATTATAACAAATCTATGAATCTAAATAAGTATAATTGTCAAACATGAAAATGATGAGAAGGGATAGAAAGGAGCATCATGCTCAAGAACTCCATCACTAAAAGTCATCCATCATCTATACACCTATCTCCAGCAGTGATATAGTGCAATGCCACCATACCATGTGGAACCCTTAGGCCCACCCTACTGTGATTGAAAAGATAATCACCTGACCATAAACATAAGGTAAGTGCACACACCAAGAAGGGATACACTCACAACAAGTAGATGCATACAATCAGAGGATAGTATAGAGGTCCAATACAATACATATGTACAATGAAATAATCCATGGAGAACACTAATCATGAGAAATAATATCCAAATGAACCTAAGAACTACATATCCATCGTACACCAAGGTACTACTCACAACTATGAGATCTAGAGATGAGAGTACCAACCATAGGGAGTATCCATGCCTCATGGATCAATACAAGAACTCAAGGCTCGAGTATCATCTACCTCTTGCACAAATCACACATGTCATCTAGGGGATCAACAAAATCCACCATCTACCTCAACACAAATCACTCATGACATCTAGGAGATCAATGGTCTTCACCATCTACCTCAAACACAGATCGCTCATGATGTTTGGGGGATTAATAGTTTCCATAATACACTAAATTTATCTTGTTAATGTTTATACCAAATTATTTTATTACTTTATCACTTTTTAAGAAAACTCTTTAACACGTCTACTTCTGGGCTAGGGTCTACGTAAGGAGCTACTCCCCATGCATACTCAACATACCTAGTCCAAGTATCAACATCCGAGAAGGAGACCACACAAAATATAAACATCAAGAAGGAGACCAATACCAATAGCTTTCCCTCTCAGTCTACACCGAGTATAAGAGGATAAAACATAAAACATATACTTGCGTCTACACCAAGGACATGAAATACACAAGAATCCATAAGAAATGAAATCAAGAATAAATTCCCAAGTCAAAAGACAAAGAAACATAGTAAACTCTATTGACCTCAACCAAGAGTATGGTCCACTCAGACCTTGACATAGGAGAATAGCTCAATTACATGCCTGGATGTGATCCCAACACCCTACATCCACACATCACATGTTATCTTATCTCAATCATTGAAGGTTCCATCACAAAAGGCAATAAAATATAAAATACGAAAATAACAGTAGGATAAATTAACTCCCAAAATACTTAAGACAAGAAACCAATTAAAAATGTAATAGAGGCTCAAATGCCAAACCACTCAATCAACCACTATGCCAAGAGATTGGAATTTAATATAATCCAACATACTTTTGCGAGAACATGAGGGAAGCTCACAAACCACAAAATAAATCAAAAATACAAATTTTGACAAAATCTGGCAAAGTATGAAAATCAACATTTTTGCATTGAAAGGGCACATTCAGATTGTGATAGAAAAAAAATGGAATCTCCTATAACCATTAAAATTCTAAAATCCTAGTAAATTTAGTAAGGACTGTTGGAGATTTTCCTTTATGCAAATAGTTGATTGTATGTTTTTCATTGATGACAACATATAGTATACAATAGTGAACTGTATTCACCTTTCACTATGGATATGTGGAAGCCTTGCGCGGTTGTTTTTATGTTTCAGACATAGTCACTAGACCCTGTACATACACACAGATTCATATGTTCAGTAACAGTTGAGTTATGTTACTCTATTTAACAGACACAGTTTCAGAAGATTGTTTTCAGAAAGCCGACAATAATTTTATTGATTCTTCAATTGTGTCTCTCTATGGGATATGCGTGTTTAGATTCATGTTTAGTTATGATTCTAAGTTAATTAACCAAAGGCGCTAATCGTGTTTCATTCGAAGCGTGACATTTGGGTAATTTTGGTGGAGCTGACTATGTGAAGTGGTGCATCTATTCAGTTTGAGTTGTGCAATTCTAATTATGTTGTGTGCTTGGTTTGGCTAACTACAGAAGCATTGAAGGGATTCCTAAAGCTGACAAAGATCATATCTTTTGGAGAAGATGCTTATATTAGATCATTTTAAGATCACCAAGTGTGAATGAAAATAAAAGAGACAGAAAAAGGACAGAACAAAATACTTATTGTTTGGGACAGTAAAGCCATTTCATTCATCAGATAAAGATCTATGTGAAGAAGCAGAGATTATATACAATTCATTGGAACTGATCAAGATAGTACGTCTACTCAAATAGTTCATTATCATATATAGTGTATATCTATTTTACTGAAGGTTGTAGCCTTCATCATATTAGCAGTGAGCTTTTGGACAGTGAGTCCTCACCCCTAACAGGGTTATTTGTAAAAGACTCCTAACAGGGTCCGATCCTTAACCAGGTCACTATACTTATTGCATTGTGAAGAACAACTCCTAACAAGGTTGTAAGATCTTCTAATAGGGATTATTATACTCAAGTACAGTGCTTTGTGGGTGCTAATTCCCACCGGGTTTTTTACCTAGTTTGGTTTCCCCGTAACCAAAATTGTGGTTTTCTATTTTGTGTTATCCTAAATGTGTATGTGCTTATGATATTCTATAATTAATTGGAGAAAAGAATTTAACTTGCTGATAACATATTCACCCCCCCCTCTCAGTTATCCCTTGGGACTATTCCAACAATTGGTATTAGAGCCAAGTGCCTTGGAGAGAAATCCTAACAGCTTAAGGTAGATCAAATGGCGTACTTCAGGAAAGAGAGTCCTAAGTTTGATGGAGAGAATTATCTAGACTGGAAGAAAAAAATGATAACACATCTTCAGTGCATTGGTTTTGAGATCTATGAGATTGCTACTCATGCAATTGATGTTCCCACCTTGAAATATCTTGCAGAAGAAGACTCTACTAATAAACAAAAGGAAGTATTCACCCAAAATACAATTGCCAAAGAATTCCTAATCAGTGCCCTATCTAACAGTGAATTTTCTGAGATCAAGAAGGAAGATAAAGCATATTCAATTTGGAAATACCGAGAAGACATTTTTGAAGGAGACATCCCAACCAAGAATGTGCGTAGAAAGACATGGAAGAAAAGATACAACAATTTAGAGATGCTACATGAAGAAAACATCAGAGCTTACAATCAGAGAATTAATGAAGTAGTCTCAGGAATCAGGACTAATGGTGGAGAAATTTCAAAGGATGATATAATGGACAAATTAATGACCACATTGACTGCATATTATGAAAGAAAGATAAACATCTTGGATGAAACCATGCAATTCTCAAAAGACGTCAAAAGAGAAACCTTGATTAGTAAAATATCAGCATTTGAGATATCAAGATTGAAGATAGAACCTAAAATGGAAACATCTTTCAAAGCCTCAGTCCATGGAAAGAAATCCTTGAGCATCTCTAGTAATAATGAGAAAGAAGAATTTGATACATAACTAGAAGAAATAATTTCTATGATTTCTAAGAAGGAAAGGAAAGGTAAAGGAAAATATGAAGGACAACTACCATTCAAATGTTTCTCATGCAACAAAGTTGGCCACTTTGCATCCAAGTGTCCTACAAGAGTCAAGACGTACAAATTAGATTACAAACCTAAATATACTAAGGAATACTGGTGTAACTCATGATGATTCATGAGAAGATGAAATTGGATCCATTGCAATTAAAGATAATGAAAAAATGATTAAAACAATAGAAATTGAAGATGAAAAGAAAGCACAAGAATTGGCCTTAGTTTCACAAGAAGACATCAAAATAGACTGGATCATAGACAGTGGGTGTTCACATCACATGATAGGTGACAAAGAAGATTTTTACATCAAGATAAGTACAAAGGTGGCATGGTTAGATTTGGAGATAAAACTCCCAAACCTATCATAGGCAGAGGATCTATCACCTTAGATGGAAAGAACAAGACAAATGATGTTCTGTATGTTGATGGTTTGCATCATAACTTACTAAGTGTTGGAAAATTGCTAGATAAAGGATATCAGTTGGAATTAAAAAACAACAGATGCATTATTAACAATAAATAAGGAGACATAATTGCATTAGGCTCAAAGACCAAAGGTAATGTTTTTCAGATTAACTCTGAAGTAAGTTGTTTTGTTGCAAAAAGTGGATGACAATTGGCTTTGGCATAAAAGACTTTGTCATATCAATTTTGAAAACATAGTGAAGATAAGTAATGTTAAGGAAGTAAGAGACCTTCCTATTATTGCAAGACCAGTTGATATTGTAATCACCTAAAAATGCTCATCTAAACCCTAGACCCCCAATCTCAATAATTAATCAAGAAACCCTAATCTTGATTACCCTAAGTCCTAAATCAAACAGGCAATTATCAAATTCGAACTGATCTGACCTAAACCCTATGTCCTAATCGATCATCTTACTTGATTAATTAATTAATTCCTAAAATTACATTACATTGGCAAATAAATCTTATGTTAATTATTTAATTGATATTCTGATATATTAATTAAATAAAAATTATTAAATTGTCAATTAAATAAAAAAGGAATTAAATTAATTATAAAAAAAACATAAATGTGCATTCAAAATCAATTTAAATATTAAAAATGCATATGACATCATCAAATTCAGTTGACTAATTATCAAAATGGAAACAATCTAGTTCCACTCAGTTAACTGATTCTCCATCTGTTTATCATTTTGGAAACATTTCAGTTAACTAAAAATTGAATATGGAAGTTTCCAAAACAACTGATCAGTCAGTTCACTCAACTGACTCTCTCAACCAATCACCTCACTTGCACATGGATTGTGCTTCTTCAATCGAATCTGAGCCACTCTTTTTGTTCGATCTCGACCATCGATTCGAGAGAGATTTCTATAAAAGAGAAACTCTTTTCCTTCACAAAAGATCCCTAACTTTCTTCTAACGTTACTATAGTTTATTTTATTCTCTTTTCTTAGCATTAATCATTTAGCATTGTTGTTTAATTTCAAGCATGCAAATCTAATCATTAGAGCACATTCAATTTGGGTTTTAAAAAGAATCTTTCACTTTTCAATTTGGTGCTTCTAAAATCAATCTTAAGTAGCTTGGATGAACAACAAACGACATATGCATATAATCTTAGATCATTTATCATAGCTTAAAATCCATCATTTGGGTCTTCGGTGTAGTCACTGAGCTTGCAATGATCTGAGAGCAAGCTCATACTCCTGCCTTCTAGAAGACAACAGGTCGACTCTTTCAGACATGCAGGGTGAATGAATCCATATTCATTCCTGTATGCAACTTAAGTACAATAACCATGTTGAAGTGTAATGCTAAAGTAGAGGTCCAATTTTATCATGCACATTTCTGGCGCCCATCATGGGGCTCGAACCCACGACCACAAGATTAATTTTTGTGAGTTTTGTGATAAATTTTTGGGCTATTTTTCTAGAAATTTGACTGATTTTTTTATTGGTACATTCACATATGACATGATACAGATCTGAAATTTATATTTATGGAAAGGCATTTGATTTATCTTTCATGTGCCATTGGTTTCAATTAATTTCGTTGGGCTTTGCAAAAGTTATGGTCATTTTAGTACAGACTAGTCAGAACCTGATTTTTATGAAATTTGACTGATGTTTTTATTGGTACATGCACAAATGACATGATACAAATCCTAAATTTATATTTATGGAAATTTATTTGAGTTATCTTTCATTTTTCATTGGTTTGAAATAATTTTGTTGGTATTTTCAAAAGTTTTGGTCATTTTAGTAGAGACTAATGAACCTGATTTTATAAAATCTGACTTATGTTTTTATTGGTACATGCACATATGAAATGATACAGATCTGAAATTTATATTTATGGAAAGGTATTTGAGTTAGCTTTCATTTTCCACTAGTTTGAATTAATTTTGTTGGGATTTGCAAAAGTTATGATTGATTTAGTGTAGACTAGTCAGAACCTGATTTTTATGACAACGGGTTTTTTGATTATCAAATAATATATTATCTTTGACTAACCTAATTTTCTAACACGTGGGATTGGAAAGCTGTGTTTTTTTTTATTTTTATGGATTTTTATAAAAGTGGGTTGCATGTGCAGGAATAGGTAAGGTTTTCATAACAGTGGTTTGCAGGATGCTGAAAAAGAAGACTAAAACACAAACTACTCACGAATTGGTTTTGCAGGTTACCTCTGATCGATAGAATGCAAAACATTATGCTTGCATCTTGTTTTTGATTTCTTAAAATAGGAACCCGCATGCAGGAATTCTTAAAATGAACATTTTTTTGATGTTTTAGGAATGACAATGATGTCAGGAAACTATGCTCTTGCCCTTTTGGGATGATCAGAAATCTAGAAACATTATTGTCATTTTCTTAATTTTGCTTGAAGTGTCTTCTAGTTTTGTAAACCCAAGGAATTGCATGGACGTTTCCTCTCCCCTCACCTTCATGGATCTTAGGTGAAAGAGAAATCCATATAAATCCTTTAGCGTAGCTACCTCTCGAGTGCTTTAACAGAGCCGGTGAGAGTGGATTGCCCAACCGGTAACAGGCTAAAGCCAAGCCCTTCCGAACCGGTATATAAAAAATTTCATTGTGATTAATGTCATAGTGAAAATGTGTTGATTGTGTTATACCGGGAAGAAGATCTCCCTTAGTACCCTTGTGGTGTGTTAAAACCTACAGAACGTAACTTCTGTAGGCTGGGAGGCCTCTATAATGGAGCTAATCTGCCACAAGTATAACCACCTAAACGGATGCCTTGACTACACACTTTGTTCTAGTAACCAAAATCCCTCTATCTATTGGCGTGGAAGGTCAGAGACTGACTAAGATGTCCCACACTTTCATGGCTCTTAGTAGAGACAACGGTCCCTTGGGAAGTCATTACCCTTGGGATTCGAAGCTTGGTGTGCCTGAGAAGTGAGTGCACTAGAAGGAGGAGCCCGTGCCTCCAAGATTCTAAGTTGTCCGCTATGAGTAATCATGGCTGAACTTCGGTTCAAGTGGGAATTCAACAGATATTGCCCTGGCTTACCTAGGATTGTGGTGTCTCTATTCTTTTTTTTTTAACAACAAACATTCTGCTTGATGTGTCTTGCGTGGGTGAAGCATCAAAACAAATAGACACCAAAACATTCAAAATGAACATTCAAATCAAACATCAAAGTGATCAACAATTCAAAATCTACACTTCTAGGTGTTAACTGTCAACTTTTGTCTAAGTTTCTGCATCTGCTATCAAAATTTGGAAATCTATCAACTTGCTGTCCAATTTTGTATTCTCCTACGAAGGTTCTGTTCAAATTTTCACAAATATGTGTTCTCATCAACATCATCACTAGTCTGTCTTTAACTACAATTTGTTGATAGTCTGACTCGTTGTTGTTTCAAAATCTGATTTCGCTATGCTAGTCCAAGTGACTTGTTATCTTATCATTTTGTCTGCGCTGTCCTTATCCAGGGTTGTGAGAGCAAGTTTGTTAACCTTGACTCAAGATTAGAGTCATTGCTTCTCTCTCTTAGTTGGACTTTATCTCCTCTGTCCTTTGGTCTTGGACTTAATCAACACTTTAGATATCACTTTAGCACCTGACAGTCAATCAATTGATTCTTCATACCTCCTCTTCAATCTTCTATGCAAGTGCATCAAGACAATCTTACAATGTCTAAAATAAAATGGGCTAAACTTTATGGTCCTAACAATGCGCAAGAGATTCTTATGGAAACTTTATCAAAACAACTTCAAACTATGCAATCTGAAATCCAAGAATTAAAGGGGGGAAATGATACACAATCCAACAAATCCTCATCAAGATCAATCTATCCTTTTCTATTTGATCATTATCAAGCGAGTGGCTCTAAAGCCCTAAAATCTGCTAAAAACACCATGAAGTCTTCCTCCAAAGGGATTAGTAACATCATGAAATAAAAATACACAAGAGACCTTATTCCTTTGGGACAATCTTTTGAATCTACATTAGAAGAACTTCTTGATAATGATCTCATCACATTACCTCAAACCACATCACAGGGATGAAGATTCTTGAGTAACTATTATGCATATCATCAACACAATGAGCATAAAAATTCATCTTGCATGGAGTTGAAACATAAAATCCAAGATCTCATAGATGATGGCATAATCAAAGTTGAAAATCCTAATGATTCATCTAATCTCGAGCATGATCAATATCAAGAATCCATGTCTAGCAATGGTTCGCATATCACATCTACTTCTTTCGCCATTCCTCCATCTCCTAAAACTTCACCATCTCTATCAAGAACTGAGCTTAATGATAACTATGTCTACCCTCAAGGACTACCTCTAAAATAGATCCAAGATAATCCACATACGACTGCAAGTTCTTCTCAAGCTTCAAAGATCATAGACCCAAAGCATCCATGTGCTTCAACGCTTGTCATGCATATTCCAAATGATTGTCCATCAGCATGTCAAGAATTCCATATGTAGATCAAAACTCCTGCCTTGTCCTTAGAAGTGGCTCCATGTCAAGAGGGCAATCCAAAGTGTGTATAAATAAATATCAGTAATGATCAAGATCAAGACACCATCCATTCTTATCCAATGGTTGACCAAAGTCGCATATCTCAAGAGTCCCATGATGATTTCATCATCCCCTTTCACTTCTTCCAAGAAGATATCCATCCAACTCAAGAGATATATAGCCCTCCATCTCCCAAGTAAGATCAAGGTATCCTTTTTGGCATCTCTAATGGGCCTATTGAAAATCAAGAGAAAGGTACCCTTTGTACACCATCTAAAGATCCTTGTCAATATAAAATCATCCCATCATCTCCTTGTCATGCTACTCCATATGCACCTCAAGGAAACATTGTTCCTCTAAATCCCTTGCATAACAATAAATCCACTCAAGCTTCAGCTGCTCCTATCAAAGTTTCTCATGCTCCTATTGATATAAAGATGAATTCAAAAGCTAAGAGCCTCGGCAATGCATCTCACTTGAAGTATGTTGATATCCCTTCCACACCTTATCTCCCTCCATTCAAATGTAAGAATCATCCTTCTCCATCCTCCAAATCCATCCCTGGTCGTTATATTCCAAGGCTAAAACCTTCAAACCTTCCATCTATCTTGGGTCCTTATATCCCTCCATCCACTTACCCTATCCACTATCAAGATCAACAAAGACATGGATCCTTGAAATCTCCATATCAACCAATCCATATGAACCAGCCATATCATCCTTATACATCCTTACTCCCCAAGTTTTTTGGAAGCAATTTGGATGTGCAACAAAGAAATCAGAAATACAAGAATCCACGTACATATGAAGATCACTATGTCCAATCTAATCGACATATGACTACAAAGAAAAAGGGAATACTCAAGAGACCACAAGGGTCTAATGAGAAAAGAATAATATCAAAACAAGTATGGGTTCCTAAATCCATCATGGAAGAGTTGCAATTTGAATCTAAGCAAAGAATCATATCAAAGAAAATATGGGTTCCTAAATCGATCATGGAAGAATTGCATTCTAAATCATCCAAAACCAAAGGAAAATCAAAATCTATGTGGATTCCCAAGTCTCTTCTAAAGGAATGGAATACAAAAAGAAAATCAAAATTTATGTGGATTCCCAAGTCTCTCTTAAAAGGATTGAACAAAAAGGAAAAGTCAGAGTTGGCATCCAAGCTTCCAAAGTCTTCAACTGCATCTTCATCTAAACATCTCCCATCTTCTAACTCCATCTTGGGTCCTGTGTACCAAGATCCATTTACACTCATCCATCAAAGTCTCGAGCTATTCCATACACTTTTCCTCCATTTGTACACTACCCTTCAAGGGGTGTGTCGATGTTGATCTTATCACCATATCCTTCCATACCTCTTATCCAATCCATCACATAAATCCTTGGCTACCATCTCCCTTATCCTCCATATCATTATTCCCTACCATCACCCTATCAACATCTTTGAGCATACTTTCAACGGCCTTGGCCCATCGTAGCATATCTTTTAGAGGAGTACTATCTAAAGAGCAAGAAGCTTAAGTTCCTCCATAAAATAAAAAGTACAAAAAAAAAAAATTTGAAAAGAAAAGAAAAAGTGCCTTGGTGAAAACCTAGTAAACAGGCACCTTGGTAGCAAAAGTAAAGATAAATCAATCCATCCTATGGTGAAAACCACTTCTTGTGGCGCCTTGGATAAGTACCATGATGAAAACCTAGCAAACAGGCATCATTCGTAATTCCTTCTACTTGCACTCTTCACTTGGGGGCAAGTTCCTTCCATCTCATCTTATCTATCATATCTTACATCCAGAAATCCCATGAGCATCCACGTTCCTTCTACTGATCTTGACAAGGTTGAGCCTATCCATGAACACATCATGTATCCTGACATTCATTATCCTTTCCATCAGCCTATTCACTTTCTCTCATCCATGATACCCTATCATGATCTTTCTTATCTAAAGCCTATCCTTGCTATCTCTGAGCATCATTTGCTCCATAATCCAAAACATTCACTTATATCTCCATCACCCCTTATCCCGATTGCGCTATCATAGCTATATCCTATCTAACATAGCCTATCTAATTGACCCCTTGGTCTTGATCAAAATTGAAAAACAAGGTTCTTAGAAGTCTCTTGACATGTCCACTCTTTTGGACCACATGCTTTCATGACATCAGGTCATCATCCTATATGTTTTCCAGCACCACTCCTTTAGCCTACATTGCTATATTCTTTTTTTCCCTAGCTTGGGTAATCTTGAGGAGACCGTCTTTGAGTGTTGCATTCACCCTCTTCATCCATCATTGTATTTTCGCCTCATCCATCAGCTTTCTCATCCATCTGTAATTTCCTCTACCTTGCTAGACATTGGGGGAAAACCAATGTGATCTTGCTTGAGATCAGGTAATCTCTGAAAAAAAAACTAAAAAAAAAAAGTGCAAAATGATCCTGAAAAAAAAATCTAAAAATTGAAAAATGTCCTAAAAAAAAATGATTATCTTGGTGAAAACCTAGCAATAGGTGCCTTGATGAATCAATCAAAAAAAAAATTGAAAAATTTGAAAAATTGAAAAAAAGGATGGCGACACAGACATGTTTACCAGGTTTTCAATGATCACCTCAATCAAGAAAGACCCCATCGCTAGGGGCATCTCAACTTCATCGCATCACATCAAGTTGAGATTATCATAAATCAAAATCAACCCAATCAATTGTGTTATACAGTGATGGATGCACTCAAAACCAAACAGATCGGTCTTATACGAGTCATTCATATCTGAAACCAGGTACATTGATCAAATTGGCTTCATCGCTTCAAATCAAGTTAATTTCTACTAAATATCATTTCTGACAAGTAGGTGAAAACTTGGTAAACAAGCACCTCTTGTACTCAGCGCTCATTCTATCAATGCTCAGTCTTGTCATCAATCCTTTGCTTCAGTTTGTACATATCTTTCAGTCACTTTCGTGACACTCTGGTTCTTCTGAGAACCCTCCTGGCTTGAAACCGATCCAAAGTCATAACCTGGGGGAAATCAAATTGGATTTGTCCTTGCAGTATGAGTCAAGTTAGTTATCATCATTTTCTACTAGGAGCATGGGTCCCCAATTTGATCACATCTTGGGTTTACACCAGATTCATTAATATTTTCATTTCTGAAGGACAACTCGCTACTAACACAAGAAGGTGTTTCTCAACACCACAATCAACAGTGTTTCTTAACACTATCTTTGGACACATTTATGTTTCTTAACACACATTGGATATCGCAAACATAAACAAAAGATCGATAGCAATCAAACACAAAGCACTCACAAGCACAATGGTGTTTCTCAACACCTCATACATCTATGCATCTGAACACTTTAAAACTGGCTGAAGTATGCTGAAATTTTATTTGTATGCTGCCTGTTCTCATTGATTTCGTTAATCTTTTCTTTGTCTACTTCTTATTGGTGTGGTCCCGATGATCTAGCAATGTCAAAAAAATTGGGTGTATGTGATCAGAGCTCCTGCATCAAGGCAAAAAAGCCTCACATTCCTCAATCCTCTTTATTTGTACGCCAAGGTGAGGTCGGAACTATCTCCTTGACTATTATTGCACTATTTTTTTATGCAAGGTCGCACTCATGGTTATCTTGGCTTTGAATGCCTCGATACTGGTGTATTCTTACAACATCAACTAGAAACAACGTTCAGGTCATCTCAGCTTTTGTGCCTTTATGCTTACGTTAGTTTCCCATATTTTATCCGATGAAAGTCATATTCATATTCTTATGGTTGTAGTGGCACTAGTAAGGATTGTATCGACTCTGATGTTCCAAAAATTATCAATGATGAAAATTTTCATAGATAAATCTCAATGACTACACCTTAGTTTGCATTCATTTTAGTCTTGCATCTGCATCTTCATAGTGTTGAAATCACCATAATAAATTTATCTCTATCCAATGTGAAGGATCTGAGATTCTAATGGATCAATCTTCTCATCGTCAAGTGGTCATGACATCCCTTGCTAAATCAACTATCTTGATTTTATTTTCAGGATCAAAATCAAAATCTGAATTTGAACACTTGCACTACCAATGGAAATCTCTCATGTTTTTCTTCTAATTAATCTGTGTATCTTACTTTTGGTCAATCTCGGTCAAACAGGACCTCTCATCAAGTACATCTTTTGTCCTAACCATGTGGGACCTATTTCTAGTCAGATCAGCTTCTTCTTGCATCATGTTATCAATCGAATTGCTTCTCATCACTGGAGCACCTAGCCATATTTTGATTTTGCTCCTGAGGGGGTAGGATCAGGACATCAACATTTCAGTGATCACATCCTCAATCAAAACCCCATCGCTTGGGGCATCTCAGCTTCATCGCATCAAATAAAGTTGAGATCATCTTAAATCAAAGGCAACCTAATCAATGGTCTTATACAGTGGTGAATACACTCGAAACCAGACAAGATCGGTCTTATACAAGCTATTCATTATTGAAACTAGATAGATTGATCAAATTGGCTTCATCGCTTCAAATCAAGTCAATTTGCTTGCTAATCAAATCTCTTAACGGTAATCAGTTTCATGGCTTCAAATCAAACTGGTTATTCGTTCAAACCAATCAAAAAGTTTTAAGAGTTCGTGACAGATGTTCAGTTTCATCGCTTCAAATCAAAATGAGCATTCTATTTATATATTTTGATCGATCTTTGTCCAATCAAGCTCAGAGTCGTTCTTCTTCTTCAAAAGAATGGTTTCATCACTTCAAATCAAACTATTCTGGGTCTTCTCGCTAACAAGTCTTTGAATTAATGCATTGATCGTACATCAATTCAAAGAGGGGCAAATGTAATCACCTAAAAATGGTCATCTAAACCCTAGACTCCCAATCTCAACAATTAATCAAGAAACCCTAATCTTGATTACCCTAAGTCCTAAATCAAACAGGCAATTATCAAATTTGAACTAATCTGACCTAAACCCTAGGTCCTAATCGATCATCTTACTTGATTAATTAATTAATTCCTAAAATCACATTACATTGGCAAATATATCTTATGTTAATTATTTAATTGATATTCTGATATATTAATTAAATAAAAATTATTAAATTGTCAATTAAATCAAAAAGGAATTAAATTAATTATAAAAAAAACATAAATGTGCATTCAAAATCAATTAAATTATTAAAAATGCATATGACATCATCAAATTCAGTTGACTGATTATCAAAATGGAAACAATATAGTTCTACTCAGTTAATTGATTCTACATCTGTTTATCATTTTGGAAACATTTCAGTTAACTGAAAACTGAATATGGAAGTTTCCAAAACAACTGATCAGTTAGTTCAGTCAATTGACTCTCTCAACCAATCACCTCACTTGCACATGAATTGTACTTCTTCAATCAAATCTGAGTGACTCTTTTTGTTCGATCTTGATCGTCGATTCGAGAGAGATTTCTATAAAAGAGAAACTATTTTCCTTCACAAAAGATCCCTAACTTTCTTCTAACATTACTATACTGCATTTTCTTCTCTTTTCTTAGCATTTATCATTTAGCATTGTTGTTTAATTTCAAGCATGCAAATCTAATCATTAGAGCACATTCAATTTGGGTTTTAAAAAGAATCTTTCACTTTTTAATTTGGTGCTTCCAAAATCAATCTTAAGTAGCTTGGATGAACAACAAATGGCATATGCATATAATCTTAGATCATTTATCATAGCTTAAAATACTTTATTTAGGTCTTCGGTGCAGTCACTGAGCTTGCAATGATCTGAGAGCAAGCTCATACTCCTGCCTTCTAGAAGGCAACAGGTCGACTCTTTCATACATGCAGGGTGAATGAATCCATATTCATTCCTGTATGCAATTGAAGTACAATGACCATGTTAAAGTGTACTACTAAAGTAGAGGTCCACTTTTAGCACGCACAGATACTATGTACAGGGAATGTGTGATGGGAAAGCATGTGAGGACCTCATTTAGAAGCAAATAGAACTCCGTAGAGAACAAACTAGATGTAATACATAGAGACTTATGTGGACCTACTCAAACAAGATCATACTATGGTGAAAGGTATTTCATTTTGTTTGTTGATGATTTCTCCAGGATGATGTGGGTTGCATTCTTAGAAGACAAATCTGAAGCTTTTGAGAAGTTTAAAATATTCAAAGCTAAAGTTGAAAATGAGTCTGGATTAAAGATAAAGTGTCTGAGATCTGATAGAGGAGGAGAATTAACCTCTGACAAGTTTCTTGAGTAATGTGAAGAACATGGGATCAAAAGACAACTAAGTGCACCTAGAACCCCTCAACAAAATGGAATTGTAGAAAGGAGGAACAAGATAATACTTGGCACAACGCACACTATCATGATTGAAGGAAAATTTGTGCACACCTATTTGAGAGATGCAGTCAATACAACTATTTATACTATCAAAAAAATTCAACTAAGACAAGGCGCAAACAAAACACCTTACGAACTATAGTTTGGTAATGTACCTAAAGTAAAATACTTCAGAATCTTTGGAAGCAAGTGCTACATCAAGAGAGATGATGGTGTTGGAAAATTTGATTTTAGAAGCGATGAAGGTATTTTTCTTGGTTACTCTACTAAGATAAAATCTTACAGATGTTTCAATTTAAGGTTGAAGAAAATCATTGAGAGTGCACATGTGAAGATTGATGAGAAGTTCATGATTCAAGAGAGATATTATGAATATGCACCTATGATTGAAGATGAACCTAGACCTATCAATAAAGATATAGTTATTGAATAAATGTTTGACCATATTGATGTATCATGCAATAATCCTAAACCAAGTCAAGAATAATCACAGATTACAGATGAGAGTGTCACACCTAAAATATCAAAATACACATCTAAATACCACTCTAAAGAAGATATCATTGGAGATCAGAGCAGTAAAGTTTTTGTTAAAATAGTCCCAAAGGATAACTGAGAGGGGTGGGGTGAATCAGTTATCAGTAACTTTAATTATTTTGCTTCCTTGACTTCAGAATACAATAAAGTAAATTCTTAATTAGATAACACAGTATACAACACACAATTTTATTATAGGGAAACCAAATGGTAAAAACCTTGGTGGGAATTAGCACCCACAATGAACTATACTTGTTTATAGTAATCCATGTTAGAAGATATTTCAACCTTGTTAGGAGTTGTACTTTACAATGCAATAAGTATAGTGACCTGGTTAAGGGTTGGACC
>MU225980.1:1435876-1466416 GCA_018584345.1 Thuja plicata
TAGGGCTTCTTTAGAAATTGCATTATTGGTAAATGTTTCCTTTTGTCTATTAGTAGCATCATCCTTTGCAAGGTCTTTCAAAGATGGAATAACAACTTCTTGTGTAGCTATCTCAAAGATCTCAAAGTCAACACACTGTAGATGTGTTATCATTTTGTTTTTCCAATCCATATAATTTTATCCATTGAAATTAGGGCTCTCTTTTCTGAAGTAAGACATCTGATCTACCTTAAGCTGTTAGGCTTTCTCTCCAAGGCACTTGGCTCTGATACCAATTGTTAGAATAGTCCCAAAGGATAGCTGAGAGGGGGGGTGAATCAGTTATCAGTAACTTTAATTATTTTGCTTCCTTAACTTCAAAATACAATAAAGTAAATGCTTAATCAAATAACACAGTACACAACACACAATTTTATTACGGGGAAACCAAATGGTAAAAACCCCAGTGGGAATTAGCACCCACAATGAACTATACTTGTTTATAGTAATCCATGTTAGAAGATATTTCAACCCTGTTAGGAGTTGTACTTTACAATGCAATAAGTATAGTGACTTGGTTAAGGGTCGGACCCTGTTAGGAGTATTTTACAAATAACCCTGTTAGGGGTGAGGACTCACTGTACAAAAGCTCACTGCTTCAATGGTGAAGGCTACAACCTTCTGTATAAAAGATATGCACCATATCTGATGATGAACTATAGACTAGACCTATTGTCTTGATCAGTTCTAGTGTATTGTAATCTTTCACTTCTTCTTCACATAGACTCCTGATGAATGAACCACATCTAATATTCTGCTCTGTACATCTTTTGTCTCTTTTCATATCATTCACACTTAGCGTATCACAAATGACTTGCTATAAGTATCTTCCTCAAAGTATGAGATCATGGGACCTATAAGACAACTCTTTATAACATCCTTGTCGGCTCTACTAAGCATGCAAGCATAATTACAACCGCACAAGTATAAACTGAATAGACACGATGCTTCACTAAGTCAGCCTCACCAAATTAACTCTAACTTTGTAATCTTCTTGAAACATGATTGGCGCCTTTAGATAACTATCATCAACTCATAACTAATCATGAATATACACACGCATATCCTAAAGATAGGCACAACTCAAGAAACATGTTACATACGTCGGCTCTAAACAGATACTCTTCCAAAACTGTAACTGCCAATAATAGAATTACACAACTTGACTGAAACGTCATATTTGGATCTACATGTATCAACATAACATAATAAACATGTCTAAAACATGTATCTAACCATGCAAGTCTTGATGTTATCATTCTGATAAGTACATATAGAATCACTACTGTGTATTATATGTTGTCATCAATGACAAACATACAATCAATCAACTGTACAGAAACAAATCTCCAATAGTTTTGACAAGATACAGAGAAAAAGGTTCAACCATTGATGAAGAGGTATGCTTACTTTCACAGATTGAACCCTTAAGTGTTGAAGATGTGTGTAATGATTCAGATTGGTAAAGTGCAATGCAAGAAGAATTAGATCAAATAATGAAGAATGACACGTGGGAATTGGTCCCTAGACCTTGTGACAAGAACGTGATTGGAACTAAGTGGATATTCAGAAAAAAATGAATGAAGATGGGACAGTGATAAGAAATAAAGCAAGATTGGTATGTAAAGGATATGTGCAAAGAGAAGGAATTGACTATTCTGATACATTTTCCCCTGTGAGTATAATGGAAGCTATAAAGTTATTTTTAGCCTATGCAACATTCAAAAACTTCAAAGTATATCACATGGATGTAAAATCAGCTTTCCTGAATGATGACCTGAAGGAAGAAGTCTACATAGAGCAGCCTGAAGGATTCAAACTTTTAAACAAACCAGGCATGGTATGCAGACTAAAGAAAGTCCTTTATGGACTTAAATAGGGCCCAACAGCATGGTATGAGAGACTTGATGGTTACTTGACAAAAAATAGAATAAAAAAGGGAGCAACAAATTGCAACTTATTCATAAGAGAGACACTTGATGGACTACTACTTGTTGCTATCTTTGTTGATGACATTATTTTTGGAGGTAATGACAAGCTTAGTGCAGATTTTGCTAAAGAAATGCAGAGCGAGTTTGAAATGAGCATGATTGGACCTATCAAATATTTTTTGGGATTAAATGTAAAACAAACATACAAAGGCATATTCATAAATCAGTCTAAATATGTGAAGGAGATATTAAAGACTTTCAAGATGGAAGATTGCAAGCCAGTAAGCACTCCTATGATAACATAAAGAAAGATTTCTAAAGATGATGATTACACAGTAGTTGACAAGACACTATACAAGTCTATGATTGGAAAACTCATATATCTCACTCAATCTAGACTTGATATTTCTAATGCAGTTGGCATTGTTGCAAATTTTGCAGGTGAACCTAAACAAAATCACTTAATGGCAATAAAAAGAATATTCAGATACTTAAAAGGAACTATAGACTATGGTTTATGGTATCCTAACTCAGAGAATGTACAACTTCATGTGTATACTGATGTTGATTGGGCAGGTTGTGTTGATGACAGAAAGAGTGCCTCAGGAGGAGGAGTATTCCTTGGAGACAGATTGGTCACCTGGACAAGCAAGAAGCAGAATTGTATTTCTTAGTCAACAGCTGAGGCAGAATATGTAGCAGTAGAATTGAATTGTTGTATAATTGTTTGGATCAAACAAATGATAAAATAATTAGGAATTCAGATTGATTATCCTATTGTTATCCATTGTGATAACACTAGCACTATCAATATGTCAAAGAAGCCTATGATGCACGCAAAGACAAAATGCATTGAAATAAAATATCATTTTCTAAGAGAAAAGTTGCAGACAAAGAACTAAAGTTAGATTATGTGAGGACTAAAGAACAATTAGCAGATATTTTTACAAAACCTTTATCAAAAGATACTTTTGAATATCTCAGGGAGAAGCTGGGAGTAATTCCGTTACCTGGGTTTGATTAGAATTTTCAGCAAGAATATCAGTCCTTGGTGACTGATGAATGGTTGACTACTCTATTTCTGGATTAGTACCTGTGCTTAATGGTAGTTGGAACCCTTTTCCATTGATGTCAAAGGTGGAGTATATAGTAAGGGGGAGCATATACTCAGGGGGAGTATATAGTCATGAAAATAAAAGCATAGTCAAAAGTGTTGCAGCGGTGAAGAGGAACCTTTGATGACGATATTGAGAATATTGTAAAAATAAGGAAGATACTTTGGGTTGATGATCTTTTTCATATCATATGTTGCCATCAATGTCAAAGGGAGATATTATTGGAGATTTTCCTTTATGCAAATAGTTGACTATATGTTTGTTATTGATGACAACATATAGTATACAGCAGTGAACTATATTCACCTTTCAGTATGGATATGTGGAAGCCTTGCGCGGTTGTTTTTATGTTTTAGACATAGTCACTATACCATGCACATACACGTAGATTCAGATGTTCAGTAATAATCGAGTTATGTTACTCTGTTTACCAGACACGGTTTTAGAAGATTGTTTTCAGAAAGCCGACAGTAATTTTATTGATTCTTCAGTTGCATCTATCTATGGGATATGCGCGTTCAGATTCATGTTTAGTTATGATTCTAATTTAATTAACCAAATGCACTAATAATTTTTCATCCAAAGCATGACATTTAGGTAATTTTGGTGGAGCCTACTATGTGAAGTGATGCGTCTATTCAGTTTGAGTTGCGCGGTTCTAATTATGTTGCGTGCTTGGTTTGGCTGACTAGAGAAGAATTGAAGGGATTCCTAAAGCTGACAAAGATCATATCTTTTAGAGAAGATACTTATAGTAGATCATTTGAAGATCACCAAGTGTGAATGAAAAGAAAAGAGATAGAAAAAGGGCAGAACAAAATGTTGATTGTTTTGGGACAGTAAAGCCATTTCATTCATCTGATAAAGATCTATGTGAAGAAGCAGAGAGTATATACAATTCATTGGAAATGATCAAGATAGAAGGTCTACTCAAACAGTTCATTATCATATATAGTGTATATCTATTTTACTGAAGGTTGTAGCCTTCATCATATTAGCAGTGAGTCCTCACCCCTAACAGGGTTATTTGTAAAAGACTCTAACAGGGTCCGATCCTTAACCAGGTCACTGTACTCATTGCATTGTAAAGAACAACTCCTAAAAGGGTTGTAAGATATTCTAACAGGGATTTTTATACTCAAGTACAGTTCTTTGTGGGTGCTAATTCCCACCGGGGTTTTTACCTAGTTTGGTTTCCTCATAACCAAAATTGTGGTGTTCTATTTTGTGTTATCCTAAATGTGTATGTGCTTATGATATTCTGTAATTAATTGGAGAAAAGAATTTAACTTGTTGTTAACTGATTCACCCCCCCTCTCAGTTATCCCTTGGGACTATTCCAACAAGGACTACTTACTTGAATAAGTTGACCATGCCAATACATGATGATTGATAGGTTTTGGATGGCACATAAAATGATGTGCCTATGAAAAAGTCCAAAAAATCAAACTTGAATCCAACCTACAAAATTCAAACCCATTTTCCCTTATGGTATGTTGGAATAATATAAAGGTGTGTATTGTGAGGGGAGGAGTGAATCATTAACCTTAAATAATTTTCTTACAAATCTTTGTAATAATGAACTGTAATAACTGATGGTGTAGATTGCTTTCACCATACATGTAATGTTATAGCTGAAATGTAAATGGATGTAAAAAAACAATAAAACATTCATGAAACTTGAGTACACATAACACATGTATTTTGGTATCACAGAAAACCCTTGTTAGAAGGTAAAAAATGCAGTGGGGATGAGACCCACAAAGCTTCACTACTGTAGTAATAAAGTAGCATGTTAGAGCTTACAAAGATTTCATCACTTCTAGTGACCTTACCCTGTTAGGAGTAATAATAAGATCAATTAGATCTACCTCATGTGAGGATTTTTCAACACAAAGTATGTGTGCACTCTATTAAGAGATTTAAGAAAAGACAGTTAAGTCTACTCTTTTAGGAGATTTAGGGGTCTGTTACAATTGTTAGAGAGTAACAAAATTTGTGATCTGAACAAATACAATCTGAATATTGTAGATAACAAATCCTTTAAGTCAAAAGAAGTCAATGATTGGTAAGTTAGAGTATGTTGTACATAGAAGACCTGATATTGCTCATGTAGTAGGTATTGTTGCAAGATTTTGTGCCAATAAAAAAAAATCACACATGTCTACAGTCAAAAGAATATTTAGATATCTGAAAGGTACTGAAGACTTTGGTCTACTATACAAGAAAGGAGGAGATTTTGATTTGAAGGTTTACACTGATGTTGATTGGGCTGGAAACATTGATGATAATAAAATTACAAGTAGAGGAGCTTTCTTTTTAGGAGAAAGATTAGGGACATGGTTGAGTAAGAAATAGAGTTGTATATCACAATCTAATGTCGAGGTAGAATATGTTTCTTGTGTTGCAAGGTGTGTGCCCTTGGTCTCGGTCAGGCCATACAAAGGTTGGTGACAAGGGTTTAACAACCTCCTGTATATTTTATAAGTCTAGTGGTTGTATCAGGCATTGACAGGTCAATCTTTTGGTGCAATGACAAACACCCAATCTAACAATTGGTATCAGATCTAAGGTCACAGGTTCCAACCCCATGAATGTCCTGAGGAAAGGATTGTTGCAATGTGTGTACCCTTGGTCTCAGTGAGGCCATGTAGCAGTTCGTGACAAGGGTTTAACAACCTCATGTGGATTCTATAAGTCTAGTGGTTGTATCAGGCATTGACAGGTTGATCTTTTGGTGCAACGGAAACCACCCAATCTAATAGATGCAACTATGAATTGTGCAAACATTGTATGGATCAAAAAACTACTTGAAGGTATGAAAGAGGATATTACCAATCCAGTTACTATTTAATGTGATAATACTAGTGCTATCAACATATCAATGAGCCCGATAATGCATTCTAAGACTAGACACATTTCTATCAAGTATCATTACTTGAGAGAACAAGTTCAAGACAAGAATGTGATATTGGAGTATGTGAATTCAAAGGAACAGATAGAAAATATATTCACCAAGACACTACCGAAGGATGCTTTTGAGTATCTTAGAGGTAAATTAGGGGTCCTACCCCTCTCTAACATTTACTAGAGAAAGATGCATGCTGTATTGACTCTAGGATTCATTAGAATGTCTATTTTGTGAGTTGATGCTAGTGTTCACACTTTTGGTGATGCCTGAATTTGTGAAAAATAATTATGAATACAATGAGATATCAGTACATGTTAAGTATGATCCACTGCATGAATTTTTTTTTCAGGAGTATGCATCATTGGCATTGTTGTCAAAGAGGGAGAATAAGTGATTGATAATTACAGAGAAAAGAGAGAATGAGAAAATAAGTGGTTGATGATTATAGAGAAAAGAGAGAATGAGAAATGAAGAATGTTGATGAACACAAGGAGGGAGAACAAGAATAAGCAGCTAAGAGGGAGCAAAGATGGAACATAGGTATCAGAGTACGCAATCATTAATTGATAGTGTTGCCATCACTGCCAAAGAGGAGATTGTTAATCAACTAATGGTGATAATGATGATGACCGAAATAAGAGGTATACAATATTGTAGAAGGATTAGATCAATTTTTATTTTTTCATTCATGTCAAGTAATTGATTTTTGGCTTATATTGAGTGGTCATATCATTCAGAGTATGATATAAGGTGAGTGAGTTAAGGAAAAGAGGAAGTGAAAAGTTATGAAGCTGAAGAACTTAATTGGGAAGCTAATACAAATCAGACAATGATAAGGTAATATTGGTATGGTTGTTTTCTACTTTACATTTGATGATATCGAGTCAGTAAAGGAAATATTTATGTTATCAGGCAAGAAGAAGTTTGTCGGTAAAAGCAAAGCATTTGGCGGTAAAGAGAAAGCAAGCCAAGACACCGAGTACACGAAGTTAGTTACCGAGCACAGAAAAAATATTATTTACAAGGATCAGAATGACATTTAATGAAGATTCATAGTGATCTAGAAGATTTCAAGGATAAAGAAGAGTTAGTTATAGAGATCTACGATTAGGAAAATTCAAGGTGATGATCTATGGTAAAGATTAAGCAAAAAAAGTGTTGATACTAGTTCCAAGAAAAGTTCAAGTTCTGAGGTGATAGTAACATGTTTCACTGATTATCAAGTTCATTGAATCAGTTGATAAAGTTGATCTGACGATTGAGAGTAAACAAAGGAAAACCTAATCAAGGATATTAAGAGGAAAAACTGAGTCTATATAAAGGATGAACTTGAATGATAGAGAGGCTGGCAAGTTGAAGTGTAGATGTGCTATCGAGTAATTCAGTGAATAAGAGGTGGAAATATGAGTATAGAGAAGATAATAATGAAGTGTTGAGGCTAGTAGACAAATAGTGCATAAGGGATCTGATCAAGAAAGATATAGTTGTATTACAGATCAAATTTTACTATTGCTTATTAAAATTTGTAATAGGAAATTCTCTTAACCGAATGGACTTAACAGTCTTATTGTAAAATTGTGAAAGGTGAAATTCTAGAAAAGTTTGTAAAGCCCTTTAACTAGGTCACTCCTCATAGGGTGAAGCTCCTAACAAATCTGAAGAAAATCCCCTAACAGGGTCACATTTGACAATGTGTATTGTAATCTTTAATAGGATTGGCTCTTAACCAAGCGTACTTCAGAAGAGTATTTTTATTGGCGGGTGACAATTCCCACAGAGGTTTTTCCCAAATTGGGTTTCCTCATCAAATATTCCAGTGTCATATGTGTTGAATGTTTACTGTGCATTTTATTTGTTGATTACTTAAGTTGCTGATGTAAAAAGTGAAGTTATTGTTGATTTGTTTAATATTGAAGTTTGTCTTACCGAGTTGAATCAGAGTTTAAGTTTTCAAGGTTTAAAGAATCATTCTTTATTGATTCACTCCCCTCTCATTAAGTCAACAGTAGTCATATCCTAAAACACACTTCTCAGTTCAGAGGAGCTAAGTCTCCATATATAGTCCATACCACTCTTTGTAACCTGTCAGTGTCATGTTTTTTGCAGTTTCTGGTCCTTCATAACTGAACATATGTTGACATCAATGACAAAATAATTTAATTCCAACACAATGCTGCAAAAATTCCAACAATCTCCCCATTTGGCATTGATGGCAACATATGTGAAAAACCATCAACCCAAATGTAGTCATCTAAATACAACTTTCTTAATGTCCTCTTCACAACTCCCCCTAAACCAGTAAGGGTTTTTCACTAATAACTCTTCCCCTTTGACATCAATGGAAAAGGGTGCCATCCTCTTTTGTCTGATTTGCTAGGTGTAACTATTTTAAATCTACAATAATTTAAACTACTAGGTGCAAGAACAGCTTGATTTGATGAGTTATGCTCAAACCATTACTCCCCCTGGGCTGTAGACCTCTGGATCAAGTCCACAAATGATACATATTTGATTGCTAATGGACTTTTGCACTACTAAATCTCCTTAATTGCCTGCAGGTGGGGTTCTCACCCCAAACTTACCTCTGAGATATTCAAAGGTATCTTTCTTCAGTGGTTTGGTGAAGATGTCTGCAATATGTTCCTTTGTGCTTACATATTCAAGCTTCACCTCTTTTTTTCACTTGCTTTATTAGAAAGTGATACTTGATTTTAATTTTCTTGGTTTTCAAGTGCTTTTCATGTTCATTGTACTTGTGTTATCACAGTGTATGATAACTAGTTCTCCAAGGTTCACACCACTGTCCTTCAACATTTGTTTCATCTAAACAATCTATGTGCAATTAATTGTAGCAACGACATGCTCTGATTTAGCTGTTGACTGAGATATACAGTCCTGCTTCTTTCTTAACCAAGAAACTAACATCTTCCCAAGGAAAAAGGCTCCTCCACTTGTGTTCTTCCTATCATCTATAATGCCTGCCCAATCTGCTTCAATGTATGCTTCCAATGTGAAGTTTTTTGACCTATCATACCACAGGCCAAAATCAATTGCACTCTTTAGGTATCTGAATATCCTCTTGACTACAGCAAAATGTGTTTCCTTTGGATCTACCTGGAATCTAGCAATAAGTCCAACTGCACTTATAATATCAGGTCTAGTATGGGTTAGATATTGAAGACCTCCTATCATATATATGTACTTTGTCTAAGGTACAACTTTTGTCTCATCAGAAGTAGACAAATTGTCCCCTGACACCATAGGAGTTCCTACTGGTTTACTTTCATCCATGCCAAAAAAAATTAGCATCTGCATAAGATAATTGGTCAAAGATATGAAAATTCCATTCTTTCTTTGATTTATTTGCAGCCCTAGGAAGAACTTTATCTCCCCTATCATAGACATCTCAAACTCACTCTTCATTTATTCTGCAAAATTGTTACTCATAGCATCATTACCTCCAAAGATAATATCATCAACAAAAGCCTCTACTATTAAAATGCCTTCATCATTACATCACAAGAATAAATTGCTATCTCTATTACCTCTTTTAAAACCAAGATGTAGTAAATACTTGTCCAATTTGTCATACCAAGCCCTAGGTGCTTGTTTCAGACCATATAGTGCCTTCTTCAATCTACAAACCATGTCTTTATCATCTAATAAAGGAAAACCATCAGGTTGTTCAAAGTAGACTTCTTCTAAGTCACCATTAAGAAATGCAGACTTGACATCCATCTGATAGATCTTGAAGTTCTTAAATGCAGCATAGGCTAACAGTAACCTAACTGCCTCTAACCTTGCAACTGGTGCAAAGGTTTCCTCAAAGTCAATTCCTTCTTGTTGTTAATATCCCTTGCATACCAATCTAGCTTTGTTTATGGTCGCAATACCATCGTCATTCATCTTATTTCTGAATACCTATTTTGTGTCAATAAGATTATTGTATTTGGGGCTAGAGACCAATTCCCAAGTGTTGTTCTTTTGTATCTAATCCAATTCTTCTATAATTTCTTTGATTCATGACTCATCTTTGTATGCTTCATTAGTGGTATTTGGTTCAATCTGTGAAATCAAGAAGATTGCATCTCTAGTCTACAATCTTGTTCTAGTGCCTCTATTGTTGTCTCCAATGATTTGATTCTGTGGATGATGCCTCTACACATATTTAGGTTTCCTAAGCGCCTATGTCTTCTTATCTATGTTGTTATTTATCATAAAAATTTCTTGCGACTGGTCGTGATTTGTTTCTTGTCCATGTTCTTCATCTTGACCTTGATTTTGACTCTGATTACTCTAATTTGGTCCTTCTTCACATGCAGGATCATGGGGATTAAATTCGCAAGTTCTTTCTTGTACTTGAAACTTTTTATCAATCCTGACATTTGCACTTTCTATCATTTTTTTGGTTATCAGATTATAGCATTTATAAGCCTTACTCTTTGTAGAGTACCCAAGGAATATACCCTCATCACTCCTTGCATCAAATTTCCCTAAGTTATCATCTCTTCTAATGAAACACTTTCTACCAAAAATTATGAAGTACTTATAGTAGGGGTATGAGCAAACCATAGCTCATAAGGTGTCTTACCAGTACCATCTCTGATATGAACTCTATTCATTGTGTATACTGCGGTGTTGATAGCCTCTCTCCTTGATGCACATGTGCAACTCTTTCCTCAATAAACATAGTCTTGATAGTATCAAGAACTGATATGTTTCTTCTCTTAGCTACACCATTCTACTGTGGTGTCCTAGATGTAGAATTCTTCCTCAATATGCCATGTTCTTTGCAGAAAGCATTAAATTCTCTTGATATGAATTTACGACCTCTATCTGATCTCAGACATTTGATCTTCAAATCAGTCTCAGTCTCCACTCTTGCCTTGAAAAACTTGAATGTCCCAAAGTCTTATGATTTCTCCATAAGAAATCCTACCCACATCATCTTGGAATAATCATCAGTAAATATAATAAACTACATGTCTCCAAAGTATGACCTGGTCTAAGTAGGTCCACATAAATCTGTATGAATCAAATCCAACTTGTTTCTGGTTGAAAAATATTTTCTATGAAAGCTACTTCTTGTCTTCTTTCCCATCATACACTCTGTACATGTTGTGTTATCTAGCTTCACAATCTTAGGTAGATCTTTGATCGCATTACTGTTGCTATTGCCTTTACAATATTATCAAAGTTTATGTGATGAAACCTCTTGTGCCACAACAAACCTTCATCAAATTTAGCAACAAAACAACTCACCTTAGTAGAGTTCAAATGAAAGAAATTTTTGTGTCTTGGTACTAGATGCAATCAGATCTCCTTTATCACTTATGTTAGTACAATGTCCATCCTTGAATTATAGATGATAACCCTTGTCTACCAATTGACCAACACTCAGTAGATTATGTCTCAATCCATCAACAAACAAAACATCATCATCATTATTAGTTTTACCATCTAAAGTAATAGTTCCACTTCCAATGATTGGCTTAGGAGTATTGTCACTAAACCTGACAACACCACCATTATATTTACTTATCTTAACAAATTTGTCTTGATTACCTGTCATGTATTGCGAACATCGACTATCAATGATCCAAACAACTTTCTTGTCAACATGTGATACTAATGCTTTTTCTTCGTGGATAGGTACTTCCTCTTTGATTGCCACAAAACCAAGTATCTTATTTATATCTTCATCATCAAATGCATCATCACCAACATAGTAGCATTGCTTGTCCTTCTTATATTTACCATACTTAGGTTTATACTTAGGAATCCTAGTTGGACATCTAGAAGCAAAATGACCAATCTTATTGCAGTTAAAGCACTTCAAAGGTAATTTGCCTTCAAACTTACCTTGACCTTTGTTTTCTCTACTTGTGATCATGGCTAGGATCTTTTCATCCACATTGTTTTCCAATCCTTCATTGTGTTCCCATTGCTCAACATATTCTCCCAATTCTTCATTGTATTTGTTTTCTCTCTTGGAACATGCAAGATTTGTTCCCAATTCTCTGTCTTTATGTACTGTCACCTTGAAAGTTGTCTCAACCTTTGGTAAATATTCCTTAAGTTCTATGGTCTTAAATGCAGTTAGCTTGGATACTAACATTTCCCTTGTGAACTTCACAGTCAATGAAATGATCTCTTCTATGGCATGTACTTTAGATCTGTACACTGGTGTCAAAGATCTCTAAATATTTGAAATGACTTCATCCTTAGTGTAAGTTCCTCCATTATTTATGATCCCTATCACACATTCTGTAACCCTTTGAACAAACATCCTTACTGTTTCATCTTCTTTCATCTCAAGTGTCTCCATCATTTCTCTCCAATTTTGATGTTTGGCTCCTTTAGTGTATGTATCTCCTTCATATAATGATATCAACCTTTCCCATATATCACACACTTTGTTCAAATCTCTGATCTCAGAGAATTCACCTTCAGATAGTGCACTTATCAATGCTTCTTTGGATACCATGTTGTATAAAAACATCTTCTTGTCATCATTAGTTGTAGCAGGGTCTTCCAAATCATCTTTGGTCTTGAGTGCTACATCTTTCTTGGTTACCAACCAATAATCTATGCCTAGACAGAACAAATGAGTCTTCATCTTGTCCTTCCATGCATCAAAGTTCCTGCATCAAACTTCAGACTTTGTTTCTTGAAGTAAGACATCATGGATCTTTTGCCTCAAGCAGTCAAGCTTTCTCTCTGAGGACCAACTACTCTGATACCAATTGTTAGAATAACAATGTCCCAATCAACTGAGACGGGGGTGAATCAGTTGATGCCAAGCTTATTAAACTTAATTCCAATTTAATATTTCTACTTAAATAGATGCAAAATAATCACAACACAAGTGACCATAATAACACCAATATTGTTCTCGAGGAAAATCTTGTTAAAACGTCAGTGGGAATGATGTCCAAAAATCAGCACTAAAAGTATTGAGACCCTATTAGGTGTGCTAGCCTTGTTAGGAGTTGATTATTACAATAGGCAGGTTCATGTCAAAAGACCGACCCTGTTAGGAGTCAAGAACCATGTTAGGGGTATTACAACTAGTCATAGACCGAAATACAAGAGAAGGTTACGTCCACCTTCAGGACTTACTGTCCCAGATCTGATAGAACATTATTATGAAAACCAAAACTGTCCTCTAGTACATTACTACCAAGACAATCCCATCCTTGTGCCTCAATGCACAATCCTCTGCTCTATTAGAAGCAGTCCTTTCAGTGTTTTTGGCTCACATATACAAACTCCACACATTACAACTCTAAGGAGAAACTTCCTTTTATACAAGTTACAAACATTATTTTTTATGGTTGATCATTATAAGACTTCTCCTATAAACCAATAAATACATAAACCCAAGAGAGGATACACAGGGCATCATTACCCATATTACATCACTTACAAATCTCAATTCAGTCAACCACAACATCACAATTATCCAAGAGTACATTTCTATTCTTGATTCGGCTTCCAAATGAATATTTGCTAGCCATCACATCATAGATGACATCGGCAAACACACAAATACACTGTGATGACATAGTAGCCTCTATAGTGTGTCTTCTAATATTCCCCAAGCTCACATGCAGTAAACCATTGTCAAACTTATGTTAAGCTCCAAACACTGAGACTAACTCCGTGAGTTTTCGAGTCACTAGCCCTGCAGCCAGTCTTTGCCAATTCCTCCTTAACTTGAACAAATGAGCATATAAACCTCTGTGACCATAACCTGACGTAGTAGATATATCCTAAAACACACATCTCAGCTCGTAAGATCTAAGTCGCCATATATAGTCTGTACCACTCTTTGTAACCTGTCAGTATCCTTTTCTCTGCAGTTCCTGGTCCTTCATAACTGAACATAGGTTGACATCAATGAAAAAATAATTGAATGCCAACACAACGTTGCAACAATTCCAACACATAGGTCGCGTCCCTTCAAGAGTGTGTTTTCTTTAATCCAAATCTACAACTATGACATAAAATAAGTTAAAAGGTTTCACATTTGAAAAATATGTCCCTTTAATAACTTGTAGCCTTCATACCTGTATCATGACACAAAAAGTTAGTCAAAAAAAAGCCTTAGTTTGTTTTCTTCCTTTGATAGCTCTCTTTGCACTTATTTTTAGATTCATTCCACATTAATTTGATGTAACTGCAATGTACTAGTATAGAAGTTAGCTACAAGGGATAGGGATAGATTCTCCATTGCTCAGTCTCTGTGCGACTGACATCCTTTTCATGTTTCCAAGTGCACTACGGGCGTAAGACCCACTCTTTAGCCAATAGATCTAGATTCAAGCGCAATCTGCCATTAACAGGCAATGGTCGATCTCCCCCTTCTTTATTGTCTTTAACTTTTAACTTCTATACCTGTATATTTATTTTACATCTATTTTCCAAAATCAATTTCATGGGTCATGTGGATCATATGTAATAAAAGAACTCAAAATTACGAAGTATACTTGTAATTTTCAAATGTAATCATACTTGCATATTAATAAAATGTTTCATTTACCAATGTGAGCTGTCAGAAAAATTGTTAACAATGATAATGTTCTTGGAGACAGGGAAAGGCCCTCTCAAGGTGCTGCATCTTCGACTGATGCAAATATGTAACCTTAGTAGCAGACTTAGGATCGCAGAAGAACCCCTCTCCATAGACATCACACTCAACCCACCCGAAGCACGGGTTATAGGGGCAGAAGTGGGCTTCGCGGTAGCAGCATTTGCTGACGCAGGAGAAGTCCCAGTGGGTGCCAGCACAGGAGAACGCCCGCAGGACCCCACAGTAGCAGGCCAATCAGACACGGAAGGGATGATTCCTCCAACCTTAGGGCCCGCGCCAAGACAAGCTGAAGGAGATGGGCGAGTAGGAGAAGTAGATACTGACGCAACACCCTTAGCAGATACCACCAAAGGAGCAGAAGGAGCAAGTTGGGCGTTCACAGACGGGGCAGCCTCGCCAGTAGACGGGCAGCCTCGCCAGCAGACGGATAGCCACCGCCAGCACATAGAGGAGACGACAGATTAAAAACCCTAGCCACGGGAGACATATCACAGACCTTATGCATCGTAATTAAGGTTATAACATTGTTGTTTGTACAAATATTAATTATTAAAAAATATTATTTTCCATACTTGGATCTTGAAGTATAATTTTACAATATGAAAGTAATTTTATGTTGGTGGAGAAATCAATCACACAAACACGTTATGTTTAAAATGTGGATTCATGTTAAAAATACAAAAAGTTAAAAATAGTGAGAAAGCTATGTTTCTTATTATGAAACAAACAGGTTTTGAAGGGATGCGAAACCCTTTTTACAAAAAGAAACTAAAGATAAGAAACAAAAAAGTAACCCTTACAATAGAAAGCTACCTAAAAGGAAGAGATACATAACACCAACAACAACTGAGAAACAAAAAACTTGGCAAGGAGAAAGAAATAGAAACTAAACAAGGATCATACCGAGAAACCTTAGGAAAGATTCTTTAGGGCCATTTTATTCAGATCTAGCATGTCTTGAGGTTCCTTTTCTACCTTCCTTTTTTATTTCCTCCTATTCTCTTGCTTGAGATAATATCATTTTTCTGCCCATTTTCTCTGTCAACCTCCAAATCAACCACTAATATGTCATGGTGGATATTCTCCAATTTCTTCACCATGGAGTTGAGACTCTCATCCATGCTCTTAATATCTTTATGACTCTCATTTGTTTTGTGTAGAATTTCAGCCAAGGACTTATTTTCATCTTCATTCTACAAAACATTAGTTGATGTTTTAATCTCTTTTATCTCAAAAAAGACCCATGAGGATTTGTCTAAAATTGTCCACAACCCCATTCAAGCATGGCTAAAATATCACCAGGGAATTCTTGATGTTTTAATCTCCTTTTATCTAAAAAAAAAGACCCCATTTGATTTGTCTAAAATTGTCCACAACCCCATTACAAGCATGGATAAAATATCACCAGAGAATTCTTGATCAAGATTGAGATAATGAGTCTCCAAGAGGAAGTGGGGACTCCGTTAGTGAATAAACTATGTTACATCTTCATTTGTATAATATTGTTGTTGTTATAGTGTTTTCTAATTGAGAGTGAATCAAGCCTCACATCTAAAACCTTCTTTAAAAAATAAAAAAATAAAATGCTATTTATAAATAAATATTCTATTTATAAATAAAGAAAAAATTAAATGCTATTTATAAATAAATGTTCTCTTTAGTTTAAAAGATTAAAACATAATAATAATTTGAACATTTCTTACTTGACCATCCTCTATTTGCTTAGATTTAGCTAAAATTATATCTAAGATTATTTTTAGATAAAATTATATCTAAAATTATTTTTATATAATTTAGAAGGAATTTATCATCCCACAATCCAACTTTAATTTGTAAAACACTCTAAATTTTCTAGCTATAAACACTAAACTTTTTGAAATTGAATTTTTTTTGAAATTGAAAATCTTTATTTTAAAAATGACTAGAAAGGAAGTGGAATATATACAACCAATGATATTTATCTTGAGCATATTCAATATTCCAACATACAAAAACTTCCAATCTTTTTCTATATTTTCCACTTTAGAAGTTTTCCACTTTAGAAGATTTGATTAGATCCATTTTATATTCTTCAAAATAATTGTATAAGAAATCAGCAAGCTACAATATAACTTATCTGCAGATAATGTACATATATTTATATTTTTATTTGTTATATAAATTGCAGTTTTAATTGTTGTTCTCTTCTTTTATTTTATTTTGTTTGCCTAGAATAATATTAAGTCAGATGATGACACTGTAATGCCCCTTTAATTGCCCCTTGCTGGGAATCTACCCAAATTTAAGAAATGAACATACTTTACCATGCCCTGAAATTAAAAAGAATGTCTATTCCTTTCCCCTACAAATTTAAGAAATGAACATACTTTATCATGTCATGAAATTAAAAAGAATTTTTATTTCTTTCCCACCCAAATTTAAGAAATGAACATACTTTACCATGCCATGAAATTAAAAAGAATTTATATTCCTTTCCCAATCAATAGCCTTAAGAAGGATGGGGAATTACTTGTTTGTAGTTAAAGTAGGCTCCCTCAAGATTTCAAGAACACATTTGCATACCTATTTTGGGACATCTCCCTCAATGATCCGTGATATATATCCTTACCCCATTTTAGGAGTTCTTCCTCATTGCAAAGTATTACCCCTCCATCCCTTCATTGCAAAGTATTACTCCATCCCTGACAAAACAAAACCTATCCTCTTAATGGTAGTATTAGTGAGGATTTGGAAAGAAGGGGTTATAAGCATACCAATTAAAATTAATATGTAAAAATATATTCATATATAAGTAAAAAAATTCATCATGATTTATATGTTTTTGATTAAGGAAAATAGGTTTTGATGGGTTCCTGAAACCCGATACAAAGCGAAAGATCGGAAATAAAGCCCAGCTAAGAGAGACAGAACCCAAAAACAAAACAGGTCAACACATGGCCACAAAAGCTGGTTTTGAAGGGACCCCAAAACCCTGAACAACGAGAGGAAGAGAAGACAACACCTCCCCAACCCAAGGGAACAAACAGAAAGTTCCCAACCAAAGGCCAATAGACCACAAACAATGGCCAATCAAGATTTACCTTTAGGCCCGCCATTGTGTGATCGTAAGTGCATATCAAAAGAGGGCATGGACGACTTCGATTTCTTTCCTTTAACAATTATCCATCCATCCCCCACCATCGCATCAACGCTGACCACACTAGCAGGGGCAGCGACACCACCACGCCCCTGATCCCCACATGGAGGAGCAGGGACAACAGAGCCCCCAACACGGGCTAACTGGTCAGCAAAACCAGAGACAACAACATCCCTGACTGAAGCAATATCAGCTACCCCCGAAAGGGCTGCATCACCCTCCTAAACCAAGTTAGCAACAGGAGCAATCACATCCGCAAACGCTTTATGAACCGAATGATGCTGGTCCGAGGCCCCTATCCACCAGGAAGGTGATTTCTTCGTTTTAATCCTCTTTGATGAACACCGGGCAGCCACATGTCCTGTCATGTGGCATATCTTGCAACGAAACAGAATACCCTCATAATCCAAAGTCTGGATCCAGGGGCCGAAAGGAGAAATCGGAGTAACCTTCTCCGGAAGACCCTTAGAAGCATATGCTTCCACAAGGATGCGAGCATATGTCGGATGAAGAACGTCAGAGGTGCCCGTATCAACCATCTAAAAATCCCCAATGGCCTCCCCAACAGCTTCCAGAATAGAGTCCAGCCAAAGATGCAAGGGGAGATGCGGGAGTCTCACCCAAATGGGTGTTTTTCTAAAAGACTCGGTGAGAGGATCAAAATCCTTATGCCAGGGTTTGCCCATAAGGGGGAAAGATATCCTCCCAAGTGAAGCACCAATCACACATAATGATCTTCCTGTCTGCAGCATTCCCAAACTTTGCAATAAAAAACCCCTTAGCCGCTGGGTATATCTGAACAGAATCAGATATGAGAGGTTCCCAATGCTTGGAAATCCAAGCATGCAAGTCCGCCAAAGAGGGACAAAAACCCCTAAATCTGAAGATGGCCGCATTAGAAAAAAAATCCTCCGCATTTGAAATGATTTCATCCCCAATTTCTGGTTTCAGCTTTACCACAATGGGGTCTCTAACAGAGACAGGCGTCAGTCCAGTAAGGCCCCCTTTCCCAGCGATAGAAGCAGAAGACTTGACACCATGAATGTGTGCCTCAAAGGCCGCCACATCTGCATACGAAGCAGGCAGCCGCTGCTGCAGCCAAGGACCAGCCTGCACAGAATCCCCCACGCCAACAGCAGCGTCAGTAGCAGCTCCATCAGAGTCAGCAGCCGATCCAACAGGGAGGCGGGAAGCGGCAGCAAAGGATTCGTTTGAAATTCCTCTTGAGCGGGAGACGGCAGCAGCGGCAGAAACCATCACGGCAGCGGCTCCTTCAAGAAATTCAAACACCAAAATGTTAATGTGTACACAATTCTATAATTTACCGAATTTTCTTTTCTTTTCTTTTGACTTGTTAACAACTATAATGGAGTAAAAAAGAAATGTACAAGTGATTTGTATCAACCACTATTTCATTTGAGACCATCATGATTTATATGTTATCTACACAGATATATGGTAAATATATATTCTGAAATACTATTATAATTATTACCAAATATGTGTAAGATCATTATAACAATATAAATATGGAGTATTTATTGTATATCAATATCAAATATAATTCCTTATATTACTTACAGAATTCACTTTTATCAGTGATCAGAATTGATCGCCCGTTGGATTCTCTACCACTGTGATGTCCTAATATATCGCTAGATATATTTTTATATATCTTCTCAATGAATGACACTTAGAAATTCCACTTCGATCTATTTCTTCCTATTTCACATATTTTATTTATTCAATACAACTTCTAACTGTTCAACCTTTATGACACATTCCTTAAAAGCTTCAGGTAGATGATACTTATAAGAGAAACCCATATCCAATAATTTCTTTGATCCAACAGGTAAGTATCTTTCAACTGCATCATCTTCATCCAACCTATACAAATTAGATTAAAAATGTTAAAAAGTTCTTGTAATTGAAGTTCTCTAGACCAGTTAGATACCCTACAAGATTCAAATGAAAATTGTTTTCTTACTTAAGAGAATTCTTCAGCTGTGCATAATGTTTAGCAACGAAATCTTTAAGAGACCTCAGACTCATAAACTCAGATGCACAAACATAGCGATTTTGAGCATTGGTATGTTCCATTAAGAATATGTGGGCATTGCATATATCATCAATATGAACAATCGGTACAGATCCCAACATGAAATCGAGAAACTTGAGCATTTCATAAAATTCGTCATTTCCTGTTAAACCAAGTAATATCAGAAGTATCCAGAATCATGAATATATGATACAACAACTACAATTGAAAACACAAATATATATACCTCCAAGGAGAGCTAATATTGTTTGAGCAGATGTAAAAGCACTCGTAGATGTAAGCCAAGGCCCAATCACCAGACCTGGAAGGATGCTCACAACCTCGATGTCATTATTAAGCCCATATTTAAGGGCCTCTTGTTCTGCTAATGTCTTAGATATCATATAGCAAGCTAACTTGGCCTTCTGAGATTTAAGGAAATTTATTGGACTCCAACGACTTTCGTCAAGGCCTGTGTCGGTGATCTCCCCCTTGTCATTCATCGGGGAAGCCGCTGTAACTGATGAAGTGAAAATTACACGTCTAACAGATTTAGATCTTAGACAGGCTTTCATAACATTGTGTACTCCATTTACGGCAGGTACAACAAAATCGTCCTTTAAAACAATATCCATTCAGAAATTTTAGAAAAAGACTTAAATGCTTGGATAGATAAAGACTATATAGAACATTAGGAACAGACTCAACTATTATTATGAATGAAGAGGTAAAGAGTCATTTTATTTGCTTACCAGATTAGGTATTGTAAAATCCATGGGACCTGCCACATGAAAAACTCCATGGCAACCCTCAACAGCAGAATCGAAGCTGCCTTCTAAGCATAGATCAGCTTTAAAAAGCTTAAGCCTTTCCTCTGCCCCCGGTAGCTCCAACAAAGGCCTAGATTTTGTTTTGTCTCCTGCACATGCAACTAGAACGCTTTAATACATAACTCTTAAATAGGGTTATATTTTTTCCTTAAAATACAAGTACCTGCGTTTCTAAGGGTGGCGTTCACGGTATAACCCCTTTCTAACAGATTTTTGATTAACCATGATCCAATGTATCCCGTCGCTCCAGTCACACATACTCGTTTTACACTCTGTTTAACCCCGTCCGCCATTAATTCCTGCTTTAAAATAACCCAAAAGGAAACTTGTGAGAGGGAGAGGCTCAAATTGTGTCTGATTTTATGGCTGCTTGTTCACAATAATGATAGCTGGGCTCAAGCCAGATTTTTTTTTGTGAAGACAGTTAAAACATTCCTCGTGCTATGTCATATTTGGCAAATATCATTGCCAACAAACCTACTGCACAGTGGATGGAAAAAATTGCGCTTGAGTCAGTGCCCAGAATCTCCAACTGCACCCAAAATTTTAAGATGATATAAAAATACTATAGAACACATGTATTCATTGAAATTTTCGTCCGACCCACTGTTCTCGATTATTAATGTCTCGAATAAATCTCCAAAAAAGGAGGAATCTTTGCCGGTCAATAATGCCATACAGATGGCGTAGAATTGGCGATTAAATCAATCCAAACAGACGGTGATGGGTTTCCGATTCCATTCTAAACTAATTATAAGTTTGGGTGTCCTTTTTCAGTTTACCTAAACAACATTTTTATTGAGAACATAAAAGAAAATGGCAAAGAAATTGTTTTGAGCGGTGTTAACAAAAGCTGCGTTGCTGCAGCTGGAGTCCCTGCTTTTATCAAAAATAGACAAATAGACGGGTTTGTTCTATGTTTAATAAATGTATATAGACATGGCCATTATTGGAACAAAACCGAAATAGAATTTCCCTCATCTTTTCCAAAAGACACATTAAGATGGAGTAATGAAAGGACTATTCTCAGAGTTGACTGAGATCACTGCTGCATAAAACGTCCAACTCATCTTTAAAATATTTTGAAGACAAATATATAAGCATGATGCTGAAATTCTTTATTAATAAAAAACACCTTCTGGTTAGGCCCACAAGACGCCATAATAATGGGCGCTCAATACAATTGCCAATTCCTTGGAAATATTCAGTCTACGCAAGTGGCAAGACTATTTTGAAAGCACTACCCATACAAATCTCATTATTCTATGCATTGCAGAAGAACGGAATCTATGTAGATAAGGTGCAGTACCTGGGGTTGTGAGCGTTCATACCATCAGTCTCGCGCCATAGTTCTACAAAAAAAAATACTCAGACATACAATTTTAGAACAATTAATTTTAGAACAGACTGATAAAACAGCCAAAGACATTTTTTCTCCCATGAATTAATTTGTAATCTACATCTAAAAACTAAAAATAATATATAATACTTCTTGTCAGACATCTGAACTTGTTCTCAAGGGTAAAACTCTTCTAAGGATCATATAAAAAAGCCTAAATTAAACACAGTTTCGAGATTGTCAGAAACCTACTTCTCGATAAAAAATGAAGTTCAAAAGCATTGACTAAAAGTTACAGATTCATATAAATATGATACTGGTTGGCACGGGCTAAGCTTCAGACAAAACGCACCAAAGACAAAAAAAAATGTCAAACTTTTTGTTTTTTCAAATTTGTGAAAACACTGATTTTTTTGCAATTTTTTTTGTGGTTTTCAACCACAAAATATACAGATCATGAAGAACAGATGCTGAAAATTTCGTGAAAATCTGTTAGATTTTCTAATTTTTGAAATTTGATCAATGGTGCATTTTGTAAGAAGCTTAGTCGTGAAAACCGTGCTTACAGTAAATAAGAAGCATCCATTTGGTATCCCAGCAGTAATAGTTAGAAATCATTCAGCTTCACATGTGCAGCCACAAATCCTTAATCTGCCCCATCGTCATTTTCACCCTAGCCAATTCATGCACCATAAGTTTGAAAGCCTCCTCCAATGACTGCGATTAAAAACAACGACTACGAAAGAAACAGAACAAAATGGGTACTTGAAAATAACACAAGTAAAAATTACATTACCAGCTCAATCCTGTCAATAAAGAATTAGTTCCAAATGGGCATTTTAAAAATGAGCAAAACAAACCAAATAGAAGGCAACACTATAAAAAAGAAAAAGAAAAAAAAGACTGGTGTGGAAGATAAAAGGGTTGATAAAGGCTGCACAAAATTACCCACACTTCAAAAGCTCATCAGTTTTATGAAGGATAATATTATCTGCATCAAGCATGAATATTCTCTCATAGTCCACGAGAGTCCAGGCATATAGCTTGTTCAGAGAAAGAGCAAACCGCTTGTCAAAGTCTCTCTGGTTCTTTTAAGGATTATCAGTTGCATACATATACTACTTGAGCCCCATCTTCACGCCTCCATATTAATCAAAAAAATATCTTCAATTCCAACTTCTAAGATAAGATTTTTTCTCTTTCCGCCTCTCTTAAAAGATAAGAGAGGGTATGTTCTTATAGTGTTTTTCTCTGATCCAGAGCGACATTATTGCATGCTATAATAACCCGGTCTGCATTCACTTTGAGTTTGATAAGGGATCTCATCGTGACTCAAATTGCAATGTAAAACTTAGTCTCTTGTTGCATAAGAATGTTTGGAAAAGCTACTTCCCTTTATACACCCACTTAAAAACAAAAACACAGACCAACCACATAAATCGATTCTTCCCTGCAAAAAAGAACATTCATCATAACAAATCAGACTCAAAGTTGGTAACTTTGTCAATGGGCCCTTGGTCTACTGGTGAAGTTGAATGGCTCTAAATGAGCCCTCCAAGGATCAAGTCTTGTTGAGTGCAAAGGCTCCAACATCATAAGGGATAAGGCCAGGATCATACCCTGGGCGAATTTGGCGGAATGGATACCCCTCAGTCCTTGACTCTTAGCCGAAGAGGTTTCAGCCTATAGGCTCGTGCTCCCGTATCGGGTAGCAAAAAAATTTCCATGGTGGCCCTCACTGGGCTGGTTGCTCGCAGGCTTCGTGCCTCTGCTGGGCAGCCTTGCTCGCAGGTCTGAACCTCCTTCAAAAAAGAATTTTTGGTAACTTTTGTGTGAACTATAAAAACGATTTTGACAGTTACCAAAAATGCAGCTACGCTTGCCCCAATATCATTTCACACAACAAATACCTAAAAGCTCATGGAGTAAACATATTATATATAAGATCATGGAGTAAACATATTATATTAAGCTTGATTTTTCTGGTTTTGATTGTGGAAATCTGATCGATTTAAATATATTATATATAAGATAAATATTGTTTCTGCACTCCTATAAATTTATAAAATGATTTTTTGGTCTAAATATTAACAACCCACACCATGTTTCCTATTGTGGACTTGAGACAATTAAATAATAAACAATGTCCCCTGTTTAAGCCTTTTAGATAATGTGGGTACATACTTTCACTCTTGAATGGAGCAATCGCTCAAGACTTATAGCTGGGTTGTGGAACTGAGACCTAGCCCCTGCTGCTGTGAGGACTGGGTCAGTTCAGAAATAGATAGAAATCTGAATGGAAGAAGGGGCGTAAAGCCATCTATTCTTGGAGGGATGCAAGCATGTCTGCAAAATGTGGAAAGACAAACAAGGCATGTGAACTTTTAGAAGTGCCACCTAAGTTGTCTGGTAACACGCACATGCAGAAGACACAGCAAGATGTTTCAAGTTTTCCTATTCAACCATATTTATAACAAAAAAAAATGGTATGTAACTGAATCTTTCCATTATTGTGAGCAATAATGGAGAAGATAAAGTAAATCACATCAAAACCTTATAGGTTACTTTACTGTGAAAAAATCTTACGTTCATCAATAAAAACCTGTCAGAATGTTTCAACATTTCCTATCCAACCATATATTTATACCAAAAAATGCTACGTAGTTGAACTTTTCCCCTGAAATTTCATGCCCTACATTTCTAATACAGAATTACACATAGTTGTCTAATCCTCATTTAGACTTGAATCTTGAGTTGTTAAGCTCTAAACTCCAAGTTCTTCTATTATGATTATCACAAACCAGATTGACTGTAAAAATGGCAGCAGATTTTGATTTTTTTGCAATTGTATCAGAACCAGCTTGGCAAAAAACATGTTGACAGAAATCAAACTTTTCATAAGTGAATTCCTAATAATTTGGATTTTTTTGGATACAACCCAATAATGATGATGCAGTAGGATATGTAATGTATATAAAATTAAAAATTTTCAGAATGTTTCAACTTTTCCTATTCAACCATAATTAGACCAAAGAAATGGTCTGAAACTGAACTTTTCCCCTGAAAATTCATGCCCTGCATTTCTAATACAGAATTATACTAGTTGTCTGATCCACAGTTACACTTGACTATTGAGTTGTTTAGCTCTAAGTTCCAACTTCTTGCATTATGATTATCACAAACCAGATTGACTTTAAAAATTGCAGCAGATTTTGATTTTATGGAATTGTAACAGGATTCAGAACCAGCTTAACAAAAAAACATGTTGACAGTTTTCAAACTTTTCATGAATGAATACCTAATAATTTGGACTTTTCAGATGCAACCCAAAAATGAAGATGCAGTAAGAAATGTAATTCATACCATTGAGCAAGGCATGGCCGAAGACACATTTGTGAGTAGTTTGGAGGGTGATCAAGTGTGGCTTTTTTGGAAAGGCTTTTCTTTCTTTAGAGGGGAGGAAGTTGGGCTTCCTCTGCTTTTAAATTAGCTTTTATAGTTGGCAATAGAGGTTGTGTGAACTCTGCAGTATTTCTCCTCCTGAAGGTTGATGTTAGATAAGAAGAGCTTTGTCTGCTTAAGCTTGGAGTGCCCAGAAATTCAATGTTTGGAGAAGTTAAACTGCTGTACATGTCCATCGACTGTCTGCAAACAAAAACATTAAAAATCATATCATACCCAACAGAGAAAAGCATGACTTAAGATCAAAGCACACACACAAAAACAAAAATAGAAAATACAGACAAATGTCAATAGAAATAATGCAAGTAAATATCAAGCTCATTGCATTCATGAAAGGACTTACATAGAACATGGAAGGGAAAAAACGATGAATAAGAAAACAAACGGCAAGATAAAGATTGCAACACAATAAGTGGTTTAAAGCCCAAAATGGGCCTACAAGTCTATATAACAATATCAAATATTTATTATCGCACATTTCGGCTGAGTTATAGGCTAGAGAGGATCTGGAATGCAGCCTTTATAAACACATAAAAGACGACATCCACAGCAGTGAGTGAGAATCCGCTCTGCTTACACGTTAACTGCTCTACATAGTACCAAGCAAAACCCTCCTGAGAAAATGAATTTATTGAAAAGGCTTCAGGAAAGCTTCAAAACAGATGCAACCGGCAAGCATAAAGCCAAATTCTACATGCAACTGATCAAATCCTTGAAACAGACGTTATCGCAGGGAAATACATGAAATGATTGCAGAAAAATCCAATTGCAGATTTCAGTTTCAAGGAGCAGACCAAATCTAGGCAATTTAGGCAAACTGTGGAAACACAAATTAAGCTGGGTTCCATGGATTAATTGCAAGAAAGGCATATGAAAACATTAGTCTTCCGGTAAAGGAAGGGACTGATAAAAGCTTTGGCAATAAGCATGTCAACTATAGTAGAAGCAGACCCTAATCCGTCCGATGATATGACGGTGACCTCGTGCAATCCAGATTGTATGTATAATTATGGGTATGGGTATGGGTATTGGGATTCTCACAGCAGTGGTGAGCTGACTTATAAAATATATATTTAGTAACAATTTTACATTTTTAATATTAAAAATATTAATATAATATATATTTTAGATAGTATTATATAATTATAATAATTATTTTAAAATATGAGGGTTATATCTATAATATTAAAATAATTTATTTTTATTATAATTGTTATTAAAGAAATAATATTTATGTCAAAATCAAAATAAAATTTCAAGAGTTTATTTAACACTAATTCATAAAAATTAATTAAATTGTTAGTTATTTTAAAATTAATTATTTAAATGAATTATTATGATCAACATTAATTAATAATTTATATTTTTAAATAATTTTTTATAATATATTAATAAATTTTGAAATTAACAAAATACATAGAATAAAACATGGAATGGTTTAAAATTTTAAATTATAACAATTTATATTTCTTGTTTATGTATTAAACATTTTGATAGATTAGTAAAAAGAACAAATTTTGAAAACATATTTCTTATTTTTTATTATATAACAATTTAAAGTTTAAAATTAGGTTCTAAGACCAACATTATTTAATGATGCAGGATCATTATAGATGAACTAGCAATAAGATCAATCAAAAATATTTTTTTATTTGTTCACTTTAATTTAGAAAAGATTTTGAATAAAATATAGCTATCCATAAGAAATTTGCCAATACAGAGAAGGTTCAAAGACAAATGAGTTGGCAAGAAAAGGCAAATTCCACAATCTTTATGAGTGGCCATGTAGCCTCTATAAAAATGAGAAATGTTTAGGAGATGTCATCGAGTGGTTTGGAATGATTGCAAGATATGCTCCAAAGGATTGTAGAAAAGGCTTTAGTTAGTTTATGGGTAGGCACAAGGCGAATTCCCTAAACCTCTACCAACATCTTCCTACTGTGAGCCAAAATGAGACTCTTGGAGAAAAGTTCATGAGAATGTGGAAGTAATTGGATTGGAGCCTAGAGGGCTTATGTTCAAACTTTGAATGAGTAGATTTTTAAGTGTCTTCATCAAGAGATCGATCAAACTAGGAATGAACCATTCTCCCATATTAGTGATTAATTCCAATAATCACTTCCACCTTCAGTTCTCCAGTGCATGATTATTCCAATCACCGATTCTCATAGTTCAACTCCATCTTTTTCTGCTTCATGCAAGGATCTTCACTATAATTTCCTCTCATACTGTTCAGTAGCTCTGTTTTATGGGCTATTTTATTATTTCTGCAAGTTTTGCTTGTTTCTTTTAGCTAGATCTAACTGTGTTGTAGCTTGAGCTAAATAATTATACACGGTATAAGAGCATAGTTGCTAAAAGGAAGGAGTATCAATTTTCTTTGCAAGTATTGGAGATCAAAGTTTTAGATATAATGAATTTTTTTCATTAGCTTGGGGTTGTCTCATAATATTTGTTTTGTAGTCACGAATTGAGATAAAGTTCTATTTATGGGGAGGAGGGGGAGGGGGAGGGGGAGGGGGAGGGGGGGAGGAGGGGGGTTAATCATGTCTGGTAATTTTTTTCATCCTTTTGTTGTCAAGCTAACCTCAGATAATTATTTGTCCTAGAAAGAAGGGATATAGAATCATTCCATTGAGTAGGATCTACTACCCTATCTCAATGGACATGTTCTTGAGCCAAGCAACTATGAACAACAAATTGCATGGTTGAATAGTAATGACATGGTCTATGGATTAATGCGCCTTACAATTTCAAAGGATATTTACATCACATAGAGTACACTAAGCCCTTTCATTGTTTGTACCATCATCTGACAATTCAATGGAGACTTTGATTCTTCATGCTTCTATGGATGATACTAAGATTTTTTTTGCCCCATCTTGTTTGGACACATCCTTCTTGGATGATCAATATATGGATAACCCATATGCACCTGTTGTTTATTCAGAGTTTAGAGTTCCTTCATTGAAATCTTCCAACGATTCTTTGCAGAAATATCATTTGTGTCTTCTAGATTTAGTTCATTGGGATCAATTTCTATCACACATCTCTATTTTGTTTGTAGAATCCCTCATTTTGGATCTAGATGACACTATTGATTGTATACATCTTCTCTTTGATGAAGGTGGCTCTTCTTCAATTGTTGTAAGGGAACCTTCTAACCCTCTTCCTCATTTTCTACATGATCATTCCTCACCTTCATTTCTAGTGCGTGATTATTCCAATCATCGATTCTCATAGTTCAACTCCATCTTTTTTTGCTTCATGTAATGATCGTCACCTTAATTTCCTCTCATATGGTGGAGTTAATTTTTGTATAAATCATGCATTTTGTATAATGATAATTAATGATATTAAAAAATTTATTCATTGTTTAGTAGCTTTGTTTTCCTCTGTTTTATTATTTCTGCAAGTTTTTTTTGTTTCTTTTAGCTAGATCTAACTATGTTGTAGCTCCAGATAAATAATTCTACATCCCCTTGTAGAGTTGGTGCACCCCTATGTTTTTTCTTTGCAATGCTAGTCTAAATCATTTGATTAAAGGCTAGAAAGTTGTGTTGTTAATGCAATAAAAATAAATAAACAACTGGTAGCATGAAACAAGCATGCAAACATCTGAATGAGAAGTCTGTTACAAAGAGGAAGACAACTATTGGGTAGAGAAAATTGAGCTTAAAACCATTCATCTTCCAACACCTTAGGAAATACAACATGTAGATTAAAAAAATAGACTTGGAGGGAAATTGGGGTATGTGGAAAGACACAAAAGCAAGAATGATTGATATCTTTTAAGACGATAAGTTTAGAAGAGAGATATTAGACTAGAAAAGGGTGGTATTGGCCCAAGGAAGGAGTTGTGTAAAGGGGAGGGAGTGAGCCAATGAAATTGGTGTCTGGATACATAGTGTGTGGTAGTTGTCAAGAGGAGGGGAAGGTTGTGTTTAAAAAGAAACTAAGAGAAGAGGCTGAAAGATGGAAGAAGAGGGAATAAAGATGAAGTACATGTAGCAGTTCAGAGGGAATTGGTACGAGATCAGTCACATAGAGAATTAGAAAATTAGTCAGAGAACGGAACTAGAGTGCATAGAAGAATATATGTAGAGTTGAGTGACCATTGAATGGTATATTTGTTAGTAAGTTAGAGATTTCTATAAATCTATTCAAGGAAAGATTGTCAATAAAATTTTAAATGTATCTAGATGCAATTTTCATTTTATATGCACGAGTCTTTCCTCTTGTTTTTTTGTATTTTATCACTAATACATTTGGGGTGAAATTGCGACAGCAATTTGCGACGGGGGGCAGATGTTAAGTGTTTTTGGCTTTTTTTTTTCAATTATAACCCGACAACATCGCAATTGCGACGTTAACGGGATTAAGGCAAAAAAAATAGAGAAAACATTGTCATTTCTATGTTCAATAGCACCGAGAGGGGTTTTTGCATCTCTGCGGCGAAAGAAATTTTTCATTGATAGCTACTGCATTGGAATCCAAAAGGTTGAGAGAGGTATGATTTTAAAATTCACTTTGTCGTGATCTCCGCAAGCTGAAAATGAAACGCTCCAAAAACTCTTCCAAAGATCATCTTATTTTTGTGTCATTTGAAAAATATCGTCTTCAATGACTTCAGGGTTTGGTTGAAGACCACCAACCTACAAAATGGATAGAGGGTTTGGTCTTCAATTATTTCTAGTCTATTAGTTGTATATTTCGTCAAATTTGCTAGTATTTGAAAATTGGGCACTAAACCTTCCAATTTGGCACTGATGATTTGTATTTTAGAGGCTCTAAGTTTGATCTATTTGGGATATGTTGGTGTCGACCTGGTTGTTTGGATTCACATAGCATAAAATTTTGAAATAGCCTCCAAACTAGAAATTGGAGAAATATACCTTTGACGCAGTTTTTGGTGTGTTTGGACCTATGATTGTCAGTTAAATCAGTGACCATCAAGTTTGGAAGTTGCATGTGGAGGTTGATTTTCCATTCAATTTTTTCATTGATCTCTCATTCGAGGATTCAAGCGTAATTTGTTGTGATGTAGAGGTTGATTGAGACATTTTAAGATGTTCTTCCAGAATGTCATTTCAACAAGTTTGAGAATGATTTGTGGGCAAGTTGCCTTCATTTCCATCAATTT
>MU225981.1:0-11200 GCA_018584345.1 Thuja plicata
TTTCCTCCATGGTTAAACCCACTCTGCTTGCATCCTCATTTGCAAAACCTTCACCAAGTGTTGTGCCTTATGAACCATCCATTAGAAAGCCCCTTAAGCTCATCAGTTGATAAGCTTAAGGTGCTTTCTAATGGATGGTTCATAAGGCACAACACTTGGTGAAGGTTTTGCAAATGAGGATGCAAGTAGAGTGGGTTTAACCATGGAGAAAACTCCGTAGTTAAGTGCGCTCTAGCTGGAGTGGTGCTGGGATGGGTGACCTCCTAGGAAGTCCCAGTGCTTCACCTCTGTGAGCATCACCCAGAGCCAATGAGTGCTAAGTGTTCCATTCATTCTCATGATAGATGGGTTTGTGTAAACCACTACTCATGAATCAAAGGTCAATGAGTTTGACTCAAAAAACTACACAGTTGAATCCAAGTAGAATTTTAAAAAAATTAATTGGTCAAATTTTATTTTTTAAAAAAATTAGCAATGGTCAAAATTTTGACCAATGCCACAGTTCATTTCCACCAAAGATTGGCCGAACTTTCGACCATTTCCAAATGAGATGGTCAAAATTTTGACCAATGCCTTGGTGGAAAGCATAGCATTCTCGTCGAAATCTTTTAATGGGATGGTCAAAATTTCGACCAATGTCGCCGCTCGTTTCCACCAAACATTGGTCAAAATTTTGACCAATGCCACGGTTCATTTCCACCAAAGAGTGGTCAAAATTTTGACCAATGCCACTAAAATATTTCGACGAGAATGTTATGATTTCCACCAATGGGATGGTCAAAATCTTGACCTAAGATTTGTCAAAATTTTGACCATTGCACTAAAGATTTCGACGGCGATTCTTGTCAAATTAAACAAGAGCTATAGTCAAAATTTCGACCTTAATTTTGGTCGCAATTGCGACCAATAATAAAAATGTCGAAATTACAACAACAAAAAAAATGACGAAAGGTTTGGTCGTGAATTCGACCAATTACTGTCGAAATTTTGACCAATTTTCGTTGAAATTTGAAGTCAAATTTACTAGTGCCACATGGAAGAAGATGCTTAAGGAGATCAAAAACCATTTTTTCCCAGATGATTATGAGGTAACTTTGCATAATAAGTTACAGAATTTGAAGCAAAAAGATCTTGATGTAGGATCCTATAATTTTACAAAATCACAATGAAGGCAAAGATCCCTAAAAATGAAAAGAAAAAGCTTGCTAGGCACTTGAATGGACTTAAATACAATATCAAAGATGAGTTAATTTTATTTTTCCCATAGTCTGTACACTAGTGTTATCAAATGGCAATGAAGATTAAAGAAAAACAAAAAAGGAGAGGGGAACAAAATAATTTCAAAGGAAGAGGTAATGGTTTCAGAGGAGGTAGAGGAAGATTCTAAGGAAGGGGGTCATCACCAAGACCACTGGGAGAATCAAATCACCAAGAGCCTGACAGAGATCAGAGTCACAAAGGAAATTTCAGAGTGGGTAGAGGAAACAATAGAGGAAGATCGGGAAGTATAAATACCACTGTGTTCACTGGAAAGTGTTTCTCCTACAACCAAATTGGTCACCAATCTTTAAGATGCCCAAGCAAGGCCAATACAAGCTTCAACACATCAGGAGGAGATAGGAGAGTACAACTCACTCAAAATGAAGACTGTCAAAGCATGACTTCCTATCATACCACTACATCCACACCTGCAGACCCTGAACAAGGAGAGTACATAATTTTCAATAAGACACTCTTGAAGATGCCAACTCCCAAGGAGCCCCCACAAAGGAAGAGTTTATTCAGAACCCACTGCAAGGTACATGGAAAAAATTTTAAAATTATTGTTGATTCTGCTTCTAATGAGAAATTAGTTTCTAATGAGATGATAAGTAAACTTGGTTTAAATAAAATACCACATCCAAGCCCTTATAAAGTATCTTGGCTCAATAAGGATCAACAAACCTTAGTAGATGAACAATGTTGGGTAGAATTTCAAGTAGGAGAATACAAAGATACAATTTTGTGTGAAGTTGCGAACATGGATGAATTTCATCTCCTTCTAGGTAGACCATGGCAATATGATGTTGATGGCCAATATTGGGGTAAGAAAAATGTCTACACATTGACCAAAAATGGGATAAGTTACACCATGACACCTCTCCCTGATTCTGATAAGGACGGAGCCTTAACAAACAATGTTATCATAGTAGGAGAAAAGGAATTTTTTAAAGTCCTTAAGGAGAAAGATACCCCTTGTTTTGATATCATAGTCCAGCCAAACACAGAGCCTAATAAGATGACAATAGGTAAAGAACCTTAGAGAAGTGTTGGTCCAAAGGAAGTGCAAGATTTATTGAACAAATACAAAGGGATAGTTGCAAACAACAGTACAGACACTTTGCCACCAAAAAGGGATATTATTCACTGTATAGACCTCATACCTGGTTCCACATTGCCCAATAAGGTTGCTTACAAACTAACCCCTAAACAAAATACAGAAGTTGCAAGACAGATTCAAGGACTATTGGAGAAAAGCTTCATTAGGAAGAGCATAAGCCCTTGTGCAGTGCTTGTAGTCCTAGCCCCTAAGAAGGAGGGTACATGGAGGTTATGTAATGACTCTAGAGCCATCAATAGGATAACCATCAGATATAGGTTTCCTATGCCAAGGATAGAAGATCTTATGTATTGTCTAGGAGGAGCAAAATACTACTCAAAAATTGACTTAAAGAGTGGGTATCATCAAATTAGGATCAGAGAAGGGGATAAGTGGAAGACAAATTTCAAAACCAATGAGAGATTGTTTGAGTGGGTGGTGATGCCTTTTGGTCTTTCAAATGCTCCTAGCACCTTTATGAGGTTGATGAATGAAGTCCTTAAGCCCTTTTATCAATTAATTTGTTGTTGTTTACTTGGATGACATATTAATCTTTAGCAAGGATAGGGATGAGCATCTGATACATCTAGAAATGATGATGAAAATATTACATGAGGAGAAGTTAAGAATCAATTTGGACAAATGTGTATTTTTGCAAGAAGAGCTAATATTTCTTGGTTTTGTCATCTCCAAGGGCAACTTGGAAATGGATCCTTCCAAGGTTGAAGCCATAGTGAATTGGCCCACTCCAAAATCTTCTAGTGAGTTAAAGAGATTTCATGGCCTTGCTAGTTTCTATATATACTGAAATTCTTGACAATCATACTTTGAGTTTTCTTAACAGGCAGGAGAAGTTGAACCATAGACACCTCAAGTGGATGGAGTACTTGAAAGCATTCACTTTCACCATTAAACATGAGAAAGGGGTGGCTAACAAGGTAGCTGGTGCCTTGAGCAGAAGAAACTTGGCTATACAAGAAATCACTTTGGAAAGTGTAGGTATCTATGTCCTCAAAGATATGTATTCCAATGATGGAGATTTCAAAGAAGTTTACAAAGTTTTCTTGGAACTAAGAGACAAATATCACACTGAATTTGCAGACTACATGATTCAAGAAGGAATTTTGTTTAAAGGGAGTCAACTCTGCATCCCTGATTGTTCCATGAGAGAGAAAATTATAAAAGAGAAGCAATGTGGATGTCTATCAGTCCATTTTGGTCTTGACAAGACACTTGAATTGGTGAGAAGATTCTATTTTTGGCCCAAGATGCAGTCTGATATAAGGAAATTTAGAGTGTTGTTTAGTTTGTCAAAAATCCAAAGGAACAAGTTCTAATGCAGGCTTGTACACACCATTTCCAATCCCTAGTAAAACTTGGGACTCCATAAGCATGTATTTTATGTTGGGTCTTCCAAGGACCAAAGCAGGTTATGACAATGTTTATGTGGTTGTGGACAGATTCTCCAAGATGGCACACTTCTTACCTTGCAAGACTACACATGATGCTTCGAGCATTGCAGGTTTCTTCTTCAAAGAAATCGTAAGACTTCATGGTTTACCTCTCACCATTTTCTCAGACAGAGATCCAAAATTCTTGGGACATTTCTAGCGTACCCTATTGAAGAAACTTGGAACAAACTTAGCCATGTCATCTGCTTATCATCCAAATTCAGATGGTCAGACTGAAGTCATCAATAGATATTTGGGAAATCTACTAAGATGTCTAACAAAGGAGTGTGGGGTAGCTTGGGATTCAATCCTTCCACAAGCAGAATCCTCCTATAATGATTCTATCAATAAGATTTCAAGACTCATTCCTTTTCAAATTGTCTATGGATCACACCCTAGGAGAGACTTCAACATACCTCTGAGAAATACAAACAAGCAACAGATGTCAAGAGAAGAGATGCCTAATTAAAGGTAGGATACATGGTTATTGTTCACCTGACGAAGGAAAGACTACCTAAAGAGAAATACACCAAGCTCATGATGAAGAAGATTGTCCCTTTCAGAATCTTGAAGAAATATGACAACAATGCATATAGGATTGAATTACCTTCCAATATTTGTATCACCAATATTCAATGTGGCTGATCTATATGCCTACAAGGGTCCTATTATTGATGTATCTGTTGCAGGAGGTCAAGATCTTCAACAGGACAAGGAGCTACAAGAACTACCTCAACCACCTCTGCATGAAATTGAATGCATTCTGGATAAAAGGATAACAAAACAAACCAAGAGATCTACATATTATGAGTATCTAGTAAAACGAAAATGTCATTCCTTGGAGGATGCTACTTGGATGACTCCTACAGACATCAAGAAAGTTGGATTCACTTTAGAAGATATCCCAACTCAAGGGACTTGAGTTCTCTTTGTCTTGGGGAGTATGGTGCAGTGCATCCATGACAGTCACTGATTTCATGATTTTATGTTTGTAATAACCGGATAGATCCTAGAGATCATCCTATTTTGTTTTGGATCCACTTGTGTGGTCAAGGATCTCTAAAGCACTCTTATAAGCCTTGTGATGCCTTAGTCCAATGGGATCATTAGTTTTAGCATTAAGTTGATTTAGGTATGGTTGATGCTCTAGATGAGTCTTATCATTTGATTTTAGTATATTCATGTCACTTTGATCATATTTTGTCAATTTGATAGGTTAGAATCCAAATCAAAAGTCTCCGAGTTGCAAAAAGACAAAAGTTGCAAAAATGTTGCAAAAGATGTAAAAATGTTGCTCAAGTAACTTCCAAATGTTGCTCGAGAGTTACAAGATGGAAGACCAAAATCCACAAAGGGATTTGGATTGATTTGACTGCACTTATGAAGTGGATTTAAGTTGTTACTTCGAACCTAAGTGGTTAGAAGCTCTATTTTGGTGTTTTGATGCAAAATGAATGGAAGATGAAGAGTTTTTCTGAGATTTATTGACTGGTACGGCTGTGTCTGGTGTTTTCCTTGCAAGATAAGTTCATTTTTTCAAGCTATTTTGTGTTATCTTGACATTTCAGTTGATTTGGAATTGATTAAGTTAGATTAGAAGTGTTTTTGAGTTCATTTTCTAAAACCAGTCCAGGAAGAGGCCTAATAGGAGCTCATTTCACAAATGAAGTCCTAACTTGCATTTGAACCGGTGAAATTCCTCACCCTTTTGGAAAATGCAAGTTAGAAGGATGTATTTATGGATTCCTAAATCTCAGAGTGTGACTTGAAGGGAAATTCATTCATGCATCAAGCCCTAGGTTGAATATCTCAATGTATTCAGCCACAAATAAATGTAATAGTGTTGATATTTTGAAGAATTGAATTGTTGGAGTGAACTGAAGGTGGATTTGAGTTTTTTGGATTAGTTGAGAAGAGATGAAGCCCTGCACCAATCCCATGCACCCATTTCCTAGCACTTGCTTTGATTTCCAAACCTAATCTAGCCAATTAAGTCTGTGAGCTTTGTAAGAATTAGGTGTTTCAGGAGTGGAGTTTGAACCAAAGGATTTGGGGATTATCATAACTTATAAAAGGGTATATTAATCTACCCTTAGTTTTCTTAGGCGTGATCAGGAAGAAAAGTTATGTTCTAAAAACCACTTGGATAGACCTACAAGGAATTCTAGGACAATCATGGTTTGACATATTGTGGAAGTTGGAGGATCAATCTGAGCTTTGATTCCCTATCCTTACATCATAAGTAAGGTTTCCCAATCATTAGTTGGGTTGGGTGAAGCCACTAGTCAAGGTTTCTATATTTTGGCTTAGAATAGGGCTAGTGTCCCTAAATCACAATATTGCAGGATATTGGTTGGAGCATTGCTCACCTTGCAGGAGTTAGAAAAGCATTAAATCACCTTTGGGTGGTAGAAGACATTGTATCCAAAAGGACCAAGAATTCAGACTTTGACTAAGTTGCATTTGGAGTGTGATATTGGAGAAAGACCCGTCACATCACTTCTTGCAGTGTGCTCTGCATTACTTCCTCCTAGTGAAGATTACAAAAGGTGTGAATATACATACATGTGTGTGTAATGTATATATGTATGTGTATATGTATATATGTGTATACATGCATATGTATATTTATATATGCGTGTACACACACACACACAATACGTACATACATATTTATATTTATATATCTATACATACATACATCTTTATATTTATATATCTATACATACATACATATATAAAATAATTTTTGGAAATAGACTTATTTTTTAGCCAAAATAAAAAGTTTTGATTTCTAATTAATGCATACAAGGTTGCCCATTCAATAGATCTCTTCAATCACTTCAAATATTTTTTTTATAAGAAAAGAGTCTCGTTTACTCACTAGATCAAAAGTTATGGCTTATAGAAACCTAGAAAATATAAAAAGTTCATGGATGCATAAAAAAGATATAAAGGGGAGTTACACCTATCAACTAACTTATTATGCATGTTATGACACATCATAAGGAAACTTCAATTGAGATATGATTTGAGTGCCACTTTTGGTGGTTTTTGTTCATGGGTTTCTAATTGTCATTCAATGGTTTTAGGCTTTGTATCTCCTTTACATTAGGTGCTTGAGACAGAGGTTGCATGTAGAGTTTGGTAGATAGTATTAAGTTGTCAAAATTTCTCTACATCTCTAGTTACAGAAACTCCTATGAAGGCTGTCTTTGCAAATGTATTGTATTGTAGTTTACTAAATAATGTATCTAGTTTGTTTTGCAGTGTGGATTTTTTCTTTATGCACACTTGTGTTATAATATTTATTATTTATTTTCTATTTAAATACTTTCTCACTTTCTAAAATTGTTAAAATATTAAAATTTGCATTATTCCTTAGAATATTAATGTAGAAAGCATTTTTGCATATCCTTTTTTCTTTGATATGGTATCAAAGCTTGATCACTCTACGTTCTAGGTTTTGGGTACAAACTGTTTTACTAATCTTCATTTGAGTAGGAGGTTGTGTTGAAAGGAATTTAATCTTATTGTAGGGAGAGATGGCAAGTGCATCAAGATAGAGATGGAGAAGTTCTCAAGCATTAACTTTAAGTTATCAAAGCTCAAGATGGAGGATGTGGTAAGCGACTGAGATATATGGGTTGTAGTATTTGTATATGAACCTACAACTATCTCACAATAACTCTAGGACAAAATAAATAGAAAATCAAAGAGTCTTATTAGACTCAGTTTGGATAACTCAGTGTTGTTGAATGTGCATGAAGAGACACAACAATGAATATAATCATGGAACCTAGATAAATTTATAAAGATAAATCGTCGGTGAATAATATTTTCTTGATAAAGAAGTTGTATACCCTTAATATGGATGTTGATGTGTGTCTAGTTGAACATCTAATTGTCTTCAATATGATAGTTACCTAATTGCACTTCATGAAAGTGAAAATGTAGGAGGATTGATGCATGAATTTACTCGGTTCTTATCAATTTCATCATATTGCCTTGTTATAACCATTGGAAGCATCATCACTAAGTTCAAGATAGAAAAGTGCTTTCATCTTTTCTTTCAAAAAAAGTGAGATGGAAGAGCTCTAAGTTAGCTAAGGAGGTCTTAGTAGTTTGTTGAAGATCTAAAGAAAAAGTTTTAAAAAAATGTGAGATACATCTAGATCGAAATCTCATGGGAGATCTAAATCTCTTGGTAATTTAAAGGTGAAATGTTGGACCTACCATAAAATGGACATATAAGAAGAGATTGTAAAAAAAAGAAGAAAAATAACAAGACACATAGTTCTGACGATGAGTCTGAGAGATCATCTCAGGATGTAGACCTGATTCTTTTTTTGCTATTTTGGCTACTTGTGCATCAAAAGATGCATGTTGATGAAGGGAAAGTGCAAGAAGCTAGGTTCCAATTCGATGGAAGTCTTGTGGACTGGACAAATGCCGCTAGAAACGGGTACCCATTTTGAAAAAAAAAATGAGCACTTGTTTTAGGCTCGGATGCCCGATCCAAAATTTTGAAAAATGGGTACATGTTTTTTTTTTTAAATGGGTGCCATTTTTTTAAAAAAAATTATGCCTAGAAAATCATTTTTACACACTGAATTATTATATTTAAGAAATGGGTACACATTTTTAAACGTGTACGCATTTTTTAAAAGTTGAATTTACAAGCCACCCTTTTCATTGGATTTTTGGGTTGGGATAGGCTTAGTGGGACCAAGCATGTGCTTTGGGTCTGCAAAATAATGGCTAAGGCACTGGAATCCCAAATTTTTGCCTTGCCATAATTTTTTAAAGGTCTTCCCAATTGAATTTTTCAACGAAACGAAAACCCATAAGACTTCTCACTGTATAGATTTCAAAAATATAAATTTTGTAGTGATATGATTTATTTTAATATTTTTCATTATTTATTAATCAAAAGTGGTGCCTGAACTTAAAATAGTGAGGTTCACTAAAATTTTAATAACTTTTTATTTTTACATTTTTAGGATAATAAATTATATGAAATCATTCTACATATAATTTCCTTGAAAAAAAAAATTTTGAAAAAAATATTAAGTTTTCATCAATTTATGGTGGTTGTACACCAAAGGTTTTGAAAATATACTTTACAATCAATTAAAAATTAATAAAAAAAGATTTAATAAAAAAATATGCTTGTCAATCTTTGGTATCTTAGGTATCATTTCCCACAAGGATTCACAAAAATTCCTTTATTTAGGTCAAAATATGGTGGTCATACACGCGTGTGGTATGGTCTTGAAACAAACATTTTCAAAAAAGTGGTTTTTAAACATGCATACTAAAAAACAATTTCTACCATTTGGGTATTGAAATAAATTACATAATGAAAAGTAGACTCCGAGCACTACATTTTCTATTACTGAAGTTTTCTGAGATTCAATCTCTAAGTGCCTCAAATTTTTACAGAAAATTTAAAAAATAGGGAAAACGCTTCTACTTTTTGCCCAAAAGTGGGACTCAACTTCTTGCAGACACCCTAAAATAGATGTCACTTTCCACATTACCTCACATCAAGGTTGGTTTACAAAATATGAAGAATATGATGTCAGAAATGTTAACCTAAGAAATGACTCTCATCTGAAGATTGTTGGATGTGGTAGAGTCCTAATTTGATTCCTTGATAAACAAGTGAAGGGGATCAATGTCATATTACATATCCCTAGTTTGGTATAGAATCTACTTTATAAGTAAATTAAATGATGTAGGTGTATATGTTGTTTTCTTGAGTGGAGGGTGCAAGATGGTTAGAGGAGATATGCTTTGTGAGCATTAAGGGCATTTGAATTGGAACTCCATTTCAGCTAGATGCATGCACCATTGAGTGTAATAGCTCTTCAATTCTCGCAATGAAGACATCTGCAACATCTTCACATTTACCATTATAACCAACAATGAATAGGTCAATTTTGTCTACTTCCAATGGTCATGCTTTTTGGGTAGCTAAAACTACTCGTGCCTTGAAGATTAAGGTAGTAGCTTAGTAATCAATGTTATGAAATTAAGGATGGGTCATATAGGTAAGAAGGATTTATAAACCCTAAAAAATAGAACTCTTATTGAGGGGTTAAATTATTGTAATCTTGAATTTGATTAAATATGTGAACATTAAGTATATGGAAAATAAAATCATTTTTCAGTTTTATTCTAATTTTCATAAATCTTAAAGGTGTTGGATTTAGTATTATTAATGTTCTTTAAATTAATTGTGTATTTTGCTTCTTTTATTGATTATTGTAGTAGAGGGACATGGCTATAATTTCTCAGAAGTAAATTTTAAGTCTTTGATCATTTTTAAAAAATTGAAGGTTTTGTAAAGAATCAACTGTTGGAGATTTGATTCTGAGCAGTTCATTGATTGTATGTTTGTCATTGATGACAACATATAATACACAGTAGCAATTCTGTATGTACTTATCAGAATGATGACATGAATACTTGCGTGGTTAGATACATGTTGTTGACATGTTTATTATGTTATGTTCATACACACAGATCCAGATATGATGTTTTAGTCAAGTTGTGTAATTCTGTTATTGACAGTTACAGTTCTGGAAGTGTATCTGTACAGAGCCGACGTATGTAATGTATTTCTTGAGTTGCGCCTATCTTCAAGATATGTGTGTGTATATTCTTGATTAATTATGAGTTAATGATATTCATCTAAAGGTGCCAAACGTGTTTCAAGAAGATTGCAAAGTTAGAGTTAATTTGGTGAGGCCGACTTAGTGAAGCGTCACGTCTATTCAGTTTATACTTGCGCGGTTGTAATAATGCTTGCATGCTTAGTAGAGCCGACAAGGATGTTATGAAGAGTTTTCTTATAGGTCCCATGATCTCATACTTTGAGTAAGATACTTATAGAAAGTCAAATGTGACACGCTAAGTGTGAATGATATGAAAAGAGAAGAAAGATGTACAGAGCAGATTATCAGAGTGGGTTCATTCATCAATAGTCTATGTGAAGAAGAAGTGAAAGATTGTAATACACTGGAACTGATCAAGACAATAGGTCTACTCTGCAGTTCATTATTAGATATAGTGCACATCTGTTATACAGAAGGTTATAGCCTTCACCATCAAGCAGTGAGCTTTTGGACAGTGAGTCCACCACCCCTAACAGGGTTATTTGTAAAAGACTCCTAACAGGGTCCGACCCTTAACCAAGTCACTATACTTATTTCTTTGTAAAGTACAACTCCTAACAAGGTTGAAATATCTTCTAACAGGGATTACTATAAACAAGTATAGTTCATTGTGGGTGCTAATTCCCACCAGGGTTTTTACCATTTGGTTTCCTCGTAATCAAATTGTGTGTTGTGTACTGTGTTATCTGATTAAGCATTTACTTTGT
>MU225981.1:16749-41618 GCA_018584345.1 Thuja plicata
CCCCCCCCCCCCCCCTTCAGTTATCCTTTGGGACTATTCTAACATCAACCTGGTAGGAAGATTAAGATTTTGAGGAATGATAATGATAGTGAGTTTTGTTCAACAAATTTTATTAGATGTTGAAAGAACCATGGGATAAAAATACATAAGAAAAATCTATGCAACCCTCAATATAATGGAGTTGTAGAATGAATAAATAGGATGCTAATGGAGAGGACTAGAACTATGCTAAGTGGGGTTGACCTGGATTTGTTTTTGGGTAGAAGTAGTTTCTATAGCTTTCCACTTGGTTAATAGGTCACCTACATCAACTCTTGTTGAAAAGACATCTACGGAGGTATGTTCGGGAAACAAAATCTCGTTGAGACATCTTTGATTCTTTGGTTATGAGGCATATGCACACATGACTAGCAAGAAGCAATCAAACCTAGAGAAAAAAATTATAAAATGTATCTACATTGTCTATAATATTGATAAGGATACAAGCTTGGGGACGCTATAGACAAGATATTTTTGTATAGAAAAAGTGTTATCTTCAGAGAAGTTAAGGCTTCCATAGTATTGTAGTTGGAGAAGGGTGAAAAAAATATGTTCAACAATCATAAAGAATGAGAAGGTTGAACAAAAAGACAATGAAGGATTTGAATAAGAAGAGGTCTTAGATGGTTATGGTATAACCTCCATCTCAATTATTGAGTTTCACTCAGTAAAAACAACTACAAAGTAAATTCATTGATGAGGGCAGGAGCTCGAGTGGGAACTAGACCAGATGGCTATGGAAATCGAGCTTGGCTTAATGGGTTGCAAACTCAAAAACATGGTAGGATCCTCAGGCACGAGTGCACTTTTTTTAAAATCGATTAGTTTCCCATTGATCCCTCCACTATATCTTCTCCACATAGCATTCCTATTCTCAACCGTTCGCTTGCAACCTTTCCTAATGATATCCTTGTGAGGACTTCATCCAAAACTCCTCAACCCTCTCCAACACTAGTTTCCCGAGGCCAACCTACCCAAATCATTTCCTTCTAGGAAAAGATATATGGCCATCCCCAAAGAGTAGACTATTTTACAATGCAAAGGTAGGAGGAGCAATGGGCATAGATTTTGCAAAAGGTCTCCAAGAAAAACCAGATCCCATGAGCATTATATGGAACAAGTTGTCTTGTATGGGTTTACGTAACATCTATGAAACTTATCTAGTACGATTCAACTCCTCATCCTCCCCATATTGGCAGGATTTGAAATAAGAGTTCGATCAAATTCACCTTCTTGGAGGATTTCCGGAGCTCTTAAGTATTCAAACTATGCCAAAGGGCACTAATATGTAAGTTTTGGAACTGGAGCCCTCATTCTGCCAAGTTAAACTAATGGTGTCATGCTTCCTATTATGGAGTAAACGAAGTGTTTGATATTGATCGCGGCCATGGTTTTTTTATTGTAGTTTTTCAAATAAGCATGATAGGGATCTAGTTGAAAAAACTAAATCATGGTTTTTTGGATGGATTTGGCCTACATACACAACAATGGATACCCCATTTTTACTCTCATGTGTATTCAATCAAGTTTGCTCCATTTTGGATATCTCTGCCCTCTATTCTATTGACCAAATGGGTATCTTCATGCACCATGACGTGAGGCCTTTTGAACACACAAAACTTTGTGTGTGGTTTTGTGTATTATTAGATCTAAACAAAGGTTAACCAAATGATGTGGAAATATGATCTCTTGGTGTATGGCCTCAAAAAGTGTTGAATAAAGACCCAATAATAGTGCAAAAGAATATTAACTTTTTGGGGCATTTTACTTCAGAGTGCGTGAAATCAAATGATGTTGAAGTTAAATTTTGTAAGGATTTGGTCTGTAATGTTTCCCTATGCTCACTTTCAAAATAACACGATGTTCCTTAACAAGCATGAGTTTGCAAACATCTTGAGCCTTAAGGTGAAGGCTGATAACCAATAGTTTTTCCTTTTTCTCTTGAAATTATAGTTAGTGTTGAGTAAACCTCCAATTTAATCTATGACCCCTAACTGAGGGATTAAATCTACATTAGTCAAATGGAGACTATTGTCAAACATGAACCCATTCAAAAAGCTTCACGAGGTTTAAAGTTACTTCAATCCTTCCTCTAAGTTGTTCATACAAGGAGTTGTTGATTGTGAAGGCCCTTCAAATGAACTAGAATTCTTAGTTCCTATTAGGAGTCTCTCTCTTCTAGAAGAACACTCTCAACCAAAGTTGGTTCCCCATTTAGGGTAGCATGATATGGTGGGATTATCATATTTGATTGTTGTTGGCAAACAAATTTATCAGTGTGAGTGCTTCTTCAAAATTGACCATGTTTGCCTTGTGAGCAATGACAATCGTGCCAACAGTTGGAGAGATTGCAATCAGATCACGATCAAATTGCAATCTTCCTCTGTGTTTGAAAGTGACAACTCCCTTTTGTAATAAGGGTATTTGTTATTTTTGTGTACTTTTCAATTGAAACTACAAAAAAGATACAATGCAAAACTAAAGAGAATGCAAACAGAAACTCCAACAGTAGACATACGAATACCGTTTGAGATCCACAACTTGAAAATGATTACAAAGGAGGTTTTAGCACAAAATATGTTTAAAAATGCAATGATGGTGAGTGAAAGATGACAAATCTCAACATACAATGAGATGGGCTACTTCAACACATTTAAACTGAGATACCAAAGCCTAATTGTGTATCATTACATCAATCATGCATATTGCCAATGACCTGCACAAATACAAATGAAGAATACTAATTTGACATATGAGAAATTAGTAATAATAACAGATGAACACATTCAGAACATACAGACCAAAATGTACTCTTTATTATCTTCTTGAAAATATACAAATTCAAAAGCCCGCTTTTGTACATAGTGGTTTCCCCTTTGCAAACAAGTCCCCCCTTTTACAATGCAAAAGCCTTGTGCTTAGAGGCTCTCCTAGAATAACTACCTAAGTAACTACTTAGAATAACCACCTAAGTTATCACTTAAGATAACTACTTAGAATAACCACCGAAGTAATTACTTGAGATAACTACCTAAGCAAGTTATTACTTAGGATAACTAAGTAACTCCTTCTGATAACTACCCTTTTGAAAATGAGTTAGGATTCACCTGGCCCAAGCTAGTTTTTATTACAGTGGGTGACATAAGTCACTAAATTACAAAAAGATAATTAGTCAGCTTACAACATCAAAATAAAACTAAGATGGTGGTGCCACTGAGTTGATCTCTCTATCTTTTCTTGATCCACATGTTACTTATACATCACAAATTTAGCTTTCAAGAAAATATGTTCTAACTTTGTATGATGAAAAACTCCCGCCTATGAACGATGTTGGATCTTCTCTTTCTAACTATGATCTCATTAACCAAGTATCTTTCCAAATTCCTCCATTGGCATTAGTATCTTTTTCAAAAGTGGATGACTTAATGTACAAACATGCTAGAGTTAGGCACATTCTTCCGTTTCACTCATACCATGGGGACTTTTGTATTCATCGACCTTAACATTGAACCAAACCCTCATTTACTAAAAACCATTATCCTTCATTATGTAGAGAGATCAAGGCTCCCGAGAACAAGCCAAACACTATTTCTCGTGTCACATCACTTGTTGACTCCTGCATGGAAACTTCAAATATGGTCTACAGCTGCTGTTTTAATCTTCATTTCAAAAATACCATTATTGAACAATTCTGAAAGCAAAGCGTATCATGCAATTGCAACATTGAACGAGTTGAAGTCGTTATGAAACATTATGTTACTCTGCTGATGTGTGTTATCTGTGCTTGCATATTTTACACATCTGCTCACCAAAATGTTTCAAAACATACTGTATTTGTATTTGCATTAAAGATTTTAGGCCATTTTCAACAAATTTGTGATTCCAAACCAGTCTTTATTTTCTCATTGTCCCTTAAATGCTTGTGATAGTTTGGCATATAGGGTCATTTGGTTTCTTTTCATGGGTACTTGAGAATGATTCCATAAAACCTCTGTAACAAAACTATCCTTTGCAGGTACTTAAACTTTCAAAAGCATTTTCAACCTATGCATTTTACGCATATACTGCAATCATTTTATTTATTTCTTTTAGATAATATCACTTTGGGAAACTATGGCAGATCGGTCATGTGCCTTCTACATTCTTTGATGAATGTCCATGCATCGTGCAAAGCTCTAATATCTACGACTGTTTCCAGCTGTTATATCTATTTGACACTTTGAAAGATGTCCAAATCTTTTTTCGAAGCTCCCATTCTACGCAGGCAATGAGGATGGCGGCCAAGGTTGTTAGAAATTTGTTTTACAGATGCTGATTACATTGACCCTTTTAATATGCAAATCATGAAGAACAGATGTTGAAAATTTCACAAAAATCTGTTAATGTTGCATTTTGTGAGGAGCTTAGCCGCATCCGTTTTTAAAATTATATGAGGTAATTTTTAGGGGCACAGCTATCCTCCATGTAAAATGCACTGTTGATCAAATCTCAAAAAATGGAAAACAAACTTAGCATGTGGAGAGATCGTCACTCTCCATGGAAGATATGGAAATCATAACTTGTAATGTTAGCCCGGCCTAAACAAACCTAACAAAAAATGCCTCATCAAATCTCAGATTGAGGCTAGTGGAATAGATATTATATTGCTTCAAGAAACTAGATTCAATAAAGAAGAAACCAAACAACCCTTTGTAAAACGGAAAAAATGGAAATTCATTGCCTTAGCATGTATAGGGTTATCAGGACGGTTGGCTATTTTATGGAAAGATAGATTAATTCAAGTTAAGAAAATAACAACAAAGGATAATTGGCAATAGTTCCAGATCAAACATTTTAGCACATGCTTCCATCTATTTAATGTGTATGTGCCTACATCAACTATTGGTAAGAAACTCCTTTGGGATTCCTTAACAGTGGCTTGTGCAAATATTCTAGATGTCCTAGTCATTCTTAGGAGGGATTTTAATACTATTTTGTCTCTTCAAGACAAGATGGGCAGAATAATACCTCTTATTAAGGTGATGCAAGATTTTAATAATTTGATATCCAATAATGGTCTTAAGGACTGCATTCCAACTAGCGGGAAATTCACACGGACAGACGAAAGATCCAATTTCCTCTATATTGCTGAGAGATTGGATAGGGCATTCGCCAATCCAAATTGGATCTCCCTTGACATGGCTATTGTGCTTCAAAAATTTTTCCATAGTTAGGATAAAATCACTTCCCTTTGCAAGTCAACTTATCCTTTGTGATGGTTCAAAAGAAACCTAAGTCTTTATTCAAATTTGAACATATGTGGTTAAGAGATCCCTCCTTCCTTCCTCTTTTTAAGTTGTGGTGGCAAAACCCCCCTTTCATTCTGGGTTCCAAAATATATCAGCTATGCAAGAAACTTCAGCTTATTAAAATTCACATCAAAGAGTGGAACAAACAAGTTTTCAAAAATATTTATGCATCCAAGGCTGATCTTGAAGTCCAATTATCCAAACTAAATTATGAGCTTATCCAAAAAGGTATTAATTCAGCTTCTTGTCAAGAACAAAAAGGAATCCAAAAAGTATATGGAGAGGTACTTGTGAGAGAAGAGATATTCTAGATCAAGAAATCAAGAGAACTATGGCTTAAAGATGGGGATAGAAATACCAAATTCTTCCACTCATCAGTCAAATCAAGATCTATTTCTAATTCAATTTTTCAAATCAAAGATTCTTCCTAGTCTCTCTTGGTATAAAATGAGAAGATTCAAAATGAGGCAACCCACTTTTTCAGTAAGATCTTTTCAGCACCCCAGCTAGATGCAATCCCAAATGAAGATGACCTTAAAAGTTTGCTAGACAATATCCCCCTATCTGTTAAATTTTCAAGATAGTGTAGATCTTCTCAAACCTTTTTCCCTTGAAGAAGTGAGGGTTGTAGTTTTCTTAATATCCCTTGAAAAAGCACCATCCCTAGATGGTTTTATTGTCCTTTTCTTTAAAAAAAACTTGGGAGTTCATAGGGTTAGATGTTTGGGCAGCCCTAAAGGAGGCTAGAAAGAATGGTAACATACACAATTAGTTCAATACATCTTTCATTTCTCTCATTCCAAAAAAAATATTGCTTGGAATCCTTTGCATATTTCAGACCTATTTCTCTTTGTAATTCAATTTACAAGATCTTCTCCAAGGCTATTTCTAACAGTCTGGAAAATTTAATTCCTAAACTCATTTCATAGTAACAATGGGGTTTTGTACTAGGGAAAGAGACATTAGAGGGTGTTTTGATTTCCCATGAAGTTCTTCACAATATCAAGCATCACAAGTTGTAATACATGATTATCGAACTAGATATGCTCGAAGCATATGATAGAGTAAGATGAAAAGTTTTGGATCAGGTTCTCATCAAATTTGGCTTCTCAATCAAATGTTGTAGGTGGATTATGTCATGTGTCTCAGGAGTAAAATTTTCTATTCTTATTAACGAGCAACCATGTAGATATTTCTCTTGTTCACAGGCAATTAGTCTTTCCATTGTAGCTAAACGTCATTTTAATTTGTGGAAAGTAATTAGCATCCCTCACTCTAAGGTGAAAGTCACTCATATCCTATTTGTTGATGATAAAAAAAAATTTGGTGAAGCTTCCATGAGGGAGGCCCAAACCATCAATCAGGTTTTGGAAAAATATTGTGGAGTCATAGGTCAAAAAATTAATGCATCCAAATAGAAAACAAAATTCTAAAATTTCTCTCCTTTGGTCTCTCTGTGATTCCCTGAGTGTCTTGGATTTAAACAAGAATTTCTACCTATAAAATGTCTTGTCATTCCCCTATTTGTATGTAAAAACAAAGGATAATTTTGGGAAAACATTTCAAATGCCATTCAAAAGAACATATCTTCTTTGAAAAACATTTGGTTGTCACTGGCAGCAAGACATCTCATGATTAAAACTATTCTGGCCAACATTCCAAGCTATATCATGTCATTTCTGCCTATCCCAAATTGGATTTAGACTAATATAGAGTCCAAATTGAAAGGTTTTGTTTGGAAAGGAAACAAAGAACCCAAATAAAAACTTCATCTTTATCCAGGAAAAAGGTTTGCTCACCTAAACAAGCTGGAGGTTCGGGTATTCACAACTTGGAATGCATAAATAAATCCCTACAATAAAAGTTAGTATAGAAAATGTTCTCTAATCACAAATAAAAATGGGCATCAATCATGAGAGCCATGTATCTTGATTCAAAGGCTCCAAAGAGATTTTTGACTTCCCTCAATTCGTCATCAGGATCTCAAATGTAGAATTCCATGCTTAATTGTAGAGAGGTTTTTCTTCCTTACTTATCCTAGATCATACATGATGGAAGAAAGGTATCCTTTTGGGAGCACTCTTGAAATGGATATCATTTAAATATGTTGGTTTCACCATCTTAGGCTAGAAAAAATCTCAAAGAAGTTTGGGGAGCCAGAGTGAGTGATTATTTCTTTATTAAGGATTGTAATGGAGTGAAAAATGTCATATGAAAATGCCTCTCATCCACCCTGATTTCAATTGAATAGAGAAACACTCTCCAAAGGGAGCTAGATTAGAGATTTCTACATCATAAGGACTCCTAAGATCGTCTCATTTGGTCTCTCTCACACTCTGGTAACTACTCAATAAAACAAGGCTATAACATTCTAAGGAATCCTAAACATGTAACAAAGACAACAAGATTCTCCTTTTGTTCTTTAGATGTTGGCCTCCCAAAGCTGGGCTCCTTTGCATGGTTAGCACTAAGAGGTAGAATATTGAGTAGTGATAGACTTGCCCGTCTTGGGATTTCCCCTAATTTCAACTGTGTTATGTGAGTCAAAATAATAGACAAAAAACAACTTAATTAATGTATTTTTGAAATGGCTCTCACACTCTCCTCTTGCGCTAGGGCTTCTTCCTTTCCTGAGTCGTCTGCTGGTGGTGGCGTTGGGTCTTTGGTCATCGACCAATCTGTTTCCAATGTGGTGGTTCTCAGCTCGTATGGCGGGGGCTGTCATTCCTCTTTTCCCGCAATTTTGTCTCCATCTAGTATCGATGGGGGTAGGTTCCTTCGGCCTTGTCTCCTATGTTGCTAGCTCCTTCTCCCTCGATGACTTAAGGTGCTGCGGTGGCGGGTTTTGTCGAAGGCGTTATTTCCCCTTTTTTGAATGGGCCTCCTTCGCCTGTTTCGGCCTCTGTGGACAGGAGCTCTACCATTGCTCCTAAGCCTGCTACGACTTATTCTGGTGGTCATCCAGCTAGTCATTCGACTGGTGATCTGGGCTCTACGGTTTTGGGGGGCTCTTCTTAGGCTGTGGTTGTGGCTAGGGAAGTTGTTTCACAGAGTTCCAGCTTGGGGTCAGGCCCAAGGGTTGATAACAACCCGTTTCCTGTGTGCAAGCCTATTTCTCTGAGGATGAATACAAAGACAGAAGAGGAGATTGTTCAGAACACTTTTGTTTTCATTTCTCATGGTTTGATATGTCATTTTCGGGGCTTCTAGCCCAGCCTTCCTCAATTGCATGTTTGGATTTCTCAAAACTGGGAGACCATCCTCACTGGTACTGTTCACATTTTTCCTATGGCTAAGGGTTACTTTATTGCATATTTTGATCATGTCAAGGACAAAAATTGTGTTTTGTGTGATCACTTCTTTAGCTGGGATGATAAATTTTTGCTGATGTTTAACCATGGCATCCATATTTTAACTCTGCTTCTGAGTTGTTCAACAAGATTCATATTTGGGTTAGGATCCCAAATCTCCCCCTTCATCTATGGACAGACTCCCTGTTAGAGGAAGTGGGTGAGGCTCTTCAAGACTTTCTAATATTAAATAAGGACTCTTCTGATATTTTCCACTCTACTTATACCCAAATTTTGGTAGATTTAGATGTCTTTAATAGACTCCCAGCTGAGATCAAACTTGAAACTTGTAAGGGTTCTTTGATTCAACCGCTTGACTATGAAGGTATCCCCTTTAGATGTCGAAGATGCTTCAAAATTGGGCATGTCTCGGATTAGTGTGATTTAGAGAAAAAGAAAAGGGTCGTACCTTGGTGGCAGGGTGTCTCTTCTGAGCATTATACTATAAGGAAGAAAAGATTTTCCCAGGTGGTTACACAGGAATCTTCGTGTCATGTCTCTTCGTTGGACTAATTTTGTGTTGAGGCCAACCCGCCTCAGGTTTCTTGTGCAGCTTCTACTCCAACCTTTGATGGGGATCTTACTGGAGGTCGCATTTCTAATGTTAAGATTATTGTTGGAGCTATTGTTGTTGGTTCCTCCTCTCAAGATATTGATGGTGCTTCTGGGAAGAATGGTGGGTCTTTGTCTTCTTCAGCTTGTGATTGGGATTTGACCGGTGGTAGCACCTCCTTTTTTTAATTGGCCCTTCTCCTCAAGTGTCTTTTGGCCCTATCTTAGGTCCTACTGATGGCATTCCCCCTCAAGTAGTGGGAATTTGTGAGCTGGATTTGATTTCCTGGCAGGATGCAACTGCTAAGATGGAAGAGGGTTGGATTACAATCAAAGGTAAGAAATATAAATCACCTCAACCCTCCTTTGATATGACCCTCCAGTCCAAAAAGGGTAATTTAAAAGGTAAATCTTAAAACTTTTTTTGGGGGGGGAAGTTGGGTTGGGCTAGATTTCCTTCTAGTCCTTTTTCCAGCTTTTGGTTGCATGTTGGCTTTTCATGTGCAAGTTTTTTTATTTGTCATGCAACTTTTTGTTCTTGATGGCGGGAGTCTATTGGCTTTCTACCCCCTTTCTCGACTTTGTCTTGTCTTAGTCTTGTCCTATTCCATGTTGTGGGTGGTCTTGAACATCTTTTAGTACGTGTTTCAGGTCCCTCCAAAACCTGTTATGTTCAAGGTTTTGGGTCCCTTCAAACCTATTTTTCAATTAATAAAAAACAAACCATTTAATTCTAAATTGTCCATTTGCAAGATCTTGTTGGTTGTGGCTTCAGGAAAAGCTACATTGGAATACACCCCTCAATGTTGATATTTTTACAGTTTTTGAATCTTGGCCCCTTCTTCACCAGAATTATTGTTTGCGGTAATATGGAAGGTTGCACCAACTATTCTGACTTGAAATATTTGGTGGGAAAGAGATAGACACATATTAGAAACGAAAATAATAGCCTTAAGTTTGTTATCCATAATATTGAAATTATAATCTCAAAATCAGTTAATGCATATTCTATCAAACATAAAATAACTGGCTCTTGTTTTACATATAAGAATGCAAGTATTCTCTCAAAATGCAATCATATTTATCTCACATTCAAAGGTAGTCTACTAACCAACAAGCCAAAAAGTTAACAGAAAGGAAATCAAATGAAAACCGCCTTATAATAAATTTGTTAAATTGAACTTTGATGGGGCTTCAAAAGGTAATCCTGGTATCTCCAATGTGGGGTGTGCCCTGAGGGATTATATGGGTGTAGTTGTAGTTCCCCTTACTACTAGAGATCCAAATGAAACAAACAATGTAGCAGAGGCAAGGGCTCTAGTTATTGGCTTCAAACTAGCTATGAAACTCAAAGTGAACTAGTTGGTGATTGAAGGGGATTCTTAGAACATCATCTCAACCCTCAAGAAATTTGAAACCCCAAATTGGAGAATCAATTCCATCCTCCAAAAATCCTGGGATTATTTTTCATTCTTTGTTAACCACTAAACACTTCAATGTTATAGAGAAGCTAATATGGTTGTGGATGGGCTAGCCAATAAGGGATATCTCCTAGAAGTTGTTGAGGAATCTATTTACAAAAAGGAAATTATAAAGGACCCATTATTATCCTCTCATATTTTTGGTGATGCTAGCTTCTTATAATCCTATGTTTGGTCATTCCCGGGTCTCAATGTCCTCCCCATTTCCTCCCAAAGGTTGATCATAATTAGTCTCACATGGTTTGTGTTGGACATGACTTTTCTTGGCCTCGTTTGGGAAGCTAGTCACATGGGTTGTGTTTGGGACCCTTCTCTTCACTTCCTAATCTTCCTTCCTCGACGTCCTTTAGTACCTTCAAGCATCTTTTGTCAGTGTTTCCTCCTTGATTAGAGTCAAGACCTTTGGACTTTTCAGTGTCCTTGTCAGAGGATTACTAATGTGTAGTAATTAATAACTTGTGCATTCATTGTTGTAGGTTCTGATTTCTTTCTTGGGTGCAAGTCCATAGAGTTTCTTCATTGTGCAATGGTTTGAATGGATTTCAAGAGGAATATTTGCAGAGATTTCTATTTGGTCCAGTGTCACCGCTATTGTTTTTTTCAAAGTACTCCATTAGATTCCATTTTTTATGTATTTATTATTGCATTTGTGGGTACTTTCCTCCATGGATTCTTATCATTGTTCCTATTGTTGTTCAAAGTTATTTTCCTTCTTGTTGTGGCCTCTTGTTTTGCAATTGGTTCAAGATGGTCATATTAGTGCCTCTATAGTTTTAGTTCAGTGGTGTGCATCTATTCCATCTTCAATATTAGAGTGGAAAATTCATTTGGTATCTCATGTAATTTCTTGGAAGAATCTCTTGACGATCAATGCCATAGACTCTTCAAGTCAGAGGATGATTATGTTTGGCATGTCATTTCCTATATTCTGAAATATAGTGTTGGGGGGTTTCATTGACACGATGGAGTAATTTATGAGCTTTTCTTTACCGCCTGCTACAAATAAACACTTTTCCTAATTGGGTGTGTATTTTTGGCAGAAAACTTGTTGCATCCCAATTCTCACCAAAGGTATCTCAAGTTTTGGGAAGCATTGATACTGAGTTAATTTTAGACTCCCTAGGTGACATATATGATTTGACTAGAGAGGGTTGTGAAGAAAATATGAAAGAGGCATGAACCATATTCAAATCATGCATAATATATGACTACACTACAATGAACATGTTCTACACCAACAATGAGGATTTCTTTTTAGAAGTAGATAAGAGGAAGATCCTTGAAATCTTCTTTGGTTTGGCACTTATTGTGGTCAAGTTTAAAGATTTTAAACAGTCCACCCTTTTGGTAGTATCCTCTCACCTATTTTGGTATATTTCATATCTCTGGTACCTTGTATTTTATTTTAATAGTGTCTTCATTCTTCCTATTTTATTTCAGACGTCTCTCTATGGGAAGTAGTGTAGCACCATTTTACCTGTAGTTTCAGTAGGTCTAGTTTCATGGCTTTCATGTGTTTGATGTGGTCATGGTTGAGCTCAGATTCTCCCATTTTTTTTATCAACACATTAGGCAACGTATTTATCAACACATTAGGCAATGTATTTGCTTTGTACTCCTTTTTGGTTGGCTTAGTTGGTGGGAAAGAGATATACACATACTAGAAATGAAAAGAATAAACTTTAGTTTGTTATCCATAATATTGAAATTGCAATCTCAAAATTAGTTAAAGCATATTCTATCAAACATAAAATAACTTACTCTTGTTTCACATCTGGGATGCAATTATTCTCTTTGAATGCAATTATATTTCTCTCCCATTCATAGGTAGTCTGTTAAACAACAAGACAAAAAAGTTAACAAAAAGGAAATCAAATGGAAGCCCCCTTATATGAATTTTGTTAAATTGAAGTTTGGCGGGGCTTCAAAAGGCAATCTTGGTACCTCCAATATGGGGGTGTTCCATGAAGGATTATATGGGTGTAGTTGTAGTTTCCCTTACTACTAGAGCTCCAAATGATACAAACAATGTGGCAAAGGCAAGGGATATAGTTGTTGGCTTCAAAATAGCTATGAAACTCAAAGTGAACTAGTTGGTGATTGAAGGGGATTCTCATAACATCATCTCAACCCTCAAGAAATTCAAAACCCCAAATTGCATAATCAATTACGTCCTCCAAAAAGTTTGGGGTTGTTTTTCATTCTTTTGTTAACCACTAAACACTTCACTGTTATAGAGAAATTGATATGGTTGTAGATGAGCTAGCCAATAAGGGATGTCTCATAGAAGTTGTTGGGGAATCTATTTACAAAAAGGAAATTAAGGAAGAACCATTATTATCCTCTCATATTTTTGGTGATGCTAACTTCTTGTAATCCTATTTTTGGTCATTCTCAAGTCTCAATGTCCTTCCCATTTCCTCCCAAAGGTTGATCATCATTAGTCTCACATGGTTTGTGTTGTACATGACTTTTCTTGGCCTCATTTTGGCAACCAGTCACATGGGTTGTGTTTAGGACCCTTCTCTTCACTGCCTAACCTGCTTTCGTTGGCCTCCTTCAGTACCTCCAAGGATCATTTGTCAGTGTTTCCTCCATGATTAGAGTCAAGACCTTTGGAATTTACAGTTTCCTTGTTAGAGAATTGTTGATGTGTAGTAATTGATAACTAATGCATTCATTTTTGTAGGCTTTGATTTGTTTCTTGGGTGCAATTCCATAGAGTTTCTTGGTTGTGCAGTGATTTGAATAGATTTCAAGATGCATATTTGCAAAGATTTCTATCTGATTCAGTGTCACTGTTATTGTCTTTTTTCAAAGTACTCCATCATTAGATTTCATTTTTGTTGTCTTTATTGTTGTATTTGTGGGTACTTGCCTTCATGGAGTCTTATCATTGTTCCTATTGTTGTCCTTCTTGTTGCGACCTCTTATTTTGTAACTGGGACTGATCATTATATATATATATATATATATATATATATACTCTTTTTATAGTATTAGGGGGCTTAATTCTAGAAAAACATTGATCAGTGGTTCAATATGGTCATACTAGTGCCTATATAGTTTTAGTTCAGTAGTTTGCATCTAGTTCATCTTCGATATTAGAATGGAAAATTCCTTTGGTACCTAATGTAATTACTTGGAAGAATCTCTTGACGGTCAATGTCATAGACTCTTCAAGTCATAGGATGACGAAGTTTGGCATGTCATTTCCTATATTCTAAAACATAGTGTTGGGGGGTCTCAATGACATGATGGAGTAATTTATGAGATTTTATTTACCCTCTGCTACAAACAAACACTTTTCCTGATTGGGTGTGTATTTTTGGGAACAAACTTGTTGCATCCCAATTCTTGCCAAAGGTATCTCAAGTTTTGGGAAACTTTGATACTAAGTTAATTTTAGGCTCCCTAGGTGCAATATTTGATTTAAATAAGGAGGTTTGTGAAGAAAATATCAAAGAGAAAAAAACTATATTCAAATCATGCATAATATATGATGACTACACTACAATGAACATGTTCTACGCCAACTATGAGGATTTCTTTTCAGAAGTAGATAAGAGGAAGATCCTTTAAATCTTCTTTGGTTTGGCACTTATTGTGGTCATGTTTAAAGAGTTTAAATAGTCTTCCCTTGTGGTAGTATCCCCTCTCCTATTTTGGTATATTTTATGTCTCTCGTATCTTGTATTCTCTTTTCTTAGTGTCTTCAGTCTTCTTGTTTTCTTTCAGACATCTCTCTATGGGAAGAAGTGTAGAAACATTTCACCTAGAGTTTCAGTAGGTCTAGTTTCATGGTTTTTTTGTGTTTGATGTGGTTATGAATGAGCTCTTCTCCCTTTTTTTTATCAACGCATTAGGCAACGTATTTGCTTCGTACTCCATTTTGTGAGTTTGGTTGATCTATGCTCCCATACTTTTATCAGCCTATTGGTATATGTATCTCATTAATGTACTCTCCTATTATATCTATATAATTCACACTCTATGCATTTTACCCAAAAAATAGCTATAAAGATATACTCCTTTTGTTTGGAGATGTTTTTTTATTGCTAACATTGATGGGAATAATGATTTCAAGGAGGTGATGAATATTGATGATGCAAAGTCTTGGAAGGTGTCTATGGATGAGGAGATTAATACATTGAAGAAAAATAACACATAACATGCATGACCTAGTAAATTTTCCTAATGGATTGAAGCTTGTTGGATCTGAATGGGTGTTCAAATCAACAATAGGGGTTTGATAGTAATTTTGAGAAGTAAAAGGTGAGATTAGTTGTGAAGGGTCATTCCCTTATTAAGGGAATAGATTATGGTGATACTTTATCCCTAGTAGCAAAGATGATATCAATTCAATTTCTATTTTGCTTGTTGCAACATATAATTTTGAGGTTAAGCACATAGATGTGAAGACAATATTCCTTCATGGTAAGTTTGAAGAATAGATTTAGATAACAGAATTGGAGCACTAAATTGAGAATGTATAAAGAAAAATTTATTTGTAAGTTGGAAGTCTTTGTACACGGTCTTAAGTAGTCCTAATATGTATCCTCATTGCATAGATCATAAAAAATTATCAAAACTAAAAAATATGACCATTATGCTACAATCAAATAACTTAAAAGAAAAGAGGAAAGAGTAGCCATAAAATTAATCACAAGGGTATTCATCTTTCCGAGAGGGTTCTAACACTATGAATATCTTGGGGTTTAATAATGTAAGGTCATGTTGTGGTGCATCCTATAATGGTTTATCCTACATCTCCACTGGCACATCCCAATGTGCCATATTTTCTTGCTTAATTAAAGGGTGTCCATAAGCCACTATGATGTCAATTTTTTTACTTCTTTTGGAGACTTCTAAATTAAGATCATAATTTGTATTATTGTTACTATCCCTAGCCAAGGACACCTCACATATAACCTCCTCCTAAGCCTATATTTCATTCTTTTCTCTTCATCTATCTCTTATGCTACTCAAGCCGCCACAACTTGTCTTGATACTTATTGCACCCTCTAGTAATGAACACCTTGGGTGTCAAGAGGGTTCATCTTGCCTATCCTAAAGGTGCAAGTCTAGCCTCATGAATGCTCTTATATATTGTTGGTTCTAGATGCAAACCTATAAGTGGTAACTTTTATAACTATTCCAATTTCCTACTAATAACAAGTGCCTCTATCTGACCCCTCCAATCTATCAAGCAAGTGGTCCCTCAATAAATGTTGATCACAGCATCACCATTAGGTTAGAGAGCTCTCATTATAATAGAAAGGTAAAAATAATGATGACGTTGGCCACACTCTCAATAGTCTGTACTCCACCAATAAAATAGGTCAACACATCCCACCTCCCTATCCAAAGCACTGCAAGATCACAAATGGCCACACCCCTCTATACATGAATTAAAAGGTTAAGAATCCACTTTATAACTAGTGAGGATTGGTTGATGCTCAAACCTCTTCCTCTAGAAATCCAATAAAATTCACTATAAATTCGAACCTAGATCTCCAGACCCCTACATAAATACTTGACCCTCCGACCCTAAGCCATGGGGACTAGTTGAAAAAAATTATGTGAACCCCCTCGTTACAAATAAACCTAGTAACAATGAGGCTAATAATAACCTTCTAAAACATTGAAATGGCTAAAAACTTAACCAAGTGTAGTTTTATGATATTTTGAGCATTAGATATTGGATGGGCATCTTCAAAAGGAACATCTAAATCTACTCCATATGTATTGCATCAAGAAGAATTGTATGAAGAAATCCTAAAATATAATAACATGCATGATCCATACTCTATTACGCATAAAGGCCATATGATCACGCCCATAAATAAACCCCAACTTCAAGAAACATACTAACAATTTAAAAAAAATGTAGTAAAACTAAACAGTTAACAATCTAGTTGAGTTTTCATTACTAGCGATAACACAAATTGATTGTAGTAAATGAAAGTTCACCCCTTCCCAACCATCTTTGCCACTAGAAAATGCAAGTTCACCACAACAAAACTAAATTTAATATAAAATTATGGTATTCAAAAAATTTAAAACACCTTCAAATTCCCAACCTATCATGAACAATCTAACCCAACCCATTCAAAATATATATTTTTTCAAGAAATGTTTACCTATCCTCATTCCCACCCTATGCACAGTCAATATGCAATCCTCATCTTGTACCCTCCCCATAAGTGCTCGTATTCTCAATTGCTCATATTTAAAATGGTCGTTGTTTATATAAAGCTCCAAAAATATCACAAATTCTTTAACTCGTAAATGAACCTCCAAAAATCTTGTTTTAAATTTATAAGTAGGACATTGACACGGTAGATACAAGTATATTGAAGTCTCTTTGTTACTTTTTAAGAAACTACACTCACCAAGTATTGTTGAATGCTTGGGATGATTTTCGTTGGGGAGCAATATCTAGCAAGTTTTATAAGACATTTACAACATGTTATATGATAGCCAGAAATTTAGCACGAGTCTACAAAGTATGAAACATAAAAAAGGCCTTGGATTGATACCTTATTGATTTAAAAACCATGTCATCGAATCTTGGCATAATGTTAAAAGACATTCTACAATGGCATCGATGATGGGTGTAGATGTGTTAAAAAAAACTTTATTTTTGATCTTAAATTTGACATCCATTTGCACGTCAAAGTATTTATATTTAATAATAGACATTATATTTTTAATATAAATTGCATATATAAAAATTGTCCTCATCAACACTCATTTCTTCTCTTTATCACTCAAAAATATAATAAATAATGTAGATATAATAAAATTATGGATTCATTGATATAGTAAATAAAATAGTATCAAAATAAGAAAAAAAACTCATCTATGCGATTATCTATTATTTGTTCATGTATGTGTTTGTAGTAGTTGAAATAGATATTGAAATTTAATATTTATATAGAAAAATAAAATAGCTCTTTTCTCAAAGAAGTGGCTTGTAAACTTTTTAATGTGACCGGTGACATTGGCACAACACATGACCCAAAGCTATGAACCGGTGAGGCCACCAACGAGGGACCTCATCCCTATTTAAGGAAAATGGGGCTCAAACCCGCGAGCACATTGGATTAGTGAAGGCGCAAACCCGTGACCACAATGGCCCAATGGGGGTTTGAACCTTGGTGAGCAAAACAACACCACCACTTAACCAATACACTAAGTGGTGAACCCAAAATAAAATAATTCTTCAAGTGAAAGCAAAAGTAATAGTTTATTATAGATATTGATTTGTAGTCTTCTGATTTTGTTCTTTTTGAATTGTAAAACATAATTGAAAAGGGTATATATCTAAGTAGATAAAGTAAATACAAAATAATTGAAATAATTTGTTTTCATAAAATCTTGGCATTGCTTAAATAATTATATACTTAACATCTTAAACATGCATTTATAAGATGTTTAGGGCCCGTTTGTTTCCTGGAATTAGACTGGAATTGGCATTATCTAATTCCAGGAAATTTTAATTTTATGTTTGTGTCCATCTAAAAAATTGGAATTGGAATTTCGAAATTCCAATTTTGCCCCCAACATGGGAATATCATCTTCCACCTAAATAGGTGGAATTGGAATTTCACAAAAAAGTGGAATGGGAATTCGAATTTTTTGAAAACCAAATTTAATATTTTTGTGAGATCCGTGACTATAAAGATGTATATTATATTGCTATAATAAGGATGTATATATATACATGTGTGTATATATACACATGTGCGTGTATATACAAACCAAATTTAATATTTTGTATCCGTGACTATAAAGATGTATATTATATTGCTATAAGGATGTATATATACATACATGTGTATATACACGTGTGTGTATATATGCACATGTGTATATATACACATGTATGTGTGTATATACATGCACATGTATATATACACAAATGTATATATATGTGTATACGCATACATGTGTATGTGTGTGTTTATATACACATGTGTATATGTGTATACATGGATACACACTTGTATGTGTATTTACACATGTGTATATATACACACATGTATATGTGTATATATACACACGTGTGTATGTGTGTGTATACACACATGTGTATGTGTTTGTGTATACATGTGTATGTACACACATGTGTGTATATACATACATGTATCTATGTATATACACGTGTGCATGTGTGTATATATACACACATATACACACCATATTCAAAGAAATTAAAAAATAAAGAATTAAAATTCCTTATGCATCTTCTCAGTCATCTTCCGGGTGAACCAAACGGGTCAGTCCATATTCCGGATTTCATTTTGAGGATAAGAATCTTCTTGAATTGCAGCATCTTCCAAAATTGACCATATCTTGGATATGGTATTTCATCATTCTTAATGTGCCTATCTAAACGTATTTTCCTAAATTTAATGAAAGTGTCATATATCTCTATTCCTTTTAGATAGAGTTAGTAATGATATACATACTAAACAAGCATGACTAATTAATTATTTTTAATTATTTATTTATATTAAAATTTTTAAAAAAAAAAAAAAAACCTAATTTATTAGGTTAATTAATTATAATTACTAATTAACTAGTATAGATATCTTAAATACATCTATCTAAAGAAATGCATTGAAGCTATATTATTTATCTTTAAAATAAAATTATTTCATTTTACTTAAAATTATATTAATTACATACACAAACTTTTAAATTTTATTGTATCTACATTGTTTTTTCTTCATTATTTATAACATAAAAATTTGATAGAATATATCTTGGTTTTATATTGTGGTGATTATTATAAAAAATATTTTATTTATAACTAATATTAGTAATACACTCACCATAACACTTCACCCTTGCTGTCATTATAGAATTAAAAAAATTATTAAAAATTTATAAAATAATTTTTTAACTAACTAATTATTTTTAACATCTACTAATAATTTAAAAAACATTTTCTATACATTGTGATTATGAAATGGTAGATCAACTTTTTTAATACTTTTATTTTATTTTATATTTATACATCTATTTTAAACTTACAATTTTGATGAGAGCTTTTTGATAGTGTTTATTTTTAAAATATGATGCATATAATTAATATTAATATTTTGACATAAATATTTGTCAAATTTAAGATAAAGAAAAAAAGTTTTTGTTAGCATACTCATATTAACACATTCATACCATTTCACTCCACCCCTTATTATCATTACAGAGTGCTTATCAACATTAATTAGAATCATTTATTTCTTTAAACTGATTGATAAACTCCAAAAATAAATTTCAACTAAAAAACGGAATTAATTAACTAAGATTTACTACCATTTAAAATGTCAAGCCAGATTTAAATCTAATATTTAACCTTCCACGTGAAACAACAAAGTGGAACAAGAACAAATCATTTGAGTTCCAACAAGCACTTGACTATTTAAGTCATCTACTTCGATTTTAAGGACCACAATCAATATTAGCATGTGTCCAGTTTAACGTCAAACATGTTTAAGACCAATGGGAGAAATAGGAGAGACTATGCATATTCCTCCTATCATTGTTAAACTCTTCTCCAATCCCTCCAATGGGAGAATGCTCATTTACAGATGCTACAATGAACCAACAATTAAGTAAAAACTATCTGAATGACATTTGTATTTGTTCCTAAAACTCCTTGATTTATTCCAAGAGATCCCATTCCACCCATCATCCACTTACTACTTCCCCAATAAAGTAAATCAATTAAAGCCCTACTACGAGACCAACTGCTGCCACATCCACAACATTAAATTGACATTGGCATTCGATCAACATAAACTGACACATGTACCTGATTTTGATGTATACAATGACAACCTTGCCATCCTTAATATGAATGTGTTGTTAAGTAGAAAATGACTGTTCCATCAAAAACATAATGCTAATCTTGTTGAGAATCATGTCTACCTAATGTTCTTTCACCCTTGACTATTAAAATTTAATACTACTCATCCCCCAATATAAGGTGTACTCGTTTGCTTAGGTTTCAAGTGATATTTTACAGACCATAAAGCCTTCTTTAGTTTACTTGTCGAAGAAATGTAGTCATCATGTTTGGGCACTCAAAATATTTGAGATCTTCCAGATGCCCCTGATATGAGGAAAGCTAGAGGTGAGTTCGCGGAATCCTCTAACATTATCTTATTTTGGTTGTATTTGATGGTCGTATTTGCATGTCGGAATGCTCCAGCCTTTCTACTTTAAACCCACAATTAAATTTTTAAATACCTACTAAAACTCTTAATTCAAAATCTTGAAAGCTCAAGGGATAATGATTGTAGTAAAACTCATTTTGTGTTAAGTGATGGTGAGAGGACACTAGTGGTCTTTTTTTTTCAGTTTCTTCTTTTTCAGACGTGTTAACCAAGAGAACCATCTACCTTTTTTTATAAAGGCATATACGAAGAGAAAACAAAGCATCTGTTTAATGGTAAAAAATAAGTTGTGGGTATCTAGATAGTGCTGAGTTCAAATCTTTTATAATAAAATTTAAAAAAAAAAATTAAAACTTAAATCTTCAACTTTTATGTGAACTTTATGATTTGGCAAATGGTATCGATGTGTACATAAAACTTATATCAGTTTTCTGTCATATTGCTAACATGAGACTTGTTCCACTAAAAACTTGGATAGAATAAAAGAATACAGGAATCACTTAGCAATAGATTACGACAGGTCATAAACAAATATAAATAAGATCTTAAGGTTAACTCCACAAAGAGAGTTACTCTTATCATAATGTGAAATACAACTACAATTAATAACTACAATCAAATCCTTGATTTACAGAGAAACCACATACAAATGATATATAGCAAACTACTGTTGTGCAGGGTGTAATAATTTTCCCGCAATTAAAGCCACAGAGAAAATACACCCGCACCTGGTACACATGTGCACCATACTGATTCCTGGCCCATAAACCATGGCAACGTCTAAACAGCAAACTAAAACATAGTATCTTACCAAGGGGGACACTTGGTTTTTTTTTCAATCGCCTTTATTGTTTTTACGTTTTAGTTGGCTATTTAGCCAATTACATAAACCATGGCCCTCACGATAGCAATTCCAGATTCTTAAAGCTTATTTCCTTTGGTAATCCATTAATACTACATATATGAAACGTGTTAATATATTTTATTTTCTTGTTTATAATACAAGATCATGCCCACTCACCTGTGACCCATGTTTTGGAGATCCACACCTGGTTATCCGTACATAAGTATAACCCTGGAACAAACAATCTAAAATTATGTCACATTAGGTTTTTATTAATTGGGTTTTACTTAAGCTTTATCAAATTTGAATTAGGAGAACCAATAATCACCAAATGCATAATGTAACATTTTTCCTTTACATTGCCCTTGTCCCTCTGGAAGAAAGGATCCCCATGGAGAAAATATATGAATACATGATGATATGGAAGAAATTGATGAAGACATCATCCTAGCCATTGCTGTGCACGACGCTCTCCACCATCCCCAACACCGTGGCGTATGCTAATCTTTTCATTTGCGTATTGCTCCTGCAGCCGCTCAAATGCAGTTACATCAAGCTTTCCAGTTGCTGATTTTCCTTGTCTTCTCCTCATTTGCTGTTCTCGAATGGATGCCCACAATTTTTCTATAATATCTCTTTCTCGAGCCGTGAATCTTGATATGTTATCAAAAGCATGCTTCACCAAGATATCAATCATGGTCTGTGCCCTGCAGCATAAATAACCGCTACTTACTGTATGTTTCCAATAAACAACTCGATATAATACTAGAAGCCAGCTTGTTAGACTAGATCTCTTCATGAGATTACAGTGGGAAGCTCTCGAAACAGAAACCCAAAAAGCAACTGTTTATTGTCTAGAAAACATAATGCTCCTTTTTTCACTAAAAGCTAAATAAATAGAAATAAAGAATGTAATCTTAGAAATTGAAGATCAAAAGCTTTTACCAAGGAACTCTGTAGCGCCCAGCTGCTATCTCTAGACACTGCATCAGAGCTTCTCGATGTTCTCTCAGAATCTTTCCAGCATCATCCAGTGCTTTTTTGTTTGAAGCTGCTTCATCTTTCTTTTTCCTAGCCTTTTCATCCTTTTTTGATGGTTTTTGTAAAAGAGCATCCAGCCCAAAAGGGTCAGTCTCCAGTTCATCTGTTCTAGATGGAACCTGTTTTATTGGATGGGTTTCTGATCCCCGTAACCCTTCGTCTGGTATGTCTTTGGGTTTTCCAACACAACCATTTTCATCTTCCCTACTCAATAATGACATTTCTTCCAAGATATCATCTTCGTTTGATGCCTCAGGTAATGAGCTTATTGCTTGCCTTACTCGTGCAGAAGCTTTTGAAAACTAAAGAAAAGATAACCACAAAAACAATTTAGTAGGGAAGTGAATACAATAGACAGGCATTAATAATGAAAATTATTAAGATTCAAGATAGTATTAAGCAGTAACAAAAAGCAGGTGTTTGAATGTGACACTAATTTGCAAAGTACTTTCATTGACTGGTCTATATCATCATGGATGCAAGAATGATGATAAAACATACTATAAAGCTGTCATCAGTAAAAAGATCATTCGCCACTTGTGCACGGATAATCCAAGTCTCCAATTGCTGTTGCTGTTGTTTATTGAAGCACTGACGATGAACATACAAACAACCGGTCACTGTCCAATTAAAATTGCCTGAATCTTTGATTTTTCATATAGAAGTAAGAACTTAATACAAAGGTAAGAACTATAACCAAAATAACAACAATGGCATGGCCCCTTATCTGCTATAAATACTTACATTGACTATATCTTGTACTGCAGAGAAAAGTGTATGATAATCTGCTCTTAGTCCAGGATTTGTGCAGGAGGATGGAGAAGCCATTGCAGCTTGGAGTACCTCAAAAAAATGATCACGAGTTTCTGCATTCACACTGCCTGCTTGCACTAACTGCAATGCCAATTTCGATGCCTTACTGAATTTGGCAGGATTTCCGATATGAGTTGTTATCTTTTGCATGGCATCTAATACTTGTTTTGTACTTGCATCAACAGTCATCTTGAATCTCACACGTTTGGAAGCTGAAATAATACACAATGTAAATGAACAGTGTTAATTAAAATGAAATATTAAAAAGGCTGCTAAACATTAAGAAGTTTGGTTCTAGAATTGTAATATCACTTATTGATAAATAAAAGTGGTGACATGAAGATTCTGTGTGACTAGTCAGAGAACAATGTGCACTGTAATGGCATTATTCAAGTAAACTTGTACATTTCCTGTTGAATGGGATGAGTTCAAGTAAAAAGTAAGAGTGCATAAAGAGTGCTCTTTTAATTGTATTGCACGCTAAAAAAATAAATTAATAAAATATATAGCCATCATATATATTTCATCTGTCATACCATGAATATATAATATAAATTTTAGAAGTGACGAGAACTTTGGGTACATTCTGTGTACTGCATCAACATATCTGGTTTTTACGTGTCATAAGAGCTGCTTCTATAAATCTAATATCTATTACAATCACGTGTAACATCTAAATCTCATTTACACAACCTGTTTTGATTTTAAAACCCTGGAATATAGGCAAACACAAAACCTTGTGCAGATAGAGGCCAAACCTACTACCTCCTTACATGAGTGGTCATATTGCACAACCACAACTCTGCATATACTACGCATTACTCTTGTCTCATATTATTTTTTGAGCTTGATTTGTCTGGACACTAGCACATACTCGCATCCCGTGACATCTTAACGTTCGAAGGTTGTTTCTGAGCGTTTTGCCAATTGTTACCTGCCCAGGTCAGTGGAAAGTAGAAACAACTCATAATATTCTGAAACAGCTCGACGACCCTTTCTTTCCCTCCTCTTTTTACTTTCAAATCTATACTTTCATTCCAGATGATCTCTCTTAAATCCTCACACAAACTCTCTTGGATGCTTTCTAGAAATCTTGGCTTTTACAACTCTCTCTCTCTCTCTCTCTCTCTCTCGCTTGTACAGCTTGTAATGCCCACCCTAGAATCTTCCTATGTTAGATAGACAGGACTATTGCTTTGACACTTTGGGTTTTATGATGGACTATGATTATTATTTAGTTAGCATTTTATGAGACATTTGAGCATATATGT
>MU225981.1:44604-57157 GCA_018584345.1 Thuja plicata
AAAGTTGAAATGTGATTTGTAATGAATAAGTTATTCAATGTGTAGGAAGGAGAAATGAAATTAGTATATAACGTAAGGAATATAATTGTAAATGAAATGTTATTTTCTTACCTTATCTCTTAAGTTCTAAATGTGAAAGTAGAGAAATGAAATGAAATTCGATTTGGTTAAGTAATGTTAATATGTTAGTAAATGAATACATTAAGGGAACCTTAAGGAATGTTATGTGAAGTAGTAATGATTTAATGTAAAAAAAAAATTTGTTAGTTGCAATTTTTGGTCATAAGACCTGATTCCTTATGGGTTCCCTGGCGGGGACGTTACACAGCTTGCTATAGCAGTCATAAGATCTCAATACAATCTTTTGCAACTCTCTTGGTTTCCTCAAGCCTTGCTGGTAATATCTTTCTACTTGTCTCTTTCAGCACATCTTTTGTCTACAAATCATTTATTTGTCTACTTGTCTTTTGATTTGTCTTATCTATTTGGTTGTTGTAGAGGTGGAAACGCCGAAGCAAGAACTTGACTGAGGCAAGTCTCCAAACAGCCTCAAACATTTTTCCTCTTCTTTGTGTGTGCAGGTATTTGGAGAGATTCAACTGCATGAAGGTTTGCTTGTGGTGATCTATCTTATTTCTTTCATTTAATCACTTAATCTTATTATTTGTACCATTATTCTAACCCTGTCATGACGTTCCTCACATCTAAGTTTTGCATGATAGCCAAAGTGTAGATTTGGGTTTTTGTGTTCTCTTTGTGTCCTTTTTGTTTCGGTCCATACAAGACTACGACGTGTCGCACTGGCATCCTTGGCCAAGATGCTCAGATTTAGACCAAAAACTGTCATTTATACTTTCCACTTTTGTATTAAAAAACTTCATTTTCCTTATTTATAATTAGACATCTTCACTAGTTTAACTAGTTGGAGATACTTGAATGTATGTTGGAAATTGGCTCTCTGAGGAACAAAGCTTTACTTTTGTAGGGTCACATTTCCTCCATTACATTTTGGTCAACCCCATTCCATGTCACCAAAAGGAATATATGTCGGCTTTCGGCCGAAAATGAACTTTCTAGTTTCTTTCTTTCTATCTCTTTCCAACTTTGCTAAGAAACTTCAAGTTCTTTTATAAGCATGTGAAAGTGAGTTCTTTTCTCCTTCAATATTATTCTTTGTTGAACCCTCTCCTGAAATAAAATCTACTTGTGAGAATATTAAGGTGCAAGAGGGTGAAATCATGGATACTTCTTCTAAAGATGATGCATTAGTGAACGAAGAATCTCATCTTACATTTGATCTCCCACAGTTCAATTTTGAGCATATTCCTTCAACTAATTCTTCTACAAGTTGTAATGAGTCCATGAATACAATTGTCGTCTCTGCAGCCCCTAGCAAGCTAAAAAAGACCAGTCATCTATGTGACTCTAGCTAGTCCTTCTCCAAAGAGAATCTATTTTATTTGTGGTGTTCCTTTTGAAAATGACACATAGTCTAAGGCTCCTTGTAGAATGGCCCATACTTATAAAACTCACAGAAACAAGAAATGTTGATCAACCCATTCTTCCATCTAGTTTTGATTTACTTTCACAATCCCAAGTAGAGTATGATCTTGTTTAGCAACTTTGTCTTAACCGTACTAAGATCTCTCTCTAAGATCTTCAAACTTCTCCCCTTTATCATGGTATGCTTCAGGAGGCTCTTCAAAAGATCCTTGTGCTATATTTTGCTCGAGTGAGTGATGTGAATGACTTGATGGATTGTATGCACTCTGATACTTCAGACATTATATTCTATCAGCGTGAACTTCCTCCTAAAGTGCAAAATAAAGCCAATCCACTCATGATCATAGTCTATATCAATAACATTTGTATTAGACGTACTCTCATTGATACTAGTCCAGCACCCAATGTTAGTGGATTTGATAATACTGGCCGCTAAGCCTTGATAATACTAGGTTTGATATTGATCTATTACCTAAGATTAAAATAGATCCTAGCTCACTTGCAACTTCATCTTTGTTCATTCATGGGTTTGATAATGCTGGCCGCTAAGCTCCAGGTACAATAATACTACCTTTGAGGCTTGGACTTGTTACCATTCCCACCTTGGTGTAAGTAATGTCAGGACCTTTAATTGTATAACTTTCTTCTAGGAAGATTGTGGATTCATGCTACGGGTGCAATCTTGTCTACCTTGCATCAATCTATTAAATTTGGTCATAATAATCAGATAGTTACAGTCAAGACTGACCCTAATGTTGTGCACTTATCTGAAATAGATGCAACTGGTCAGCCTTCAATTCCTTGTATACTTAAAGTATTCCCTCTAAATCTCCCAATAATTTAGCATCCTTCTCTAATACTTCTTTCAAGGATGATTTTACTGATCTTATTCTTCCCGAGACCATGCTTCTTAAACGAATTCCTCCAACCCTTCTTCTCAATGAAATGCATTTCTTGGTAATGATTGGGGTTCCTTGGATTTTACCAAGTCCTTTGTTGGAAAATATGAAGTCAACCCCATCCACCTCAACATTCCAAAAATATCAATCACACCTGCTATCGAAGATGACTATTCTTTTATATCAAGGGATAATGTGAACACTATTGATTATGCCATTAATGTTGATCCTCCCCCTTTTGAGTTGCTATCACATTATGGTCCAGGATTCAATATTCTTTCTAACCATGGACACAAAGGAAATGGTCTTGGGCATATGGAACAAGGAGTTAAGGTCCCTTTGGAACCACAACTGTGTTCTTTTATAGTGGGTTTAGGTTACAAGCCCTCTCCTATGTCTTCATTCCTTCCTCCATTGCCCAATGTCTCTATGTCTTCTTCTTCTTCTTATGAGCAATCATCATTTTTTTCTCCAGAAGAGAAAAAAAAATGACCATATTTTAGCAAGAACATATTTTGTTGCGGTTTCTCAAAGCCCAATTGATTACTCTTCCTTCTGCACATAAGAAATTCCATAAAAAGATAAAGCAAAACATTCTTTCTATGCATATCATCAAGTGCTTGGCCATTCCACTCGTGAATGTAAGGCCATTAAGGATAAAATACAAAAACTTCATGACTACACTATCATCAATCCCTCTTCTATTCATACAATTGTTTCTTCTTCTTCGCATGACAAGTGATATTAAGGTTCACCTCTATCTTGTTCTTTCTACAAGACAAGCAATTTCTCGTGAGGTTTTTACACCCTACTTCTTCTATTGTGTTGCTCCTTACTATGTGGCACTCATAGCTTTCTTGCCCATTGACATTCATGGTGGTCCAATATTGCATGCAACCATACTTTTTACCATCGTAGCAACACAATAGTCTCTAGCACAGTTGTCCTCACCTATACGTTGGGGGCAAGGATAACTTGCTTGGGAGGTGTACATCCCTCTTGAGGATTCACTCTTTTCTTTCTTCACCTCTTTTTTTCCTTAAACTATCAACATAGTCACTATGCTGATATTTTCAAAGGGGACATACGTACTATGCTTGCTTGTGCAGTCTTACGTAGACCATGTGTATTCTTCCGCCTGCAATGGATGGCACATGTCTCTCTTTCAACCGCAGTAGTGCCTATCTATTTCTTGCCTGCTATGGTGACTGTCTATTTGTCACCTGTTGTGGCAAGTGTCTACCATTGCCTGCTACGAACCTTATCAAGATCTATCATGTCTATAGAGGCTTTCCTACATAGTAGGCATGGTCCTACCTCATATCTGTAGTGACTTTCTCCATAACATAGTTGGTCCTACCTAGCATCTATGTATATTTGGGTCTATTTATCTCTATCAGTTGTGTCACTCTTCCATTGTGAGGTTGGTTCTACCGAATGTCTTATTTGGTAGTGGCTTCCCTTCCTAGCAGGGTTAGTCCTAATAATCTTTGATCTCCTAGCATAAAGGAACTTGCTAGACTGTAATCTATCTTATTAATCATTATCATCTCCATGACCCCTAGAGACAGAGATTAAGCTAGAGCCTGAGTCATGTAGTCTCTTGAATATTGGTTTCCTCCCTATCTTTTGGGTGCATTCTTCTTTGAAGCAATCAATTATCACATTCGTCTCTTCTTCTTACAATTCTTCTATGTATTATGTTTCCGTTGTCTTTTAAGGACAACGCATAGCATTGAGACAACCTTTTACATCAAGGTCTCCTTCACTGTGCTGACTCCAAAATTATAATTTTGTTTGTTGTGAGTTATTCTAATTTGTGTATGTGCTATCCATGTTCTTGTTTGCATATGTATGTCTTTATCATACTCTAACCCTCTGGCTTTCTAGTTTTTATGTACCTTGTTGTCTTGTGCAGATTTTTCTGTCTAATGCATTTGTTTTGTAGGTCTTTACCGTGGGGGCATGCTTCCTTTGTTCAAAGAGTTCTTTGCTTCCTCCACAGTATCATTTTGGTATCGTAATGCTATTTGTTTCAGTAACTTTTCTTTACCGTGCGTATTCATTTTAGATTCATTAGCCTGCTAAAGTGGGGGCGAAATGTAGAGTTGAAAATTGCATATCCCTTTGCACTTTCACCTACACTTTTATAGCCACTTTAGTGTCCATTCCCCTAGCATTTGAGTAGGCCCATTTAAGCCCTTGTATCAGCCTTTTCCATCTCAAGATGCTCAGGACACCTTTTTAGTAGATACCTTTTTGTATTAATCATGTGTTATTCTCCTCTCCTACCATTTTTTGAGCATGATTTGTCTGAACACAAGCGCCACGTGTGGAAGTCCACATGCTGTGCTCACGTCTCAAGACAACTTAATGTTCAAAGGTCATTTCTGAGCATTTTGCCACTTGTCACTTCCCCAGATTAGTGGAAAAAGCTCAAAATATTCTGAAACGGCTCAACAGCCCTTTCTTTCCCTCTTCTTACTTTTAAATCTATTCTTTCATTCTAGAAAATCTCTCTTGAATCCTCACACAAACTCTTTTGGATAAGTAATAAATATCGGCCATAATTAATTAAGGAGCCAGCCAGACTAGGGCAGCGCTTTGATTTATGAAGAGCATGCATATTCTGACCGACCTGCAAGATAATGGAAATAAGATTCAAAAAAATTAAGTTCAAATATCATGGCCGACTCCCTGGAGAGGGAACGCCTCTCTTAGAAGATCAAAAATAAAATTAAATATATGTTGGAAAGATCGACCTCTTGAATAGTCGCCACATTTCATAAAGAGGCATCTCTTGCACTTTTGAAATAGTATAAGTAGAAGATAAAATGGTGATGGAAAGGAGGGAAAAAAGGGAACACAACATCATACGAATTAGAGTGGGCTTATTAGAGCAGACATGAATATATTGTTACAGCAGACATGAATATATTATTGAGCAGATTTGAAAGGTGGAATATGCAGAGAGGAAGATCAGATTTGATATAAATGATATACATTCAGCAAAATACAGCAGTCTTGTGATCTAACAAGCGCTGTGGTAGGCAACATGATGATATTGTTTAATATATAATCTCTTACGTATTTTGATATAGTTAATAATGCGAATTACTAATCTATCTAGATTCTTTAATTATTTATTTCATCTATTTATTCTCCTACAAACAATCATGCATGGATTAGTAAGGAGACACGATTGGGAGGGCAGAGACAAGTTCACCATCTAAGTAGCCCACCCGTGTTGGATGGACGAGAGTTCCTGCCACTTGTGGGCCAAGGGGTGTTATATCACGCCCTTGGGCTTAGTTGTGGCAAATGTTCCGGGCACCCTAATGTGTGTTCCTCTCCAATCCCTACAATGGTGTTGGAAGTGAAACTAAATAATAGAAGAAATCATGTATGGGTTAGTAAGGAGAGACAATCGGGAGGCCAGAAACAGGCTCCCCATATAAGTAGCCCACCCCATGTTGGATGGACAAGAGTATTAATTTATTATTTATGTGCTATTAATGGTTATCTTAATCTGTTTCTAAATATCCTGTAAATATTAGAATGTTTCTAATATTTACTTCTCTGTAGATAGAATAGAAAGTTTATGTTCTTTAATATCAGTTCTCAAGGAAACATTGTTTCATTCTTTTGTATATATAGATCATTCGATCTTTGTTAATACTATCAAGTTTTTACCACAATATGGTATCAAAGCTAATTTTTTCAAAAAAAATAACAATTTCGTAATTGAAATTTCTTCTACTATTTTTTTCGAAATATTTTTTCTACCTTGGCTTGGTCGGATTTTTTATCTCTGTTTTTCGAAATAATTGCAAACTGTTCATCAAACCCGTATAGTGTTTTCTGCAATTATGTGGGCCGTATTTGCGGGCGCGTTTTTTTTGTTCTCTACTCGCACGTAGGTCTCTCTACAACTCGCATAGTGGTCGTTGTCTACTCCTGCGTGTGGCTCCCTTCTTCCTACCCCGTGGGTCTTGCTCACTGACTCGCGACCTCTGCACAAAACACGACGGCCGCCATTATTTTATCATGCGGTGGTTTGAAACGCGTTTTCTAGACTTCGCGTTTTTTTTTCTCTGCAACTTTTTTGCAATATGCTCCAACGTGGACGCCACCTACAACCATTTCGACCTCCATTACGGTCGATTTTTTGCCAAGCAACGGTGGTTTTTAACAATCTCTGCAAATATCGCCATTTTCTTCAAGCCTCTAGCCGCGACATGTTCTTTTGGTCGAAAACCCTAATTTTTGTGTTCGGAAAATTTTTTCAATCTCAAATTCTTGGTGGGTTCTTCGAGAGCTCAAATGGGTTGTCATTCATTTTTCTAGGTGCCTCGATTTTTGAGCTAGCGGATCCAAAATTTTACAGAACATTCCTACTGGGTTTTTCGAGCTATCTTCTGGGTTCTACTCCATTTTTTTTGGGTCTTCCAACATTTCACCTCGAAGTGCGTGCCTTCTCAATTCTTCACATTTTTCATTGAAATTCGTGTCATGGCATCACTCACTAGTTTTCTTCTCGAGGGAAATCAGAAATTTAACGGTCGTAAGCGCTTAGCTGCTCTCTCTAAGCAATATGATTCGCAGCTCAAAGTGAACAGCGCAGAGCACACTAAGCAAACAAAATCTGCCTTCATGGCTAAATGACCAGCAAATCATGTCAAGTCGTCTGCCTGGTACATTGATTCAGGTGCCTCTCGTCATTTCACCCATTGCAAAGACTGGTTCACTGACTACCAGCCTTATTCAGACTCTGTTATTTTTGGTGGCGGGGAAGAGTACACTATTGTCGGCAAAGGCAACATTCAGATTTAGTCTGCTGGGAGGAATCTCATGTTCCTCGATGTGTACCACGTTCCAAGGATGGAACTAAATCTACTCTCAGTCAGTCAGATGCTGGGACTCTCCACGGCTGGATATCACCTTCAGTTCACATCAGTGCACCATCACTGATCGGGAGACTCGGTTCGTTGTTGCAGTTGGTCTTGAGGATCACGGTCTTTTCAGACTTGCAGATTCTGGTACTTCTCAGGACCTTGCTATGGCTGCTCGGCAGTCCTCTGTCAGTACCCATTGGCATCATTGTTATGGGCACTTAAATGTGCGCTAACTCTCTCAACTTGCTTGTGACAAGCTTGTCCTCGGATTGCTAGAGATTCAAACTCAACCGCTTGGAGTTTGTGATGCATGCCAGGCTGGGAAGCAACATTGCACACCTTTTCCTATTGGCGATTCATGGCGGGCTTCTCAAGTACTTCAGCTTGTTCATGCAAATATCTGCGGCCCTATGGCCAATCCTTTTGTTCTTGGGTCCAGGTATTTTTTGTTGTTTGTTGATGATTTCAGTAGAAAAATGTGGGTTTATTTTCTTAAAAAGAAATCAGAAGCATTTATTGTATTTCAGAAGTTTAAACCTCTAGTCGAAAAAGAGTCTAGGAAATCTATTATTGCTCTTAGGACAGATAATGGGGGAATTTTGTTCTAATGAATTATCTAGCTTTTGTGATCTTCATGGTATAAAGCGCCAGTTAACCACACCACACACACCACAGCAGAACAGTGTAGTTGAACGTCGGAACAAAACAATCACTAAGATAGCTAGGTCTATGCTTGAGCATAGACATACTCCGAAGAAATTTTGGGAGGAAGCAGTTAACACTGTAGTCTACCTTTTGAATCGGTCGCCCACTATGGCAGTCAAAGGCAAGACTTTGAAAGAGGCCTGGTCAGGTCGCAAGCCCAGAATCAGTCACTTGAAGGTTTTTGGCTCTCTTGCCTATGTTTGGATCCTTGATGCGTCTCGCACTAAGTTGGATGCCAAGAGCTAGAAACTCATGCTTGTTGGATACAGTAGTCTCCACAAAGCCTACCGCTTGATTGACATTGAGACATCTCGTCTCTTGCACAGTCGTGATGTAGTCTTTGATGAACAACGAGGACCGTTCATGCCTGTCTCTCTTGTTCCTGATTCAGCAGACCAGCCTATGAAGGCTCATGATTTGGGAGTTCGCCTTCCATTAGGTCCATCTCCTGGGAGGGCTCCAGCAGCTCAAATAGCTCCAATAGTGCCGGTGAATCTTGTACAGACACCTCCGGCCTCTCCTCTAGGTTCACCCAGATATGCAGATGCTTCTCCTGAGTTTGATCCAGATTCTTCTGATGAGGAACCTGATCATAGAGCATTGCCTAATAATAATGTTGGTCCTCCTCTCCGGCCTAAAGGGTGGGCTAGAACGCTTGTTGATCTTAGGGATGATGAGCTCATCGAGGGGAGAACTGCTCAAAAGAAGAGCAAGCCTACAGAGACTGTCAATATTGCTCTCATGGCCAACATTCACAGTACATTTGAACCACAGACATACTCAGAGGCTAAAGGCATTCCAGAGTGGGAACAGGCCATGAATTCTGAACACCAGTCCCTGCTAAAGAATCACACCTAGGACCTTTCTGATCTTCCACCAGGGAAGAAACCCATTGGCTGCAAATGGGTCTACAAAATTAAGTACAAGTCTGATGTACTTTGGATAAGTACAAAGCTTGTCTAGTTGCGAAGGGCTTCTCTCAGCGTCAAGGCATTGACTATGAGGAGACTTTTGCTCCTACAGCAAAAATGAGCACTATCAGATTAATTCTAGCCATGCAGCACAGTTTGGCTGGCAGGTCCATCAAATGGACATCAAGAGTGCTTTCCTGAATGGTGACCTACAGGAAGAGGTCTACATGACGCAGCCTCCTGGTTTAAAGGTTGCTAGTAAAGAACACCAGGTTCTCAGATTGGTGAGAGCTCTCTATGGTTTGAAGCAAGCCCCCAAGACATGGTACATGAAAATTGATAAGTACTTCAGTGATCAAGGCTTCCAGAGGAGTTCTTCGGACTCAAATTTGTACATCAAGACTACTAACAGTGACATCATCAGTCTGGTCCTTTATGTGGATGATCTGATCATCACTGGGAGTTCGGCATCTTTGATTCAGGGAATCAAACAAAATTTATGCCAGTCTTTTGATATGACTGACCTTAGCCTCATGCATTATTGTGCCTCGGTGTTGAGGTTTGGCAGCAGTCTTATGGTATATTCATTTCTCAGTCCAAATATGCCAAGGCTCTGTTAGACAAGTTTCGTATGCAGGATTGCAAGCCTGCATCTACACCTATGGAGAAAGGTCTGAAGTTATCTGCCAAGTCTGATTCTCCTCCAATTGATAATACTACATACAGGCAACTAGTAGGCAGTCTCATCTATCTCTCTGCTACTAGACCTGATATCAGCTTTGCCGTCAGCTACATTTCACAGTTTATGACAGCTCCCAAACTGATCATTGGATGGCTGCCAAGCCTGTGCTTCGTTATGTGAAGGACACTCCTGATCTTGGGATTCTCTATTCTTGAAGTCCTAATCCTAGACTTGGTTTCACAGATTCAGATTGGGTAGGCTCTATTGATGATAAAAAGTCAACTTCTAGATATGTGTTTAGTTTGGGATCTAGTGTCGTCACATGGACCAGTAAGAAGCAGCAAGTCGTTTCTCTCTCCTCTACAAAGGCTGAATACAGAGGGACAATTAAGGCAGGGTGTGAAGTTGTTTGGCTTCGTCGGATGCTTGGGGATATGCAGATGTCACCAGCAGACCCGACAACTTTGTTTGTTGATAACGAAGGCGTTATCAAGTTAGCACGGAATCCAGTCTTCCATGAAAGAACCAAGCATGTCGATATTCATTGCCACTATATTCAGCAATTGGTTGAAGACGGGACAATACACTTGCAGTATGTTCCTACAACGGATCAGACTGCAGACATTCTCACCAAGCCTCTTGGCCCTAACAAGTTTTCCAAATTCAAAGGACAGCTTGGTGTCGTGGATAGATTAATCATTAAGGGAGGGTATTAAATTATTATTTATATGCTATTAATGGTTATCTTAATCTGTTTGTTAATATCCTGTAAATATTAGAATGTTTCTAATATTACTTCTTTGTAGATAAAATAGAAAGTTTATATTCTTTACGATCGTTTCTTAAGGAAACATCGTTTCATTCTTTTGTATATAGATCATTCGATCTCTGCTAATACTATCAAGTTTTTACCACAATAAGAGTTCCAGCCACTTGTGGGCCAAGGGTTGTTATATCATGCACTTGGGCTTGCGACAAATGTTCTAGGCACCCTATCGTGCATTCTTCTCCAATCCCTACAATAGTTGGTTGTTGGAAGTGAAACTAAAGAATAGAAGCAATCATTTATGGGTTAGTAAGGATGTAACGTCCCCTTTTTGAAATAGAATTTAATAATAAACAATAATAATAAAATTAGAATATAAAAGAATAAAATTAAAATATAAACTAATTAAAAATTTACTTAAGTTTAATGAATTGTCGAGAGGCATGAAATGAAAAGTTGGGACTCCCTCAAACATGAGATATAAAAGGGAGAAGAGAAATTCATTTGAAAGGGGGGAGAAAAGAAGGAAGAGAAAGGGTGGCGACTCTTACAAAGTGTAGACATGATGAAGAGGTGTGACTTCTCCCTCACATTGAAAGATATAAAGGGAAGAAGGTTTCATTCGTGGAGGATCGAAGGGAGATCAATTTGGGCAATAATATATTATTCTCAAAGGCAACAATGACAAGTGGTAACTCAATTCTTAAGAAAAGTGGTGAACCTTTCACCAATAAAGTACAAAGAAGAAGTCGTCCCAAGCATTCAAGGATCACTTATCTACCATCTCTCACCAATACATCAAATCAGCACTCACTCAATCATAACTCGTCACTCTATGAATTCCACATTCGTTCAATCATCAATCACTAATATATCAAATCATTGCATCAAGGAAACAATTGAATTAAGCGATCAATTCATAATATATCAAGCGATCAAGCAATCATTTCAAAGGAACATCAAGCCCCCCAATAAAGAGATCAAGCCATCAAGGGAAGAACGATACAATCAGCAGCATACAAGAATAGAGCAGTCTTCAGGAATCCAGCATATAGATCAGATCAGGGATCTCTATGAATTGCACACATTAGTAATCTATCCAACTTTGGTATGCATGAAATGAAGATTTTATCTAACATATAATTCCTTATGTGTTTGGCATAGATACTAACAATGTGAAATACATATTCTAGAACATTAACCCAGCAAGTAATCATGTAGAGAAGAGAAGGAAATGCAAGAAGGGAAGCAGATACAAGATCGCCATCTAGGTAGACCACCCCATGATGGATGTCCAATGTGCCTGCCACCTAGGGCCAAGAGGGTGAGTGTCCACTCTTGGGCTTAGATAGGAGGATTTTTGGGCACCCTATTGCAATTTCCTTTCCAACATCTACAATGGCTTATTGTTGGAAGATGGCGAAGGAGACATGAATAGGGAGTGCAGATACAAGCACCGCACTAGGTAGACCACCCCATGCTTGATGTCCAATGTGCTTGCCACTTGGGGCCAAGAGAGTGAGTGTCCGCTCTTGGGCTTAGTGTGAGGGTCGCTTCGGGCCAGCCTATCATGCTCTCAGTTGTAAGAGGATGAATAAAGAAACATGGATAAGGAGTGCAGATACAAGCATTCCACTAGGTAGACCACCCCATGTTGGATGTCCAATGTGCCTGCCACTTGGGGCCAAGAAGGTAAGTGTCCACTCTTGGGCTTGGTGCAAAGATTGCTTCAGGCCAACCTATCCCACTCCTTATTATATACTAAAAATGAATGTAAACCTACATAACGAATTCTGAAAATTATATGTATTTGTACTTATATGTGAGATTACTAACCTTAATGAAAATCATTGATATATATGTGTGTGTGCGTGTGTGTATCTAATATTGTTTAATATGGTTGCAGGACGTAAATCAGGATTTATCTTATTAAAAGGCATTTTAATTGGTGAAGTTATACCTCTATCTATCTTACATTTCTTATTTGAATGGAATTTGTGATTTCTGGACAAGATTGTTAAGTTTTAGGATAGCTGCAAATGTAATAGCACTCTATTTTGTATGTGTTTCCCAAATGCAACAATCTCTCTTTCATTTATATTAGGAATGAGGCTAGGAGAGACATGTCCCTTCATGGGACATGTCTATTCATTATTATTTATAAGAAAGGACATGCCTCTTCCTATTAATCA
>MU225981.1:59449-72944 GCA_018584345.1 Thuja plicata
ATTAGGAATGAGGCTAGGAGAGACATGTCCCTTCATGGGACATGTCTATTCATTATTATTTATAAGAAAGGACATGCCTCTTCCTATTAATCATAAGTTAATCAATCTTATAATGTTTCATCAGTCAATTATTAATTAAGAATAATATAATAATTAAATATTAAATATTAAATTTCATATGATTAATAATAATATAACATATATAATATATTATTATTAATCAACATGTATTATATATATTCTAATGATCATACGACTGAAGCTACAAACATTAACAAAGATTTAGGGCAAAACCAAAGGGGACATTAAATAGTCATGTTGTGACCTTTTCACACCATCACCCCATTGCAAATAAGGACCCCCTCTTTTCGCTTGTTAATCTTAGGGTTTTGGCAGTAGAGTGTCACTTCTAAACTCCCAAGTTTTGTAAATGGCATGTGGTAGCTTAAACTCATTGGAAATTGGAAATGAATGGCTTTGACCGTTTCACGATAACTCTTAAATCAAGAAGTTACATCTAGTTTAGTGTAGGTTTCCTTAGACTTGCAATGACCCAGATCTTCAATTGTCTCAAGTCGTATGACCTTCTTTCTTGACATTTGAGTTTTGAATCTTGTGTTGGTGATTAGTTTTGTTATTAGGCTTGTTGGGGGTCTTTCATGCTGCCTAGGAGATTTTTGTAATTCCAAGAAACTCACATCCTCTATAGGCCCTACTCCCTATCTCGAACCACTTGTCTAGCTCAGGGATTATTTGACTAGCAATATGGGTGATTCCTACGTAGCAACAAGGGCTATTTGGTCCAAATAGGGTGATTTGGGGACAATGAGCAATTTTGAACCTTTTTGGAAAAGTTTTATTGGAAGGTTATAACCTAGGGTCCACTCCAAATGCCTATCTTCTTAGTTCAGTATTAAACTTTGTCCTTGCTTAGTCGTGATTGTTTTTGTGTCATGCTTATGTCTCAAGGTGTGCTTGGTTAGTCTCTACGGGGATTTAGATGAGATGTTACATATCCTTTGTGACCAAGCAATCATGATGTGTCGAGAGGTGTTTGGACATTGTGAATCCATTCCTTGGGTGTTTCTTGTGGGCATGGATGTGCAATGGGAGGAACTTTAGTATGGCATTTAGTCCCCTCCATTCTTGTCCTTGTGTCGATGTGTAATGTCCCCAACTCAAGTGATGAGACTTAACTATGCATTGGTTGTCCTTTCCTTGGATTACCTAGAAGGAACATAACTTAGAGGATCATTGGGTAAGTATTAAGAGTCATTGTCTTGTTCTCTATTGTATTCTTAAGTTGTGCATACCTTCTTTTATGCAACTTAAGGGACTCTTAGGCTAAATGTTTTAAATTTCCCGCTTTTGAGTTTAATGACTTACGAGACATGTACTTTAAGTGATTTTTATCAAACATGTGCCAAAAAGGTCAAGGGGGCATTGGAAAATAAGGAGCCTATTGGTTCATTTTTTAGGGTTTATTTGAAGCATTGGATTGGACTTGCAATGAATCTATGGCTAAGATTAAATCGTTCTTTTGGGAGTTATTATATAACATATTAGGGTTCTGTTGGAGCTCATTATGTGATCAGACTTTTCTCTTTTGCTGTTACAATCTTGGTTTGAGGCTTGAAACCCTTGAGTATCCCTGGTTTTGGAAAGACATATGGGCTCCCCCCAATCAAAGTGGTGTGTTTCGATGGAAGTTCTTTGGTCTATGATGCCCTAATACATCATTTTCAGAGTTGTGTTACCTTATCAGGTTTGGAGGCCATTGTGGAGGTGTGATTTAGAGTTATCAGGATCATATTTTGACAACCTACAACAATATTTCTGCATATTTTTGTGCATCATTAAAGCTAACATTTGGAAGTACAAGTGGGACATCATTGTGAGACCTAGCGCTGGTTTTCTGAGGGCTTTGCTAGGGGGGCTAGGGTTTTGAAGATTTTTATTGAGGTATGTGAGCAGAAATCTGCATATTACTGATCGTATTCATCTCACAATTATGAGAAAGAAATAATGTAAGTAGTTTCTGAAAATTCTAGGCAGATTTAGAGTGTTTTTTGTAACTTTTTCATACTCAGAAATATTCAGAAATTTCTTTCAATTAGCAGAAATATCAGATAAATATTTTGAGTCTACATCTGAGTTTGTCGAAGGGTTTTTTATTTGCAAATAAAACTTCAGACTTTCTTGTTGCATATTTTTGGAGATTTTGTTGTTTTTCCTTTATCCCTATTTGGTGATATTACACAATGACAAAAGTTGGGCACTCTATCATTAGTTGCGAGGAGGCTCTATCTCCTCCATTCCTGTTGATGTCATTCCACAATATATGCGTAATTGTTTGGCTTGTGTTATACTATGTTGGTGTGCATTGGCATTGTTTTCACTTTGGTCACAATGTTGTTCAATTCCAACAACATCATGTGTATGAGTTGTTAATGTTTTGGTAGCGACAGGAGCTATCATTCGTACCTGTGATGTTTGTACTTATATGAAGTCATCATTTCTCGTGTTGCGGTTGAACCTCTTCATTGGTGGACTGTGCTTTCATTTCTCTGTTATCTATCATTATATGGTTCCTTCGTTTGTGTTGTTGTTTAGTTTGTTCTCTCTGTTTTCTTTATTCTACCGTAATTGTCTGTCTTCGTGTGTATATGTGTGGAGCCAAGCTGTCTCATCGTTACCAGCTCATATGCCATGGTGTACATCTCATATTTGTGGTGGACTTCATTTTAGCTGCTTCAGTTGGTTTTTGAAGGTGAAACGACATTCATATGTAACTGTCACCGTTCGGAATTAATGAAGATGAAGGTCGAGCGTCGCTAGGTAATGAGGTTGTTTGGAATTCTATGCTTGCCGGATATGCTCAAGCTGGGTGCGTCTTCCACTATTATCGGGATTCTTTGTGTATCCTTTCTGTCTTCCCATACCATCGATGATCTTTGTGACCACATGGTTATTTATAACGGCAAATGGTGTAACTGTCATGGATCCTTCTTGGTGCTTCAATTTTGTTTTACCTTCATCATAGACATTCTTTGTGGTGTCTAGCAACGGGCGAGTTTTCTTTGTTATGCTTATTCAAGGGTAAGGTAATGTGATATCATTGCAACTGGAACGACGATTTCTAGGTCTGAGAGTCGTCATTGTATTTGAATCAAGCGATCATTTGTTTTCTGCTTCAGACACTATTGTGTATAATCCATGTGTGATCATTTGATGCGTCGATCATTCTTGTATTGAGAATCAGTGAAATACATAAGGCTTGTTGTTTATCAAATTAAGCTTGTGAAGCATTGTATCCAATTTGAGCTTTCAATAAAGGATTGAATTTTGGTGTGGCTGGGTTTTTCACCCTCAAGTGGAGGGTTTTCCCAGGATAAATATTTGTGTCATCTGTTCTTGAGTATTTTTTGAGTTTCTAAATACTACATCTTTGTTTTTGGTTCTAATTTTAACATGGTATCAAAGCGGGTCTAAAGAAAAGGTCCAGAACCAAAACTCTTAAGCTTTGAAATATTCTTTGCCTGTCTCCTAGTTTTTTTATTTCAGCTTCCAACAATGGTGAATGGACTCAAAGTTGACGACAGGCTAGATGGTGCATCTAACTTTATTTCATGGAAATTCAAATTCCCCATTGCTCTCAACTACGTGAAGTTTGATGTAGCTGAACCTTCTGATGACACTGAGAAAGCTCAATGGAGAAAGAACAATATCATGGTAAGGGAGATATTGATTGATTCTGTTAAGGATCATCTTGTGCCTATTATATCCAAGTTGAATTCAGCTAAAGAGATGTTTGAGAGTCTTCAAAGCTTGTATGAGTTCAACAACACTAGCAGAGCTCTAGCCTTTAGACGTCAACTCCTTCATATTAAAATGGCTAGAGGAGAATTTGTTGTCTCTTTCTTCATGAAGATTACAGAATTGAAGGATCGGCTAAATGCTATTGGAGATTCAATTAAGGACAAAGAACTGGTTATGTTGGCTATGAATGGTCTTCCTCGTTCTTGGGAATCGTTTATTCAAGGAATTACTAGAAGAGATGAATTACTCAAGTTTGATCGTCTAAGAGCTGATTGTATTCAAGAGGAATGCAGATTAGAGGCAAGAGGAAATGGGCGAAAATCGCACCATGAATAAGACCATGTCCTTGCTGCCCATACATTTAAAAGGAAAGGAAGGAAAGGAAATGTAAAGAGGAATAGAGATAGGAATTCAGATTCAGCCCTTGAACCTAAGAAGAAGAAGGATCTCTCTAGGATTTAGTGTTTTAGATGTGACAAGTATGGTCACTTTGCTAGAGATTGTTCTACAAGACCTAAGCATCAAGTTGTTGTTACAAATGTTGATAATGCTTCTCCTCATAGAGTATCAAGTGAAAATTTAGAGGGATTTTTATTTATATCAGCTCTTTCAAGTAATGTTCCAACTAATAGTAATACTCGGCTAAGTGATAGTGGAGCTTCTCGCCATATTACAGGATACTGAGAGTGTCTTTCTAATTTGATAGAGAAGGATACTCATTTGCAAGTTATTATTGGTGATGATGCTTGTTATTCTATGAAAGGTGCTGGAACTACTTCTTTTCATTTAGATTCAGGAATTCCTCTTCATCTGAGTGATGTCTTGTTTGTTCCTGGAATCAAGAAGAATCTGATTTCAATTTCAACATTGGAAGATAAAGGATATCAAGTTGCATTTGTTGAAGGCAAGGTTCTTGCATGGAAGAAAAACACTAGCATTAAGAGCTCGTGAAATTGGTGTTCGTCATGAGAGTCTATATAGACTTTTTGCTTGTCCTATTCAAGCCTTAGTACATGATTCCATGAGTACAAGTGAGTTGTGGCATAAAAGATTGTTCATTTAAACTTCATAACCCTTTCCTCCATGGAGAAGATGGTCGTGGGTCTTCCTAAGCTCAATCGAGAACACGATGGTATCTACAAAGGTTGTGCTCTAGGTAAGAACGTTAAAAGTCCTTTTCACAGTAGTGAAAGTAGAGCAAAAGAAATTTTAGAGTTGATTCATTCTGACTTATGTGGACCTATGTTTGTTGCTTCATTAAGTGGTTTTTGGTACTATGTGACTTTTATTGATGACTTTTCACGTAAGTCCTGGATTTATTTTCCGAAGTCTAAAGAGTCCGATGAAATGTTGTTTAGATTTAAAGAGTTCAAAGCTCAAGTTGAGAATTTGTCTAAAAAGAGGATCAAAGTTTTAAGGTCTAACAATGGGGGGGAATATACTTCTGGTGTCTTTCAAAAATTTTGTATTGAAGCAGGGATTAAGAGGGAGTTCTGTGTTCCATAAAATCCACAACAAAATAGAGTTGCAGAAAGAAAGAACAGATCTATTGTTGAGGCAGCGAAAGCCATGATCCATGATCAAGGTCTGCAAACCTTCCTTTGGGCAGAAGCTTGCTAACAGTTGTTTATGTTCAGAATCGTAGTCTTCATCAAATTTTAGACAATATGACTCCTAAACAAGCATTTACAAGTATCAAACTAGAAGTTAGACATTTCAGAATTTTTGGGTGTCTGGTTTACATTTATGTGCCTAAAGATAAAAGGTCTAAGTTAGAACCTTCTGGCAAGAAGGGAATTTTTGTTGGTTACAGTGAATCTTCAAAATCTTTCAGGTTCTACATTCCAGGACAAAAACAGATTGAGATCAGCAGAAATGTTTTATTTGAAGATGTAGCTTTCAAAAGATCTAAAGGGACTTCTATTGAAATTGATAGAGAAGATCAAGAGACTTCTCAAGCTTTGGATATTGTTGCCCCCGATTCCCCTTCTGAGATTCAAAGGGATACTCCTGAATTAGAAGATCCTATTGATCCAGTTGATCCTATATATGTTATGTTGTTAACACTCTCAATCAGTTCGTGTGTGAGCCTAGACAGATTCATCTTGTTGCAGCTAAGCATATATTGAGATATGTGCGTGGTACAATGGGATATGGTCTGAAATATACTTCTTGTGAAGATCTGAAATTGCAAGGTTTTTCTGATTCAGATTGGGCAGGGTGTGTGCCTGACAGGAAGAGCACTTTCGGTTGTTTCATCTCTTAGGTTCAACTATGATTTCTTGGTGCAGCAGGAAACAGTCATGTGTGGCTTAAAATACAAAAAAAGCTGAATATGTTGCAGCTTGTGTGGCAGCTCGAGAAGCAGCGTGGCTTCGAAAGCTTCTTGCAAGATTGTTTGGGCAGGCTTTGGAACCAACTGTGATTCTTTGTGACAACCAAAGCTGCGTGAAGCATCCAGTTAATCTTGTTTATCATGATAGAACCAAGCATGTGGAGATCAAGTGTCATTATTTAAGAGATATGGTTCAAAGGAAAGCAGTTGAGCTCAAGTACATTTGGACAGATAAGCAAACAGCTGACATTCTCACCAAGTCACTTCCTACAGTGAAGTTTTCTTATTTTCGAGATAAGCTTGGTATTGTGGAGAATGATGCTCTTGCTGAGAGAGAGTCTCCGCTTCAGTGATTCTTGCTTCATGTTGTAATGCATTTTTCTCTGTGATGGAGAAATTTGAGGTGAAAGCCCTTGTCATGCATTTTTCTCTGTGATGGAGAAATTTGAGGCGAAAGCCCTTGTAATGCATTTTCCTCTATGATGGAGAAATTTGAGGTGGAAGCCCTTGTAATGCTTCTTTCTCTGAGACAAAGAAATTTGAGGTGAAAGCCCTTGTTGCTCTTTCCACTCATGGGAGTAGCCATAGTGGATGTCATGTTGAGAGACTCCAAGACAACATAACGTTGAGTGACTACATGATGTGAGCTTGTGTTTACTTCACTCATGGGAGTAGCCATGGTGAACATCATGTTGAGTGAATCTATGATCTATCGCATTGAGAGAATCTGTGATAAAATTTTGCTTTAACACATATGGGTGTAGCCATTGTGTTTGTCATGTTGAGAGGCTCCATGACATGAGAATCTGTAAATGATGTCTCCTTTGCTAAGAGGGAGTGTTAATGTTTTGGTATCGATAGGAGCCATCATTCGTACCTATGATGTTTGTGCCTATATGAAGTCAACATTTCTCCTATGTTGCAGTTGAACCTGTTCATTGGTGGATTGTGCTTTCATTTCTCTGTTATCTGTGAAGATGATCATGAACAGTTCTATCATTATATGGTTCCTTTGTTTGTGTTGTTGTTTAGTTTGTTCTCTTTGTTTTCTTTATTCTACTGTAATTGTTTGTCTTCATGTATATATGTGTGGAGCCAAGTTGTCTCATCGTTGCCAGCTCATATGCCATGGTGTACATCTCATATTTGTGGACTTCATTTTAGCTGCTTCATTCGGTTTTTGAAGGTGAAACGACATTCATATGTAACCATCACCGTTCAGAATTAATGAAGATGAAGGTCGACCGTCGTCAAGAAATGAGGTTGTTTGGAATTCTATGCTTGTCGGATACGCTCAAGCTGGGTGTGTCTTCCACTATTATTGGGATTCATTGTGTATCCTTTATGTCTTCTCATAGCATCGATGATCTTTGTGACCGCATGGTTATTCATAATGACAAGTGGTGTAACTGCTGTGGATTCTTCTTGGTGCTTCAGTTTTGTTTTACCTTCATCATAGACATTCTTCGTGGTGTCTAGCAACGGGCGAGTTTTTTGTGTTATGCTTATTCAAGGATAAGGTAGTGTGATATCATTGCAACTGGAACGAAGATCTTTGGGTCTGAGCATCATCATTGTATCTGAATCAAACGATCATTTGTTTTCTGCTTCAGACATTATTTGTGTATAATCCATGTGTGATCATTTGATGCGTCGATCATTCTTGTATTGAGAATCAGTGAAATACATAAGGCTTGTTGTTTATAGAATTAGGCTTGTAAAGCATTGTATCCAGTTTGAGCTTTCAATAAAGGATTGAATTTTGGTGTGGCTTGGTTTTTCACCCTCAAGTGGAGGGTTTTCCAAGGATAAATATTTGTGTCATTTATTCTTGTGTATTTTTTGAGCTTTTGAATATTACATTTTTGTCTTCTGGTTCTAATTTTAACATGAGTGAAAGGTTGTGACATGTCTTTGTCACAATTGGAATGCATAAAAATTGTTTGTTCATATTTTTTTGCTAATGTTTTGATGTAAAAGTTGGGGAATTATAGTTGACAAGCACATCTCTTAGACCTTGTGTTGTAACTGTGCATTCAACAATGCAACGAAGGACATACGGATGTTGACAAGCACATCTCTTAGACCCCGTGTTGTAACTGTGAATTCAACAATGCAACGAAGGACATATGGATGATAGGTTGGGTGAATAAAGTGGTGACAAAGGCTAGAGATATTCAAATGTTCATTTGCAACAACCAAACCTCGCTTACTCTCTTTAAGACTTTTTCAAGGAAGGATTTCCTCAAACCTATAGAGAATGTGCCAGCTACTTCACTTTATTTGAAGGGATGCTTAAGGTGCAAGAGGCTCTACGATTGATAATGGTTAATATATGGATGATAGGTTAGGTGAATAAAGTGGTGACAAAAGCTAGAGATATTCAAATGTTCATTTGCAACAACCACACCTCACTTACTCGCTTTAAGACTTTTTCAAGGAAGAAATTCCTCAAAACTATAGAGAATGTGCAAGTTACTTCACTTCGTTTGAAGGGATGCTTGAGATGCAAGAGGTTGTACAATTGATAACGGTTAATCCAGCATGAGCTCGACGGTTTGATGCAAACACTATTGAGGGAAAATTTGTGAAATAAACGGTCCTTGAGGACAGTTGGTAGTCTACTATGAGATAAAAGAATTCTTGTTTTTATTAAATTATTAGTGTATTTGTGTTTGTAACTCGAATTCTTATTCATTTTTGTATTGGCATTCACTGTTTTTCATTTGAACCTTATAATCTTATTCTTTTTTAAAAAACTTGTTTGCAAATATGTTTGCTCCTTCATCTCACTTATTCTAGATGTCATTAGATAAGCTAATACAAGCTCCCTTGGTCTTGAAGAGATTCATGAGACATTTGACATCATGATTGGGCGAATGAAAAAGTAACTTTATAACAAGGATTGTAATTCGAGCTTATATGAACAACATATCAAGCTCGTTATGATGCAATGGCGGAACAATCTTTGATCTAAATCCCAAATGGTAAGCATCAAAGACTAGCAAAGTGCCTCATTATGATGATGATGAGGTGAAAGAAGCATTAATTAAGACCTTTTAAAAGATGTATTCGAGAATTCCACGTTACTTTGCACACATGACTCACCTGTGCTAATCTATGCTATCCAACATTTGATAAACAAAAGGCAAACTTAGATAGAGCTACATTAACTCGAACCAACCTATCAGATGTTGAACATGTAACAGCAAAGACACACAACTGTTGAATTTACTAACCATTCACTTCCTTTCACAAGTTGTTAGTTCCTATATTATAGGGAGGAGTTAGTCCACATACAACTTCATCCATTCTATCAAAATGAACAAACCTACCTCTCGACAAGCTAAGAAGTGGGGTCATACATAGTTTGTTGCGACTTCGAGATCCACAAACTCCTAAGTATCAATAAATCCATCTTTATGGTCGAATATTGATCCTAGATACACGACATAGATTGATAAGGACAATGCACAAGTGAGATTAGCAAGTGTTCAATTGGATGAAGCAACCCTGGACATGGTGGTGAATCAAATTCGAAGTCTGATTTTGATTTTGGCAAGGAAGTGAAATAAGCATAACAGCAATAGATCTTATATTATCTACACTTTGTCATTTGTACTTATAGCCTATCAACTTTTTATTTTGTTGTATTATGAATATGCATTTTGATAATGAAAACTCAAACTGAAGTGATTGGACATTGAAAGCTTGTTATTTATATGTCAACTTATGTGAATTATCCATTCAGCTCTAATGTTTCATAATATAACTTTATAATGTATATGATGAATTTCTTATGTATGAATATTAATAATTGAAATTCCAAATATTTTTTAAATTCTCCCTATTTTAAAATTGTCATCCTTCAAAAAAGCATCCCATCCCGCATCCCATCCCCTAGTCCCGTAAACACTACCCCTATTTCCTGCTATCACTATCCCAGAAATTTGATGTAACATGCTATTGGACGTATTATCGAGGAATTAGGTTTCTAAGCTTTTCATATCCATTGAAATAGTAAAATATTCATTATACAAATTTTAAAAATATTTGAAAAATGTTTTTTCTTTCAGCATTTTGAATCAGACAACCATGTTCTAAATACATAACAAGTGCCGGATCATACTACATGATAAATAATCTTCAGAATATCAATGTTACAGATCATAACCGATCTAAAACCACATTATAACAGGCTTTTTCAGTGAACATTTTTTTAATCAAAGGCTATCAAGATGCTGTTAAAATGGAAACCTAAAGCAAAAAATGAAAACTACTAATTAAATTTTGGTTTTACACCAAGCCCTAACCTTCCTTATCCCCAACTTCTTTGTTATCTTCGACCTGCGTTGCCGACCTCTTGTCTGGCCGCTTAAGCGCGCCCTTGGGGACTTGTGGTGGATTCGGTGGAACCGTGGGCTCAACTTCTGTCTTGAAATTCGCGACATCCTGCCTTGCGGAGGACTGAGGCGCTTCGGCGAGAGATGAAGGAGGAGGTAGCCCCGCAAACAAGTTCTCATTATGTTCCTCCATGGGATCGGATGCTTTATTAGGGTTTGAAAGTTTTGAGCTCGGCAGGAATAGCTGCCTCGAAGACGTAGCAGACCATGATCGCAGTAGACAATGTTGTGTACCAATATTTCACGATTTGGTATTGTGTTTTTATATTTGCACATCGCGATCTGTGAAAAAATATCAGGCATTTTGTCGGGGAATTTTTGGTGAACTGCTAATGTCTATGTCCGGTGGGACACCTTTATTTTATTTTATTTTCATTTTACACTAGCAATTGTACCTCAATGTGCAATGGGTACTTGAAGAGGTATGGAAGATAAACTAATAAGAAAGTTCAGTTTTTTCTTGATAAAATTGTGTAGTGCATTTGATCAATTGATAAACATACCAAATAATGTTCATTGTGCAGCAAAGATTTTAATCGATACATACATACACAACTATTGGTTGGGAAAAGTGGAAGTTTCATAACCACACAGATGCACCAAGGAGCAATTTTATCAGATGTGCAAAAAAAAAGGTTCAATGCATAGTTTTAGTAGACATTACTTTTTGTAATTTAAGGGATTTGAAGTGAATTTCAAGATGTGTGTGTGTGTGTGTGTGTGGTATAACAGTCCACCAGCACAACTGAGAGGGGGGGTGAATCAGTTGTGAGACAGATTATTAAACATTAAACTTTATAAACTAAAATTTTAATTCAAATTATAACACAATAACACAATCCTTTGTTTTTGAGAAAACCCTGTTAAAGGTAAAAACCCTGTGGGAATTAGCACCCACAAATGATGTACTGAGAGTATAGTATCTTTGTTAAAAGATTTTGCCCTATTAGGAGCTTATTAGAACATTACAGTACACATACCCTGTTAAAGGACAGACCCTGTTAGGAGTCAAGAGTAATAGTGGGCTCACTGCCCAAGCACACTGCCCAAAGAAAGTTAAAGTCACCCTCAAGGATTTACAATTCGAACAAGTGTATATAAGAAATAGACAATCTAGTGAACTGTCTAATAGCAATTGTCTTTGCTTGGTCAGTTCCAATGAAGTACTATAATCACAAACTTTGCTCTACATCCAGCAGTCAATCAAGCTTCATAGCTTTCACACTTCTCTGTTTTTTCCAATTACCTTCTCATCATACCACCATCTTTTCAAAAGAAATGATTTCTCATATATACCCTATTATAATAATTGATTAGGTCGACCAATTAAGCTTTCCCAATATATAAATAATTATTTAACTCATTTTTAAGATACACACAATACCTAAAATAAGTAAACATCAATTACAATACATCAAATATAATCCAAGATCCGCAATTCACGCTCGCAATCCACAATGCACGCTACATCTTTGAAGTCGGCCCCAAATAGGTCTCCTCCAGAATACATGCCTCAGCTGACGACACCAACAATCACACAACTTGCGATCAATAACAAACATTCCTCAATATGTCTTATGTCATCTCTTAAGCTCGCATAACCCAAATCATCATCACCTGTAAGATATCCCCAAAACACAGAGACTCACTCAGTCAATCATCACTATCACAGTCTAGAAAATAGTCTTCACTAAAACATCTGTAACAACTCCAATATGAAATATTAAGCCAAGCGACCTTAGAAATAAGATCATCACACATCCTTCTTCATATCATCATCTTCACTCGCTCTGATTCATCCATAAAGTATCTGTACACTTCTCTCAGTCATCATACAATATGATGACATGTAACTGATTAAATGTTTGAAGATGTTAAGTTGATGATCATGCAAGGCATTAAATCAGTTAATGCATTATATTTTCATTGATGTCAACTTGATATAATACGTATGGTCATAGAGATACTGCCAAAGACTTCAAAGAACTCATGAATCAAGGCTATGCTAATCAGTAATGCATACAAGTCAAGTATTCACTAAGTGACTGCATACACCAACGGAGTACACCCAATGGTCAGAGTAAAAGGAACAAAGTCACAGTGTTGCCCAACGAAGAAATAAATAGAATTACCGACGAGCAAAGTTACAGTGTTGCCTGACGAGCAAAACATAGAGTAACCCGACGGACAGAATTTTAGTGTTGCCCGACGGAAAAGACAAGGACAAAAATCCCGATGACAACTGAACTCACACCGACAAAACAGTCAGTTATCACAGATGACTAACTGAAGTATTAACCGACAGAACAGAGAATTCATAAAATGACAAAATGCTTAGCTGGCAAGAAGCGAAAGATAGAGTTAACGAATACTTATCCTTGTTTTAATCATCTAGATAAAGCCAGAGATAAGTAATTGATTTAAAGCTCATTTGTACAGTTGGCAAGAAGACATCTGTGAGAAAAATCAGGAGTTATGCTTTAAATCAAATTGGCTGGATTGTTTATCATGCCAAGAATCAAGAACCAAGAAACAATGAATATTGTGTCTATATAAGAGACGAGCTTAATTCATTTTTAAAAAGGGATTAAGGGGAGTGAACAGAAAGAGGATGTTGAAGAGAAACTGATGAAAAACAACTTCATGCAGTCCTGACCAAACAAGCTGAAGGGAGAACTAAGGAATTCTGCAGACACCAACGAACAGTGAGCACGACATCATAGAGCAAAAAGTGTGGAGCACAATGATTGAATTGATACATTGGTCAGAGAGGTAATGTACTTAAATAGATCTGAAAATCTGCAATTTAATTTGCAATATGAACAAGTCATAGTGTTTTAGTTTAACCATTGAAGCATCAAGTCTCTTAACCGAGCAGGACTTAACAGTCTTCTATATATTGAGGTACATCTCAAGGAGTGCCAAAAAGGTTGATTCA
>MU225981.1:90525-114186 GCA_018584345.1 Thuja plicata
TAACATTCCATGAGAGAATGATCATTGAGTAGAGTGAGGAAAATGTGCATCCATGGGTTTGACAGCCCCCGACTCTACCAATAAATCCCCTGTAAGCTGAATTTTCTCTTGATCCCTCTTGCGACCACTTTTTGAAGGAGTAACAAAAGAGACTTTCTTAAATGGTCTTTGCATCAAACCCAATGCAAGAGAAGATCCTTTTCCTTTCCCAGATGTAAACACATCTTTAACCAAATCTGCTAAGAGGATGTCATTGTCTGGTGGAACAGGGGAAACCACTAGGACACTAGATTCTGGTCCAATAGGCATATCACATGACTGCTGGACAACATTCACCTGGTTCATAAGAGAAGCATCTTGGATAGGAGTTTCCTTATCAACAACTTTTGCATCAGACATAATACTTGGAAGAATACCTTCCTCTAAAGTCATATTATCTAGCACCTCAAAGCGGTTAAAACCTGCCTCTGCTTGCCTATCTAGGAAGGGCCTCTTTTGCCCTCTCCCCTTAGCTCGGCTCCGAGCAGGAATGAAGCCATCCTTGTCAAGAACTATACCATTAACCTGGGCTTTCCCCTTATTTGCAGAATTCACCTGGGCTTTCCCTTTTCCTGCAAAGTCAAACTGAACCTTTCCTTTTCCTGCATGTTCATTCTGAGCTTTGTCTTTGCCATCAGTATCCACCTTAAGGTCTAAGGAGGAAGAAGATCCCCTAGGGCCTCCACTGGGCCTCTTAGAAGCTTGGGGGCACATACACTAGAGATGGCCATATTCATGGCATAATCAGAAACAGAAAAGTAAAGACTCATAGTCTAATTGTTGTACCCAGGATGATGAGCCAAGACAAATTTCCAGAGAATCTGGCAATGGGTTATTCAAATCAATTTCAACACAAATGCGAGAAAAAGAGATAACCTTTTTGTCAAGGGATTGATGTGCAATGGCAGTAGGCATCCCCAACAAAGTAGCTATCTGGCGCAGTATGTCCTCTCTCTAAAACTCAAGAGGCAGGCAAACCCACATAGGAACCTTTGAAGGGAGATCCTTCGCAGAATTGAACCCTGTATGCCAGGGTTTGACAAACAACCCGACTCAGTTGTAAAAATATGGGCCGCCCTCAAAGACGTGATCCTGATCAGACATGCAAGAGAATACCACCATGAAGTAGCTATTCCCTGCTAACATAATGTCCATATTGCCATCTATTTGCCATGAGCGACGGATCCAGACTTCAAGAGCAGACAAAGAGATTCGAATCCCAAGAAACTTGTAGATAAAAGCATGCTTAGACCAGTACTTGACATCTTCTAGAACTACCTCTGGAGGAATGACCAAAACAGGGCGATCTTGACTGTGAGGTAGACAACCATTAACATTTTTAAACTTTGAGCTCTCCCCAACAAAATTTGAAGCCTGCGGTTGCGAATTAATCCCAGAAGAAGCTCTGTGAGAAGTCGTAACCCCAGCAATCGTCAAAGTAGAGGCCAATCCACATGCAGCCATCAGAACACAGAGTTGAGAACACCCTTGCAGGCAATACACACCAACACTCCACACACAAAAACCCCAGCACCAATAGCAGAAATAGGCAAGAGAAAAAAGATTGAGAAAGACCCGAAACAAACGGTAGCAAGCAGCAGATCCACCCCACGCAGAAGTAGCCCAACAGAAAAAAGAGCTGGGGCATGGAGGCCCTAGCTCATGCCCAGCCTCCTCTCAGTGATCATTCTTTTTCAAACCTAAGGAAATCTTCGTGTAGTCTATGCTTTCTACTATGGCAAGGGCCGCAGGATTATGTTTTTCTTGAGCTAGCCATTGTTTAGACTTTTCAAAATCATGGGAAATTTTTTGGAATTGGTCATGAGGAACCCTTAATACATCATATTCATCATGAGAAGAATGATAAGAGTTATTCTCCATGATAGGATTGATATCATTAGGATGCATGTTGATCTCAACAAGATTCCTAGGAAATAAGAAGGGTTCAAGATCAAAGGAACCCATAAGTCTATGACTTCTTCTAACAAGAATGCTATAGGTTGGAATCAAGGTGATAGCACTCATGCACAAGGGAATGAAAATACAATACATTTTGAAGGAAATGTGCAAAATGAAAGTCTTTTAGGATAAGCACATCAACTAAAAAATTCAAACTAGATATGAATGCATACAATATAGAAAAGATGTAATGTAAATAGTAACTATCACAATGCATACAAAGTAGATCTAGATATGTAATTGCAATATTTCATAATGCATGTAAATAAGAACTAACTACCAAATCATAAAGTATAATGCATGAAAGAGGCGGGTTCACCAAAATGTATACAATGGAAAATGGTGAACCAATGTAATTCTAGGTGGATCACCACATTATGGTTTTGTACATTAGGGTAATTGTCCTCCCAAAGGCTCACCCTCAAACAAATCAGATTAATACAACCCAAAGTGGATGAAGGGGTACTAATGCAAAATCTAAGTGGGCGAGAGTGAGGAAATGGGGTTCACTTTCCCTTTATGTGTTAATGAAATGTACTGTGAATATATGTGAGAGGTAAAATGTGTGAAAGGAAATTGATACTATGACAAAGTAAATGACAACCAACAAGATAGGATATCAGATCTAATGTATAAAGTAATTACAATGATAAAATAACAAGAGGGAACTTACCTTGAAAATAAGAAGAGGTCAATGCATCTTTAGATCTAATTTTGGATGTCGAAAAGCTGTCAGAATCAGATAAGGTTTTGGATCTAGAACTCTAGCACCTGAAACTTTTGTGCATGAAAATATCATACCTAGAGGACAAGGCTGAAAATTGTGACCTTGTCTTGGACAAGGGTGAAGTTTGCAGCCTTGTCCTTTTGACTCCAAAACTGATAAAAACTGAAGGGGACCTGTAACTCGTTCTGATACTTCAAAATCTGGATCTGAAACTTCGCAACCCGTTCCTATACACACATAAAAAGGGGAAAAGGTTGTGGAAAGGGGCTTGCCTTGGGCAAGCCCTATTATGCCCTACATACCCATACCTACATTTTGTGGGAAAAATGTAGGGTCACCTCTTTTTTGTGCTTTTGTTTGCCTTTGCCTTGTCCCTTTCATTTTTTTTATATTTGCTTCTCTAGGATACAAATCCTAGAGTGTCTTCTCCTCTGTGGTCGCTGAATTCCAGCCTCTAGGATTTTGGTGTCGTCGCTACTATTTTCTCTCGAAGGAGTAACTATTGGGCATCCTGAAGTCTGGACTTTGGTAGTCTACCTTTTTATCAGAAGGCTAGTCATAAATTAATGCGCTTCTTTTGGGCATTATAAAAAGTTCATTTACCTATCATTTTCACACTTACCACAAACAAATTACCCCTAACCAAATTAACTACGAATTTGAGAAAAGCACTTCTCGAGATAAGAAATTCTCAGGTCATAAAGTCGTGCAAACATTGTGTGTTTGAATATTTGGTAGTGAGTTTCGACGGTGACAGAGTGAGAAGTGTAAGAGATTCTCTTCCCCGACATTCCATGTTTTTTAGGTAGGCTCTCTTTGTCCCTATGCTTTTTCTTTGGTTTTGTTTTCCTTTCTTTTGGGTTGTTTGCTTTCTTTTTGTGTTGCCCGAGCCTAACCCTATGTTTAGGGTGTTGTGTCTCCTTTGGGATTAGTTGTTGGTCCTTTCTCCTTTGGAACCACCCTCCATAGTTGGTCTTTCTTGCAGATTGGGTTTGTTTGTAGTTTTAGTGTGCAGTTCTGTAAATTCTATAAGTTCTGTAAATTTTGTAAGTGATGTAAATTTTGCATATTATGTAAATTGCTTTGTAAATGTGTAGATACTATGTAGACTTGAGTGAGTTGTTGATAACTCTGTGTACCCGCTGTATATTTGTGCATGCTGTAATTACACGTAGATTCTCCAAGTGCCATGTAAAAACCATGTAAATTCATGGGTTGCTCGCATCATGAGCTCCCATATATAAGGATTTAGAATCGTTTTCTCCAAAATTATTTGCAAGGTCTGACGACCATGCTTGAATAATAATGGGTTATGTACTCCTTTTCGAATTGGTCCTAGGTCATCTTGGCCAATGTAGACTCCTTGCTGAGTCACCATAACTAGCCTAGTTGTAGAGTCGAGCTCGCAAGCTCAATGACTCATTCATAATTTTCTCTCTCCTCCATCATGTCTGTCATAATGGCGAGACTTGTTCCCACAAGAAAGCATTCAAATTCATCCCAGTTGGCCTTCAATTCCCTTTGTGCCATACCAAATATCAACCAATTGCGATAATTATGTCATAGTGGATGCACACGTGTTGAATATGAAGGTGACTGGTCATTTAATGAAGGTGTCACCTCAACTACCCCACTTGCATTCTTGTATTCTGGGATCTTTGTCTTCGGGTGTCTTGGTGGTCCCCAACACACCCACTATGGTAGTTGTCCAAGTCATCATTTCCAAACCATTTTAGTCTTGAGCGTGTATTATATGTTTTATGGTTTGTTTGTGAGAGAGACAATTCACTCGATATTCTTATTGATAGCTAACTTGTTCCTTTTTAGGTGACAATTGAAGGGATTCATGAAGTCCTGAGACCCAAAGTTTTCTTAAAATGTTTAATACATTAGGTATTAATGGTTGTTCGGTCTTGCAGGTTCCAATCTAGGATAAAAAGAAATGGCTATCGTTGGATCACCCTCGAGAAGCCCCAAGCTCCCAAGCACATTGATGGTTGTTATCAAGAAATTAAAGGCAGAAAAGGCATTGGAGAAGCTCCCACCAGTTCTCAAGTATGAGAAAGATGAGATAGTTGAGCGGTTCCAAATTGAAACAACCCTCAAGGAGGTCACAAATATGGATTTCAGCACCTAGTCTGAATTAAAGGGCTTCATCCAGGAAATATACTAACAGAGATGTGAAAATGACCCAGTATCAGTTAACTTAGCAGCATCTGGAATTATCCAAGTAGCTGGTTTGCCCCACTCAGTACAATCCCTAGAGTTGATAGAGCTCATGGCCAAGAATTACAATGTGGCCATTTGAGCTACTACCACATCCCCTAGAGTGTCCATTGCCTCTTCTGGACCATGATGTCATCGCCACAATTTTGGATGATTCCATTTTTCCACGGTGTTGTTGTCCTCACTCAAGCAACCTCAGTGTCCAAATTTATAGAGGCTAGAGATGCAGCCTGGCGCCATATTAACATACAATGGGTAAAGTGCCCATGTTGGGACTATAAGATGAGAATGGATATCCCTCACTCTAATTTCAAGGATCCCATCTAAGCAGGGATTGTATTCTTGTGCAGGGTCTTTGGGGAGCCCCACACCTGGGAATTCTCTCCTTGGATGTATTATTTTTTGTATTGTATGACTACTAACAACCAACACTTTGATTGGGCCATTATCATCTCAAATCATTTGGACGCCCCTATAAGAAAGGTAGGGGAGGATCACAAGTTCTACATGACATCCTTTGTTCTATGGTCCTTTGCTCAACAACACGCAAGAATTCAAGGACTCGACACAGTTGGTTTCCTCATAACCGAGATGATGTAGGCCACCCCATGGGATTATTTTCCCCAGGTTTAATGGGATGAGTGTTTTCAGAATTTTCTTAAGGTGAATGATGCCTTTGTTTTCCACGGGATCAAGGCACTCACCAAGGATGTAGGGTTCAGGCTATCTCTGGAAGCCATAAATAGCATACATATATCAAGGTGGCTGGATTTTCTGAAAGCCCACTTTTGTTGCCCAAACATTGCGGAGATAGAATCATATTGTTAGAATTTTGCAGGCAAATTTTGGAGGTGCATGCCCTAATGGACACCAAAAATATTGCCTCTATTTCCTTCTCTATTTCATGTGGTAAATAGCCTTGTTCCCTTGCAACATCTTGAGAAGCAGAGAATGAGCTAAGCAGACTCAAATTAGCCAAAATTTCACTCAGCCGCAAGAACTGTGATCCACGCGGTCAACTAGAGAAGGTGATGCCCTAGGGATCCAAACCCCATAAAACACACTTAGAGGATTTTTTGGAGGATTTCCAGGATGACTTTGAGGTCTAGATCCAACATTACGTAAGAACGTCAAAGGGTATCATGGACCACCTCCATCTCCAAACTTTCCCATGAACATTTTCTAACAATGGGTCGCTTGAATACCCTAAGTATAAAGAAAAAAGTATTGAAAAGATGGACCTCCCTCTGGTAGATTAGAAAACCTCATAAATTTTGACCATTGAGTTTGTTTCAAGGTTTTGATTGAGCGCAACCACACATATTTTGCGAATATATGCCCAAAGAGTGTATGATTAGACAACCAATTTTTGGAGGAAACTAGTTTTGGATCCCAAGTAGTGGAACAATCCAAAGCTCAGGAGAAAAAGAAGGTTAGCGCATCTCCCTAGATATTAGACCCCATCTCTGACCCCTTGATGAGATAGTTAGATGTATAATTGGTAAGATGTCAGGAGCTATTGGAAATGGTAAGCTCTGGAGTGACATTTGGTCTCGGACCTACCCCGGTAAGCTCCCTACCTGCGTTGGGTGTGCCTCCCTCTTTGGTTACCCCATTTGGTATGTCATGCAGTCAGGGTGTCAAGGAAGAAACATAAATTATAGCCTTCACAACACCACTCTAGAGGAGGAAGAAATAGAAATCAAACAGATCCCCTCTAAATAAGGACCCAAGCTTAGAACCTGCAAATGTGGTAGAGGTCCAAGAGATTCCCTCCACCTCCTCCTCTGACAAAGATGACATCTCGGAGATCTCCCAGACAAATGTTGATGACTTCTTACAGAACGATGATTTGGGAAGTCTACATACGATGGTGGTGGGGGTGATTAAGGAGATAGCTAAAGAAAAGGATAAAAAGGTACCTTCTGAGAGGAGGAGAAAAAAGAAGAGGAGGCACAAAAGTATGCCTAAGAACTAGAAGAACCTAGAAGAAGGAGGCTGAGAGAAAAGTTGAAGAAGAAAAAGAACAAGAGAACAAATGGGTTGAAGAGAATTTGTCAGCATTTGGGGAAACCAGACCTACGAGAACAACCGTACCCCAAAATGCTACGCTCCAAATCCCACTAGGTAATCAAGGCCAAATGCCTCCCCAGACATACAAAAGGACGAGGTTATCCTGGAGCTTCATCAGGAGGTTCAAAATGAGCAAGTCCAACTACCCTTGCCTCTTTGCCCACCAACAAAAAATATTCAGGAGGATGGTGTGGGGATAGATAAAGAAAATGCAGGCAATGATCCCAGTAATAACGCTAGAGACACTACAATGGAGGAGCCTGAACAGAACCTTGAGGATACCTCAAGCTCAAGGGTAATAATAAGCAGATCATAGGGATTGTTTAAATGGTTGGTAGAATCCTAGAGAAGAAAAACTTTGACATAAATAATGACCCCATTATCATTTTTCGAGATGTTAGCAGAGGGCCAAGAATTAAACAAACCTAAAAAGGCTCATACCCTCCACACTAACTAGAGGGACTCGTATGGGAATGTGGTGGTAGTGGTGGCGACCCCACCAGCATATAAGGATGAATCTGAGGTAGCCGTAGAGGATTACACAATTATAGAGGTTCCCTCAGGGAAAAAAGATCGAAGAGGAGAGTTGATCTCTTAGATGAAGAAAATTGGGCATACACAAGCGATATGAAAAGGAGTCCCAAAGAGTAAAGGAGCTACAAGCGGAAAAGATAAATCTTCTCAAGCTCCTGATAGGGTTAGCTTTCCCTCTCTCCTCTGTAACACCTAAACCTTCCACCTCTGGAATACCACTTTTGTAGGGTGATATAGATGCACTAAAAACAATGAAGAAGAAAGCGTTGGTTGTCGACAAGTGGACAACCAAACAAATTGGAACAATAAGAAACTTCATGTTTGAGACCCTCCCTTATTTCTTCTGAGTGCATAGCATCATGAATAAGTTGAAGGTCATCATTCCATAAAGGCGAGAGGAGACAGAAAAATATGAAGGGTAGAAGGATGACTTGGACGAATTTTTGAATCTTAGGGAGGAGAGTCTAGTGGAGACAGACATCCTAGGGGATGAGCCATATGGATTCCCGAAGACCCAATACTCCAGACTTGCATTTAGCATCAAAATGAGCAAGAAATTGGTAAGGGTTCTATAGGAACACCTTTTTGCGGTCTGGGCCCCCATGGACCAATATTTATCATTCATCAAAGATATTACTTTGGTTGACCCATTAGGCCCCAAGACTTATACTCCCATTAATTCTATATTGATTAAATTTGATGAGGTAGTCGATGCATAATTCTGGCCCTCCAAAGATTTTGATAGCATAGTAATGAGGTGACTCTCCCAGCTGGTGCTCAAGTCTCATGATGCCGCTAAGGTGGCTTCAGAGATAAAGGCAAAGGCTAAATATGCAAACAATCATCTTGAGAATGCCATCAACTACCAAGATTATTTAAAAGAAGTAAATGAGGAAGGTGTGCTTCAGATTTTGGATGCCTACAAGAAGTTCAAGAACCAGTAAGTCCTTCAGGCTCTAGGAATTTATTCTTCTTAGAGCCTATCAGTGTATTATTTATTCTTTGAGCGCAAACTCCTGAAGCCCAAAATTCCAGGTTCTAGTTTTGTATTCTTTACTGTGATTTGTATTGATGATTTCTCCAGAGCCAATTGATCACCATCCAAGATTTATTGTCAGTCTAGTCAAAAGTGGAGTAGGTACATTGTGGCCTGATAGTGGTAGAGGAAGGATGGATAACTGTAGATGCCTCCCAGTTCCCAAGGCACCGATTCAACATTTAATACCTGGTGTACAGGGATGGTATTTAGAGTCAAGGAGTTGAAAATGCATTTATGAGACACCCAAGGTACCCAGAGTGAACAGTCACATCCACAAGTGTGAAGGCACTTTTCTCAACAATGAATCTCTCGAAATCTTCTTCTTCTATCTTCACTCTTCTTTCTTCTATCTCTCAAGTGATTGTATATAGTAAGGTGATTGTGACAGCGTAGGTAGTACCGACTATAGATGTTGTAGCTAATGTACATAAGTAGACTGCATAGGTTGAAGTCCCTATGTAGACAGTCTTATCTATGATTTTGTTGTCCATTGTGATTACTTCTTTCCTATTCCTAGCTTAGTTACTTTGCTCAGTTTCAGTAGATTAATGCTCCCTTAGAGCCATGGATGTAACCGCTAGTGATGCTGAAATTATGAAGTTAATGAAGGAATGAGAAATCTCTCTTGGTTCCATGGTTTGTGTTGTTTTTGGTTCTGGAATTAATGAATGTTTTTCATGGTGTATGCTTCCTTATGTCTTCTGCTCTAGTTTTTTACTGATCAGATAAAACACTTTACTCGACTATGGATATATGTTTGATTGATGATCATGTATGCATTTGATATTTAATGTTAGTTCTTTTCCTAGAGCATTATTGATGTTTGGAACTTATAATATGACTATATATAGATTCTTACTCTAACCTTGACCTAGATTTTTTATACATTATTTGTTAAAGATTAAATGCGCTTGTAGGAAACCTCACCCTTTTCAAGTTCCCAGAGTTTGACAAGTTAAAACCAATAGGCCTCTTGATTATAAACAGTCACTTGTCTAACTAAGTTACCCCTGCACCATCATGACCAGAGTACTAGGTACTTAGAGGGAAGGAGAGTCCTCTCTCCAGTAAACCTCTTCAGGTAGAGTTGGTCAGTACTTCGGTACCTGGTGACAACTCTCTCCCTATTTGCGAGGTAGTCACAAAGTCTCATCAATAGAAACTGGTGCTAGAAGGAGGGCATGAGCTTGTTCTCACCTATATGTTTTGAAAGAATCCTTTGATCAAAACCAAACCCTGGAGAGTTTTCTAAACTTGAACGGGGAAAAAGGGCCCATAATAAAAACCTCTGATACACGTATTCAGGCCCACAACTTCTCAGAGTACCTTGATTTCTCATACTATCCCAGGGATAAATACCACTCTTCCAAATATAATGGTCCTAATGGCTACACATTTTAACAACATTGGCTCCCTAATGAGACAATTCTTTAACCCAGTAAATGATCTCCCTTCACACTCAAAGAAGATATGTTCGCAATACGACCACCTAGGCCCCCAAATCGTGGAAGAACATTTGCAGTCTTACAAGGATTCCATGAACATGCATCGTATCCAACATGAAGATGTAGTAAGGAGGATGTTATCATTGTATCTTGGGGAAAATGAGTTAAATTGGTATCTAAACCCACCTTCCAATTCCATCAATAGTTGGAAAGATATGGAAGAAGCCTTCTTGGCAGGATTTCACGTTCACATGGACCCACTTGGTCTCACAACCAATTTATATCTATAAGAAAGGAAGCCAATGAACATCTGGAAACCTTTAACCACCAGTTTTGGAGGGCTCTAAAATGATGTATGGGTCCTTTCATCCCATCCACTGAAGTAAACATCCAGACATACCTCAACACTCTAGACCCCTTTGTCGTGACCTTACTCTAGAGAACCACCACTGCTAACAAGAGGGACATCTTGGCAAAATTTTACAACCTCACCCTAGAACTATCTCAAAATTTGAGCAAGGCTCCCAATGATATTGGACAAGGTGTGACATATAATATGAAACTTGGAGGAAGTGCCTATGCTGGTGGGTATAATCCTAAGATGGCAATGGGTGCCTCGGCGATGAGCTTGATACCTCGATATGTCTACCCCGCTCCCGCCCAGTCTTCTCTGGCTCCAGAGTATGCACCCTAGACACACCCATAGAAATTGGTGCCCAACCCTCTATCATACCTTTCTTTTGGGCACCTGCATCCAGAGAATTTCCTTTTGCAACTTCAGCTACTGCTGCAAACCCACCTCCCCAATTGTCACATTGTGACCCAACAACCCAGTTGTCCGCCGAGGTTGAATCCCTCTAGCAACTTGTGTCCTCACTTACTATTGATAAGGGATAACTGAAGGTGGGACCTCCTATGTCCCATAACCCAAAATACTCTCAACGAGGAAATATATTCTCGAACAACAGAGTTCCAACAACTCCGGGCCCCAGAATTATCACAACAACAATGACCATAACATTGCTCGTTTGAATAACCAACAATGGAAGACCACACCAAACAATTGGGGTGTCACCCAAATCCAATCTGGTACTCAAGGGAGTGTGGGTCCCAGTCACTCTACATAGCTTGCTTAATTCTACCCCTTGACCATATGGTGCTAACTTCGTGACACCGACTCACATTCTGAGGTAAACTGCACCATCCTGGAGAATATCATTCAGATCTTCCAGTTGGATAGGAAACAACATGTCGACCCGACTCCTCCAGAATCTTCAAAAGAGCCTCATGATTCCACTTTTTCTTGTGAAACTATCTTTTTTAGAGCAGACAAAGAGGACAAGGAAGAGCCTGATCTACAGGGGCTCTTTGGTGATTTCATCCCTGCCTTTGAATCCAATTCTTTTACCAACTCTCAAGCTCCTTACAATATCCAAAGCCAAGCACACAAAGGCCCCTTTATGATGTTGAATCCCCCAAAGAATACCAACATCCCTCTAGATCCCCTTGCGAATGTTAATCTGCCCCCTCCAAAGGGGCTCGTCCAGAATTCTACCTGAGATTTAACAGGAAAAGGACAGTGGATTCTGAAGGGATGATTCAACATAAAAAAGGTGATGGAAAAAACCACTACCTCCATGACCTTGATGGAGGTATTTTTTAGTTGTCATTAGGAGAGGAAATCCCTCTTACAGCACCTGGAAAACCCTAAGCCTATCATCCCCACCAAAGACTATCACCTTCGACGACACTAATGCGTTTGTGTTCTAGGGAAATACAAAGAGCCCTCCCTTCCTGCTCGGCCTCAAAATCTACAAAAAAAAATTGCACAACTGTTTGGTAGATTTGGGAGCTTTGGGCAACGTCATGTCCCTATCCATATATAAGAAGCTCAGGTTAGCTCCCACACCCAATAATTCAATTGGACAAGATTGTTGTCAAAATGGTAAGTGAATTTAAGAACGTCTAGATACAGCTCATCTAAAAGCCCCGCATGTCCAGTGTCATCGACATCAAAGTGGTCGACAGATGCTTTTAAGTCAGAATTGGTCTAAGGCCCTAAATGAGTATATCTCAACCGAATTTTCCCACTTGTGGCTCTCTTAGAGAGGGGAAGCCAACCAAATCAAAGTGGATAGTGAGTTTGGGATGAAATGAGCCCTCACCGACTATGGTCAGGTGAGTGAGGAAGCATTCGCTAAAATAGAGCCAAACCTATACAGGGGAAAATAAATCTTGACCCTAGACTTCATTCCATGCACAATGTTCCTTGACGAGGACCCCGTTGTTACTCAAAGAATCCATGGCCCCATTGTGAGGTTGAAGTAAGATGTCAGCCTTCAAGGCGACAACACATCCTTGACCACCCTCCTATCAGATACGCGGTGTCGGGTGCATTGCCAAGAACACTCTAAATTAGGATGTAAACATTGTGTTGATGCCACCGAGATTCGCCTTTCAAATTTACAAGAGAAGAGATGCAAGGAAGAGGCCCTTACACACTGCATTCTACCCACAAACATAATTGAAGGACTGCTTATTGAGGTTTCCCCAGTGAAAACTCCTCCGGATGTCATTTTGGCCCTAAGGCATCTATCCCAAAGGACATGCTGGAACCTCCTCCCCTTACAAAATCAATACCATGCACTGCCCAACCTTCCTGGCCTAACTATACTGACAATGACTTGTGGATCCTAAATTTTGACAAGTCCCGATCCAAGCAAGGTTGCAGAGCTGGGGTAGAATTGATTAACCCTCGATGAAAGGCCTTCCTCTCTTCTTATTGCTTGCAGTTTGACTGCACAGACAATGTCACTAAATATGAGGCACTGATCCTTGACCTCCTATTCATGTTAAGAAAGGAAGTTACCTGCCTATGGGAAATGGGTGATTCAAAGCTAATAGTCAAACAAGACCAGAGCCAACATACATGTCATGATAAATGATTGGCATCCTATCACAATATAGCATGGAGTCTGATAGAGGACTTTGATGCCTTTGGTATTGAGGTAATCCCCTAGAAGAGGAATTATGTTCTAGATGCCCTTGCGGTGTCTACCAACACCCTTGAACCCATGGCGGGTTCCCGAATTCAAAAAATTTCTATAGAAATAGTCCCCACACCCTCTATCCCTGACAACATAACCCACTTCCAGGTCTTCAAAGATGATAAACATATCCTCGCCTACGTGGAAAATGTTGTTTTTTAAAGATCAAATCATTGTGGAAGAAGAACACAATGATACATGACAAAGTGGAGATGAAGAGGGGATCCTTGATTTACCCACAAATACCATCCCTAAGGGGATGGTGACCCTTGAATGGATCTTCCATTCAAACCCTTGGGTCAAAGACAAAATCCCTCAGTCCTTTGAGGGGGGAAATATGAGAAAGTTAATATCGGGATAGGTGTCGAGGAAAAATGCATTTATATAGGTACCTCTTGTTCCTTGGAGGAAAAGGAGAAGATCCTTGTAGTTCTTCAAGAATATATTGATGTAATCACTTGGGGATATGAGGACCTCAAGACATATGATACATCCATCACGATGCTCATAATCCCCCTGAAGCCTAATGCCAAACTATTTAGACAGAAACAAAGGCCAACCAATTCCCTAATCGAACCCGTGATCTATACGGAGGTTGAAAAATTACTATCTTCCTGAATCATCTTCCCTATCTGGCATACCACGTGGGTAGCTAATTTAGTCCTGGTCTAGAAGAAGAATGGGGAGATCCAACTATGCATAGATTTTCGGAACCTAAACAAGGCACCTAAACAAGGCTTCAAAAAAAAGATAACCACCCTTTTCCCTCACTTGATGAGGTACTTCAAATCATAAATGACTCACAAATGATGTCCTTCCCGGATAGATACTACGGGTATAAACAGGTCGTGATCAAATTCAAAGAGAGAATCAAAATGACATTTACCACTAAGTAGGGAACATTCGCCTACATGAGAATGCCATTTGGTTTAATCAATGTCAGGGCCACATTTGAGAAGGCCATGGACATCACCTTTGAGGGACTGGTTAATAAGTGCATAATCATCTACATGGATGATTTGACAGTATTTTCTTGGCACAGGCGTGATCTTGCCCACCTCGCCAAGGTCTGCGAGAGATGTCGTTGGTTCAACATTTCCCTTAACCCAAAGAAGTGGATATTCAAGGTCATGGAAGGGAAGTTGTTGGGACATATTATCTTTGAGAAGGCAATATCCATTGAACCTGAGAGAGTAGAGGTAGTTTTGAGTTTGCAGATGCCCAGTAGCAGGAAAGAGGTGCAATCTTTCTTCGGGAAGATTAATTTTGTCTGATGCTTTATTATGGGGTTTGCCAAGGTTGTTAAACCTCTGAATGATATGATGAAGAAGGACGTGAAAATCAAGTGGAGCCTGGAAGTGAAGGAAGCATTTGCTCAAATCAAACAAGCTATCATGGAGGCCCTGGTCTTGGCATGTCCAAACTACTCCCTCCCATTTTACATATTTTTTTTTTCCTTTGTCCACTTTGTAGCCACAATGTTAACCCAAAAAGTTGAAGGGGAAGGACAACTCATTGAATTCATGAGTTTTCCCTTCAAGAATGTAAAAGTTTGATATTCACCCCTTGAGAAGCAAGTATTCACCCTTGTTTGGCCAATGAAGAAATTCTAGCATCATATTCTCTGAAGTAAGGGACACGGTGTCATTCCAGACCAAGTCGTTAAGTCTTTACTAATGCAAAGTGAATTGGGTGAACGTCGGGGGAAATGGATGACTATCCTACATGAATTTGACCTTAAAATGTAACCCATGAAGCTAGTCCAAGGACAAGGATTGTATAAGGCCATGGCTGAAGCAAGCCCATGATTCGAATGCCAAACATACACAGTGGATTCCCTTACTTAGGATCCCTGGTATATCAATTTGGTATACCTTTTGTTGAATAATCAGTGTCTTGAGGGACTGCCTTCCAATACATGTTGGGTGCTTCAACTTAAAAGTACACATTTTATGATCAAGAATGGAACACTTTTTTCGTAGAAAGTATGAAGGCATTTAGCTTAGATATCTTGATTGAAAACATGCTACAAAGATGATAGAAGAATTCCATGGACATTTCAGAATCGGGCATGGATCTTCTGATGCCACTACCCACCAAATTATTTGGGTCAAGTATTATTGGCCCTATATCTTTAAAGATGTCCACACACATGTGAGGAAGTGCCATACTTGCCAAACCGCTACCTCTCGAGAGTGGAATTCAGAAATGCCCATCTAACCCATCTTTGAGGCCAAACCCTTCGCCCAATAGGCATTTGACTTCATTGGGTAAATAAACTCCAACTCATCCACTAATCACCGATACATCTTGATTGCTACAAATTATTGTACCTGGTGGTCCAAAGCCATACCATACAAAAGCAACACATCGGATGTGGTAACTGGTTTCATTGAGGAAAACATAGTCACTAGATTTGGAATGCCCTTCACCCTCGTGTGTGATAATTTTACAATGTTCCTCATCCTAGCTGTTAGAGTGTGCTTATCATAGGAACATTACCCTTACTTATCACAGGAACATTACCCTTAAGTTCTCTAGTAACTACCATCCATAGGGTAATGGAGTAGCAGAGTCTACGAACAAGAACCTCTTAGAGGTAATCAAATAGTTGTTTGAGAAGAACCCCACGAATGGCACTAAAAGCTTAGGTTCACCCTCTAGGTAGATCATATCCAAATAAAGGCTACCTTGGGGACTTCTCCATTCCACTTGGTCTACGATTAGAGTCTGTTATTCCTGGTAAAACTACAGATCTTAGTCCTACAATTCATGCAAGAGTTCAACACACAGGATAATATTGTGGAGGTTCATCTCCTCAACTGATACATTTGGATGAACAAAGATATAGTGCCCTCGAGCACTTCACAAGACATCAGGCAGTGGTCAAGCATTGATTTGATAAGAGAGCCCAATATTAGGCTTTTCAAACTTTGGACTTGGTCCTCTTGTGGGATAAGGACCAGGAAAAGAAAGGGAAACATACTAAATTCCAAAGGCTCTGACTTGGGCCATATCATATATTTGAGATCTGTGGGGCTAACACATATCATCTGAGTTCTTTAATAGGAGAAGTTGTCTTATTGCCCGTTAATGGATAGTTTCTCAAACACTATTTTGAATGAGGTAAGGGAAGGTGTATCATATTTCTAGTTGTCTTATAAGTAGTTTTTGCACTCCTTGTTGGTGTGCTTTCCTTGTAAATAGCCTCAGGTCTTTGGCCTATGTAAATAGTTCTGGGTTTTTTCTTGTTTGTTTTTTTTTATTCCAAACCCCGACATTCTGTCACCTTTCTGAAGGAAGGAATGCTTTGCATAATGAATCGTTGTATATTGGGAGACTTTCCCCATGCATTTTTCTAGTCCTGAATTTGTCACTTAGATGATGGATGGTCATGTCCTCAACTGAGGGAAGCCTTAAAAGTGTGATGAAAGGTAATGGTTAGTCTTCATCAGATTCGGGCAATGTTCATACTTAATGTCAGTTAAAGAAAAGAAGCTGACTAAGTCAACAATATAAAAGAAAAAGGGGGAACAAAAAATTTTGAGGATAGATCGATTATACTCTCAACTGATTACATCTAAAAATCTAAAATGTATCCCAGGCTAGGAATTTCCTTCTCACTCAAGAAGCAAAATGGATGGCAAGGTGAAATAAGTATTGTCACAATAAAAATTTGAGCTTGAAGACTCCAATGAAAGTACCGCCTTCACCATCTCAAAAAAATGAAGAAAGTTTGAGAAGAAGGTAAATTCTCTGAACCCGAAGTTATATAGTGCTCATCGTAGTGTGGGTATGGCTGAGTCACTATAGTTTCTCTATTTCTCCTGGAGGTTATCGACCATCCCCTTTCCAAGCACACACCTCACAACTTGGCGAGAATGAAAACCCAGATCATGGTGAGTTAGATTTTCCAACACCCTAAATCGTACTGATAAGAGTACCTTTGATGATCATAAGACCCTAGTTTAATCTTCGATTAGATTATGGAGTTCTCAAATGCATGAGGCATTTGTCCTAGTGAGTCACCATTTGTTATGCCCTACATACCCGTCCCTACATTTTGTGAGCAAAATGTTGGGTCCCCTCTTTTTTGTTCTTTTGTTTTCCTTTGCCTTGTCCCTTTTGTTTTTTTGTTTGTGATTCTCTAGGATTTGGATCCTAGAGTGTCTTTTCCTCTATGGTTGTTGAATCACAAACTCTGGGATTCCGATGTCATCGCTCCTATCTTCTCTTCAAGGAGTGACTGTCGGGCATCCCAAAGTCTGGACTTTGGTAGTCTACCTTTTTCTCAGAATGTTAGTTGGCAATTAATGCACTCCTTTTGGGAATTATAAAAGGCCATTTACCTGTCACTTTCACACTTACCATGAACAAATTACCTCTGATCAAATTAACTATGAATTCGAGAAAAGCACCTCCTGAGCTAAGAAATTCTCAGGCCGTAAATTTGTGCAAGCATTGTGTGTTTAAAGCTTTAGCAGTGAGTGTCGATGGTGATAGAGTGATCAATGTTTGAGCTTCCCTTCCCCAACATTTTGTGTTTTCACGTAGGCTCTCTTTGGCCCTCTAGTTTTGCTTTGTTTTTTTTGCTTTTTTTCTTTCTTATTATGTTTCTAGATCCTAGCCTTGTGTTTAGGGTGTTGTGTCTCCTTTGGGCTTGGTTGTTGGTCCTTTCTCCTTTGGGCCCACCCTTTGTAGCTTGTCTTACTCGCGGGTTAGGTTTGTTTGTAGTTTTTAGTGTTTAGTTTTGTAAATTTTGTAAGTGTTGTAATTTTATCATGGTCTTGATTTCCACAAAAAAATCCTCATCCTTTGTTCAATGATTTTAGTCACCTTTCTTGGGATCCTCAAACATGTCATTAAGAAAACTGGCATCACTAAAATCACTGTTTTCAACAACAATATTTTCCTAGCAAGCATGAGCCCCTGACTCTTCCAACCCTCCATCTTCCCTAGGCATCCATAAACTATATCCTTCCATAGACCCGAGTTATAAGCCCCTGCAAATAATGAAAACCCAAGAAACTTACCTGGAAGTTTCCCAATATGTACTCAAAAAACTCTTGTTATCTCTCTTTGAATATGGATTTTTGTATTAAAGAAATAGATCTTAGATTTTCCCTAGTTGATGATCTTCCTAGAAAACTAAGTGTACTTGTCTAAAATCTTTTTGATCATCTTGGATTCTCTCAAAGTGGCTTCCCCCATCAGAAGCATATCATTTACAAAATGTAAATCTGAGGCTAGGTCAACTCCCCTAGCAATTTCCACTCCTTTCCATTGTCCCTGAATTCTTCGCTTAGTGACCATTCTATCTAGAACCTCAACCATCAAGATAAACAAAAACAAATAGATTGGGTCACCCTGTCTTGATCCTCTTGTTGTTGAAAAAAAACCCTATGGACTGCCATTTACAAGAATTGAAGCTCTATAGTCTACTATCATACCTTTAATCCATTCTACCCACTTTTCATGGAATCCAAACTCACTCAATACCATGTATAATAAATTTCTATCTACTCTGTCGTATGCTTTCCTGATATTAAGATTGACAAACATCTTCATCATATTCCCAGACCTAATTGAATGAATAGATTCACGTGCCTTTAATATTTCCTTCTACAATTAACCTATTAGGCGTGAATCTTCTCTATTACAGAGAAATTAGTTTATCAGATACCTTCTTCAATCTATTCTCTGCCACCTTTGTGATTCTTTTGTAGATCATGTTGCACAAGGAAATAGATCAGAATTCTTTGAGAGATTTAACTTTCTCTTTCTTTGGGATCAACAGAACTAGTGTGTTATTGAGATCTCTTAACACAAAACTGTTTGATCTTGACTCTTCTATCACACCATATAATTCCTCCTTTAAAATATCCCATAATTTTTGGTAGAAGAAAGCATGAAATTCGTTAAGGCTAGGAGCTTTATCCTCTTCCAAAGAAACAAATGTTTCTTTTAACTACATCATAATCAACTCCATCGACATTTTTCTATCTGCATCTGTGAATAAGGGGGGAATTACTCCTAAAAATTCCTCATAGTCCTCTGCAACAGCCTCATCATTGGATGACCAAAGTCCTAAAAAGAATGTAAAAGCTTCCCTATTGATAAATCCTCTGGATCTACAACTTGCTATCCCATTGAGTTTTTAATAGAATAAATTTTATTGATTGATCTTCATGCCTTAACTAAACCACGAAAGAACTTTTTGTTTCGATCCCCAATCCTTGAGACAATTCTCCCTAGATTTTTGGTGCCACTATACTTCTTCTCTGGCTAAGATTTCTTCATATTGTTGTTTCAAGTCCTTTTACAGTAAAAAAATCCACTTGATCCATACCTTCTCGAATCACCTTACTATTCAAAACCTCTAGCTGGTCTTCCAAATCTCTTTTCACAAAATTTACCTTAAAGTGAACATGATTCCATCTCTTCAAATTGTGCTTGATGTGTTGTAACTTCTTAAAAACTGAAATCCCTTATTTCCTTCTATGGTCAGAGTTGTCTTCCACCAAGTCGCAACAATATCCCAGAAACCTTCCTCTCACAACCACATTTTCTCCATCTTGAATGGGCACCTAATCGGTATCGAATCCTTTTGCACCACCAAAGTCACTGAGAAATGATCAGAGCTAGTCATAGGAAATATTTCTGCTTCAAAAATTAGAGGGAGAGATCCCCAATCTCTTGCTAGAAAAAAATAGGTCCAATCTCTCTGCAATGTGAGATAATCTGAGTCACCTTTGTGTCCATTTAAACTTTTCGTTCTTATTTTTGACCTCCCGTAACCCATTACATGTTACAAAGTTATGAAAATCAAATTGGATCCTATTCATATTGCCCTTGCCTCCTTTATTTTCTAAAATTTCCATAGTAGCATTAAAATCACCTCCAATAATGAAGGTCCCCTTGTCCATACCATTCATAACTGTAGAAATATTTTTCCACACTTCATTCTTTTCTTCTATTTTAATTGATCTATAAATATTGAAAAAAAAAAATGAAATTTGTAAAGGCAACATACTCACCTTCACTAGTTGCCAACTCCTTGTTTGTGAAATTCCTTCCACTTGTACCATTCTCAGAATCAATATAAATCTCAAACCTCCAAAGGCCCCTTCAAAGGTCACAAAGCAACCCAACCATCTCTGACGAACTCCTAAAAATCTTGTTGTTGCTTCTTGATCTAGCTTAGTTTCTTGTAAATAAACTACATTCGGTTTTATTTGATCAAAACATCTTTTGATCATACATCTCTTGTCAGGAGCATTGCAGCCCTTGACATTCCATGTTAAGAACTTCATTTCTTCCCATGAGAGAAAAAGTCTCTCCCAGATATTAATTTTATCTGGTCTTTCTTATTCCCAACATCTTCTAACATTTTTTGAATGATCTTTCTCCCCATTGACCTCTTTCCTTCCATGTTTATTTTGTGTGATTTGGATTTGTTCTTCTTGATAGTTCCATTCTTTGGAAAATTTGTTCCCCATCTGTCAAACTAAACTCATCCTCAATACCTTCCTGATTTATTTCCCCTTCCTCCTATATGGGTTCTTCTTCTCCATTGGTCTCCATTTCACAGATAGGAGACATCTATAAATATCTTTAAAATTTCATTCTATTACACAGTCAACCTTAGCTCTAAGTGTCTCCTACTGCATATTCATGAACTTAGTATCTGCTACAGGTGGCTCCTCCATATTCTCCCGCACGAAATTCCTTTCTTCTGCGTCTATTTCCTTAGTAACAATTTCACCTTCTTGATCTTTTTATGATTGTGAGAGTACTGTATTTCTTGTTAAATATTCTTTGTTCTGCTCCATAACCTAACTGAGAAAGGCCTATGAATATGATTGGTTATTCTCTGTCCCCTTCTCTTGGAATCCATAGTTGGGCCTAGATGAGATGTCCTTATCTTCTTCCATATCACCTTTGTCTAGAAGCCTTACTCAGGTTGTTCTTCTACCTCCCTATATATTTTACTATGGTGTGCATTAACACATATCTACTTTTCCAAAATTGTATTACAATGTTGGGCATCTCTAGTAATTGACAAGTCCTCCCCAACTAAGTCATCATGGATTTTCTCAGGATTGTTTGGTATGTAATGACCTCGGCTCTCAGGGTTTCCATCATGAAGATTTTCCTATGGTTGTTATTGCTCCTCATTCCCTTCCATGTTGATAATCTTTTGAATGATGGCATAAAAAATACTCATTTACGTCTCTCACCTTTCAAACATTCCCATTTTCTATGACCCTGATTTTTGCAATCCCTACACCGTTCGACCACATCTTTCACTTTAACACATTTTTTTGAAACCCCAACATCCAAAACCAAGTCAATATATTTGGGAAGGGGAAAGTTGGGGATCCAACTGATACATAGTCTAGCATACATGATGAAATCTTTATTTTCCACTCCTTCTCCGACCTTCAAAAAACCTTCTCAAAGTGTTCCCAATCCTCCTTAGATTCTCCTCCTCCCAATATTCAAAGCGTAAATTGTACAACCTGATCTAGATCAATACATCATCCACTTGGGTTGTTAATGGGTTTAAGTTTTCCTCCCAATATTTAATAAAAAAACCTTTCCCTCCCATAATATGTGGATCATTATTCAAAACCCATTGCTTTTTCTGATCTATTTCACAAATTATTAAAAAGAAAGCATTAGGTAGGGTTTTTAGTTCTACTTTGAAAGGCCAAGAATCTTCACACCATTTTTTGACCTTTGATACTTCTAGCCATTTCTCCACCCATTTCATAAACAAACCCTTTCTCTTTTAGCCAAGAAATAGAGCCATTCCAACATTCACAACTCCTTTTGCTTCCACATCTTTTTCGCCACTTTGTTCCAATCCATCTCTGCCTTCTCCTAAGGTTTTCCATTTCCACTACCATTCTTGGTCCAGTCTCTATCTCTCTCCAACAAATAGGGGTTGAATCTATCTCATTGACAAACACCAAACCCTAGTCTCCTATTGTAAACATAAGCTAACACCCAAGTTCTTCTAGGCGGCTTCCATGGAGTAGTGGGCTGGAACGAGCAATATCGAGGATCTTCCCAATCTCCCAATGTCCAACAAATTGCTTGGCTTCCTGCAATATCCCTCCAAACGCTCCTTCCTCCCATTATATCCGCTTATGACAAGAAGATTATGTTTATTTTTATTTATTTCCATTGTCTTGTTATTTATAAATTATTTTATTTCTTCTTATATATTTGTTTTTTGTTTTCTTTTCTTTTTGATAGTTAAGAGGTTGTAGCCAAATAATTTTTTATTGATTTTGAACCTATATACAATCCGACTCACTAGGGGCACTGGTAGGAAAGAGTGGGGTGGAGAAAACCTCCAGTCTAGCCCCATAAAATAAAAGTAACTATAACTTAGTATTTTACAGATATCTCATTTACAAGCACATGTTATAGAGGAGGAATATCATATACTTGTTTACATTATGATGTTAGTGGAATTTCATTACATTGACTCCAAAAATACATCATTGCTATGATTTACATCCCCCTTGCATACAAAGGGTATAATTGAAGATTTTTTTATTACATCTAGCACAGTAATTTGTCTCTGATGATCCTCTTTTGATCTAGACATGTGTCAAAGTTGACCATCTGTCTTTGTACTAGCATAACTTTATGGATCTTAAAGTGCAAGATAACATATGTCATTCACTATTCAGGAGAATCATTTCCTAATGCATTTGTATAGAAACAATAACACGCTATCCATCTATCCTTGTAACAATTACTATCCTTCTTACACTTTCCATTAACAACCTTGAATTGAATATTTTCAAATAGTTAATATCATAATCAAACTTACAATAGTTGAATGAAAATATTGTGATTTCAATCATACTATAACTCATAAAATTAAGAAGGAGATTCAAAGCATAAACTAACAAAACCATGCCTTAAAAGTCGATCTGGATTTCAAATAAACATTCTGCACCCCGATGACTCTTTTATGATAAGAATCCCATGGGTGCTAAATTCAGGATTAAAGTGTGCCACCAACCCGTACTTATGGGATTCCTACTTATTGTTGTTATGCCAGAAGTTACTTACCTAGGACTAGTGTGCCTAGATCCAATCCTAAATAAAATACCCATAGTACAGAGCCCAGTAATAATAAGACTCAACAATGACATGCTAATATGACAGGTACATTACCAAACACATGTACCAATAAGAGGGTTTAAGATCCTGTTTAAAATGCATAACATGTAATTCAATGAATCAACCAGAGAATTTATTTTGGTAAATGTGCTAGATAAACACGATCCCTTTGCTAGAAAACACTCGATAGAGCATAAAATCAGCCACAATCCCATCAAGATAAAATCAGTGATAAACCTATCTTAGAAGAGTGAAAAAATGAGAGGATAGATAAACATATACATACATACATACATACATATAGTATATGTATATATATACATGTATATACATATATACATGTGTATATATATACATGTATATATGTATATACATGTATATATATACATGTATATATATATACATGTATATATACATATACATATA
>MU225981.1:131158-161045 GCA_018584345.1 Thuja plicata
CATGCATTCCAAGACTAAACACATTGCCATCAAGTATCATTATTTGAGAGAACAAGTTCAAGAAAAGGAAGTGATACTTGAGTATGTGCAATCAAAAGAATAATTAGCTGATATCTTCACCAAGCCACTGCCCAAGGATACATTTGAGTACTTGATAAAGAGACTAGGGGTCAAACCCTTGTCTACCAGTCATTAAAATGACTAAAGGCTGCATCAGCCTACATATTATCAGAATATCATTAATGTTGATGCAAGCAAAGTGATGAACTTCAAAGCTACATCTATATATAGATAGGTATATATCAGAACCGAGCATTAGAGCACATTGTTGTATTGCTGATGGATAAGGGAAATTCAAGGAATATATTATGGATAGAAAGAAATGATTGCTTGACATGAATGTCAGATATTTATAAAATATTTGTTTGGCATTGTTGTCAAAGGGAGAGAAATTATCCATATTATTAGATCTTTCTAGAAAGGGAAAGAGATTATCCATTATCACATAAACTCCAACAGGGAGAGATTATATCCTTAGGGAGAGAAATTGTATGAAAAGATTATACAAAGGGAGAGTTGCTGACAAGAGAAAAATACATCAAAAGAGAAGAACAGTCAAAGGAGAGAAATTGACACAAGGAGAGGACACAACACATCAGAAGAAAGAGAAATGCAAGAATCAAATCTAAGCTAAAACAGAGCTTACAGAATGTTAGACATTTATCGGTTGACAAAACAAAAAGATTGGTAGTTTGATGAATCTCAACTGTTGTATTTCATATTGTATTAGAAATAGTATAGTGTGATAATATAGTATGTTGCCATCAATGCCAAAGGGAGAGATTGATGACATGTAACTGATTGAATATTTGATAATGTTAAGTTGAAGATAATGCAAGGCATTAAATCAGTTAATGGTTTGTATTGTCATTGATGTTAACTTGATATCATCTGTACGGTCATGTACATAATGCCAAAGACTTTAGAGAATCAAAAGAACAAAGGTTATGCTTTCATCAATGCATAAAAGTCAAGTATTCACTAAGTGACAAACAACATCGACGGAGTGCACACCATCGGTAAAGGCAAAGATGAACAGTCACAGTGATACCCGACGATCAAAACCATAGTGTTGCCCGACAAAGCAAAACCACAGGATGCCCGACGAGATAAAAACTAGAGTTGCTCGATGAGTAAAATTCCAATGTTGCTCAACAGATGGAGATCCCGAAGCTAACTGGAGTCTCACTGACGGAACTGCCAGTTGTCACCGACAACTAAATACAGAGGTGACCGACGGAACAGAGAGTTCAAAATATGATAAAATATCTAGCTGGCAAGAGCTAAAGATAGACTTAACTGGTTATTTTCTTTATTTTATTTGACCATAGTCAAGTGATTGATTTAAAGATGATTTGTACAGTTGGCAAGAAGATAATTACGAGACAAATCATGAGTTATGCTTTAAATCTAATTGGATGGATTATTTTTCATGCCATGAATCAAGAATCAAGAATCAAGAAATAGTGAATATCATGTCTATATAAGAGACAAGCTTAATTCATTTACGAATGGGATTAAGGGGAGTGAATAGAAAGAGGATGCTGAAGAGAAACTGATGAAGAACAACTTCATATAGTCCTGATCAATCAAGTTGAAGGAGAGCTAAGGAATTCTGCAGATACCGACGAACAGTGAAGCACAACATCACAGAGTAGAAGTGTGGAGCAAAAAGAATTGAATTGATATTGATTAGAGATGTAATATAATTAAATAGATCTGAAAATCTGCAATTCAAAGTTGCATCATGAATAGGTCATAGTGTTTCAGTTTAACCATTGAAGCATCAAGTATCTTCACCGAGTAGGACTTAACAGTCTTCTATATATTGAGGTACATCCCAAGGAGTGCCAAAAAGGTTGATTCATGAAAGTAGCATTGGTCTTGCCCGATATCTATTGACAGTCTAAGAAGGAGGCCGATTCAAGGATGGTAGCAATAGATGCCCGATACTAAGTGACAACCTCTATGTATAAAAACCTGTAACAAGGTTGCACTTAACAGTGTGTTTGTAACCTTTAACAGGGTTGGCTCCTAACAGGGCTCACTTCAGAAGAGTGAAAATCTGGGGTACTGGTCCCAGTGGTTTTTTCCCTAACAGGGTTTCCATGTTAAAAATTTACGTGTTATGTGTGTATGATTCAATTCTTTATTGTTTTGTATCTGACATAGTTAATACTTGATTGATCGGTATACTCTGCTTATTTACTAAGTTTCGGTAAATAGTTATAGTGCTTATCAGTAATCAAGAAAGAATAAGGATTGACAGAGAACACTGACAAACAATTAATCAATATTAGTATTTCATGGCATGCATCTTGTAGGGACATAATAATATGAGGTTTATTGATTGGTGGTTAAGTCTGAAGGATAAATTTTTGAGGCCACTGATTCATCCCCATCTCAGTTATTACTAACACACTATAGGGTATGTTTTCACTGTATGTGGCACAATGGTCAGGTGAATTTCTAGATTGCAAAATTTTGTAACACTTTCAACAACAAAAGTAGAATATGTTGCTGCTATAGAGGCTAGTAAGGAGATGATTTGGTTACAAAGGTTTGTGGAGGAATTGAACAAGACATAAGAGAATAACAAGTTGTACAGTGACAATTAAAGTGCAATTCATCTTGCAAAGAACTCAACCCTTCACTTTAAGACCAAACACATATAGCTTCGATACCATTTCATACGCTTAGTTTTAAAGGATGAACAATTGAAACTGGAGAAGATACACACTAGCCAGAATCCTGCGTATATGTTGACCAAGGTAGTCACTCGAGAGAAACTGATTTTGTGCTCAATTTCTATTAGCCTTCAAGCTTGATCATAGTGGAAATCAGAACCAATCAACTCTAGGTGCGTCAATCGAGTGAGAGCTACAAGGGCAATAATGTTGCTATAGGATCGGTCTCCAAGTGGGAGATTGTTGGTATGTGGTGACTGATCATGCAAATATTGTACACTCATCACGTATCCTTGCCGGGGTTTGGGTTAGGGCTAATTTGGTTAACCGGCTTTGTAAACCACCTAAAAATGACTTGATAAATAACTGGCTGTGTGATGTGAAATCATCAGATTTTAATTTGTTCTTCACTAGATAGTAAAATAAGTGGACGACTATTTCTCTAGTGGATGTAGCCCATATTGTGAACAAAGTTAAATCTTTGTATTATTGTATTTTTGCCTTTCTTATTTCTGCATTATCTTAAAATTGGTTATTTCTCAAATCTGCCAAAACCCTAACACCAACCCTTTTGTAAGTATCACCGGCTCCTTGTTGGACACTTATGATACTAAGAAGTTGCTATGGCGTTTTGTGATTGATATTTTCCCCTTCTCCAAACCACTCTTATGATATTTGTATATACATGTGTATATCTATGCTTTGCTTAATACATTTTTTTTTCTAATCTTTTATTAAAGAACTTAATTCCTACTTTACAATTTTTTTTACAATAGATCATAAAATATGACCCCAAACATTAATTTAAAAAATTGCAGACTTATTTCTTTAAAAATATCTTAGTTGAAAGTTATGATTAATTATGAAGTAGCGCTATAAGGTACTACCTTTATTATATCTCTATCAACCAATAAAAATAGAAATTAAAATAAAATCCTAATTTCAAAAGGGGCTGTAGAAGGTAAAATCCACGTAAGTGACGGACAGTGCCAAACGCACGACAAGTCCATAAGATCAAATGTGTGACCATATTTTATTAATTCGTATATACGAATCCAGAAAACTCGTCACCTTATCGTTATGATTGCCGCTATATAATTTTGCTTTTCAGTCTATATTTGTGTAGTTCTCAAGGCGGTTTGTGGGAAACCGCCTTGAAAACAAGCGGTTTTAGTCCAGGCCAGCAATAATGAAGGTATGCATGAATAGGCGAATTCTCCGTTTTATATGTAATTTTTGTAATTTAGAAAAGGAATTGTCTATTGAATTGTGTGGTGTTAATTTTGTTTCTCTTTGCAGATTAGAAGAAATGCTACAATTCAATTCTCTGGGCGATTTCTGTAAAATTCTCGGTACTAAATCCGACACTGGACTTCTTATGCTTCTAGAGGCAAGTCAAATTATGTACGAGTTATCTTTCTCTTGTTTGTTAAAATTATATTGAAATTTTCTTAGTTATTTTGTTCGTTTATTTAATGTATGGAGGATTTTAGAATTTTCAAAAGGCGTTTCTATGATAAGTGAATTATGAACGTGCGAAAAATCTAGGGCATGGATTTATTTTGCACGCTTAGAATTTGAAGGGAACTTTTTCAGTTCAAACATACTCAAAACAAGTTTATTGCAGGTTATCTTCGAACACACGAAATATCTGTCTATTTTGGAATTAAAAAATGAACTTAAATATATATACATTTAAGGTTGATTTTGAAGATAATATTGCTTATTTGCTTTATGTGAGGTTAAAATTTGAAGCGATGGAAATTATTTTATATTACACGAGCGGGAGGATCCTTTTGTTTCAAGAAACAAGTAATTTTTGAATTATTAGTTAATTTTTGAAGAAACATACATGATTTACTGCGATTGAAAATGTATGTATTATATGTAAATATATGAGTTAGCATAAGTGCATTTTGGCTTACTTCTCTGTAGCTTCATCACCGGAGGGATCTGTACCCTGTGATTTTAATCCTGGTTCCCGGCCCTTGGGCATGATTAGGACCCTCCTCCTTGGGCATGATTTGAACCCTGATCCTTTGGTGTGATTTGAACCTAGATCTTCGCTTGCAATTTTGAACCTAGGCCCTTTGGTGCGTTTTGAACCCAGTTCTTGTGTACATCATGGTATTGGTTCTGCCTTACCACTCAGCCACACCCACCTGTTCACCAAAGATAGTACACAAAAAAACAAAGCCTCCACATATGGATATCAATATCAGTAGTGCTGAAGGGCCACCAAAATCCACTTGGGACTTGTTGTGAGGTTTTCACACCATCGCCCCATTGCAAATGGGGACCCCCTTTTTTTGCTTTAGCAATAGTTGTAGTGGTCTTCGGTAGGTTTAGTTGGCAACATTTTCAAGTCTCCAAGTCAAGGAAGTAATTTCGAGCGATTTCGACATGTTGGGAAGTCAAGTTTGTCAGGGATGTAGAATTGGAACCAAGGGATTTAGGATAAAATGAGTTGAAACCTTTTGAAAATCCTTGTTCCAGCTTCATTTTGGTCTTGGAAAGCTAGGATACGTTGTGGGGGGCAACATTGTTGAAGGCATGTTGAATCTTGAAATTTGGTTTAGTCTGAATTTTTTTTAAAACCTCCAAAATCTAGAATCTGCATCTTAATTCCTACGAGGCTGAAATCTATCTCAAACATCCTAACAATATTTATACAAATATAACTTAAAGTATAAGAAAAGTTATACTTAAAAGTTAAATGTTATATTTGTATAAATCCTCCTGCCTCCTGAGCTGAAAATTGGCTTGCAAACAAAATTGCCCAATAATGGTCGGAATCCGACCCTCTTTGGGCATTAATGCCCAAAACATGCAGATTTCCGCCCTTTCTTTTCATCAAAATCCTTTGGCGCATCAAGCAAATTGATTGAAACTTGGCGAAATATGGAAAAGACAACTTGAAAGGGGGCTGAAATGTTGGTGGAAATGATTGTGTTTGATTGAGATTGCCCAAGATGGATCGGAATCCGACCCTCTTTGGGCATTTTCTGCCCAAACTTTGGTGATTTCCGCCCCCTCTTTTAGCCCAAAATCTTTACTATCAATCAAAAAATCAGTGAGAACTTAACAAAAATCTGGAAAGTGATGACTAGTGGGAAATGTAATTCCCTTGTACAGGTCAGCCAATATGAGTGAAATGAATTAAATTTTATTGGCTAAAAGGCCGAAGTCGGCCTTCTTGAGTAACGTGCCTCCTCAACCTCCAAATGGCCTTTAAATGAATGCTCAAGACATTTCATTCTAACACCAAAACAAAAACAAATTTACCTCTGCCTATACCTTCGAAATTTATCCTCTACATCAGCAGCGAATCAGTTCCATAGGAATTACTCTAGGAGGGTGGCGAATTGACTTGCAAGGGGCAGATCAACTTAAGAGAAAGAGCGGGATTTTCATAGGGCAGTAGTAATGCACTTTTAGTCAATTCTTCTTTCTACTTTGAGATGAAAGAGGCATGATGATGATAAATCTGGGCATGTCATTGCAGCCCAAAACGAATTCAAAGTCCAGAATTTCATCAAATTCATTTCAGAATTGCACTTAGATCAAAATTTAGGAGATTCTTGCATGGAAAGGGGATTTGATTTCGAATTAGAAAGGTTTCATAATGGCAATAAAATCTGAAAGAAACTTTAGTTGCTGAAAATTCTAAGTCTTCTTTCATTTTGTTCATTAGTCCATCAACTTTGTCAAGTTTTTAATGTCTCTTTCTTTTGTGTTTTGCTAGGTGATGTTCGAGACCTCGGGATTGCAAGTAGATGCTACAAGAGGGAAGGCTCTAGCTCGAAGATCTCCAAATGAAGAAAAGATCCAAGTCCAGCTATTGAAAGACAAATTTGACCACATAAAGACACCATTGAGGAATTTGAAGATGAGGATCAAGTGTAATAAAATTCAAGTTCACAAATACAACCGAGTTTGATCAAGTTTACAAATGCAAATTCAAGTCAATCCATAGAGAAGACTCGAAGGAGAAAAGGATTCGAAAGCAAATGCCATCTCAATCATCTTCCAAGAGCCAAAAGTTTTGGAAGAGTTAATCAAAGTTAGAAAGGTTGAGCATCAAGAGATCTTTCCTCATCAAGAGTCACTTTCTAACAATCGAGCAAGAAATATTTGTAGTTTAAACACACATTTTCTCAAGCCAGGATTCAAAACACACGTTCTTAAATAAATCTACAGGATAAGGATGATGATGTGGGAATTGGTTGTCTTCTCCAATCAGAAAATTCTAGACTCAAGCACGGGCAACCACGTTGTGCCAAGTGTCCTATTTTCTCATTGGTTGGAAAATCATTGTAATTTTCGTATTGGGCCATGAATTGGTGCTCTCATATAATTGATTGTAAATGTGGCAACCATTATTAGGGTTTGTAGGGATCAATTTTGGCCCTTCATTGTAATTGCATACCTATAAAAGGCCAAGGCCTTCTTATTTGTAACAGTTAGTAGTGGAGAAGTAGTGGGATAGAGTAGAGCAGGCTAGCTAAGGGAGAGATTTGATCAAACTGTTGCTATAATACTCATCAAAGTAATTAATAATTATTGTTGGCTTCTCATGGTGGATTACTTAATATTGCTTTTAAGTGTTGCATGGTTTCTTTAATCTTTCACTTGGAGTAGATTTCCTTTCATGTTGAAGTAGTTTAGTTGAATGGAAGTAATTGTGGATGTTTACTTGATTGACTCGACAAATCCGGGCCACTAGCTGATTGTAAGTGTGCCTTGTGTAGTAAGCCGATGAAAGTACTTAACTTCAATTGATATTTAATCTTTAGTTTGCATCCATTTGATGGGATTGAAGAGGAGATTGATTTGAAAACCATTGGAGTATTCCTTAGAAGCTTGCACTAGGTGGGTGGAGGTCGCTGACAAAACCACATGTAGTAGAATCCAAGTCCATCCATGATTCCTTGCATTCCTAGTTAGAAGTAGAAGTAGAAGGTAGCTAGTTAAGTTTAAGTTGAAGTGGAAATTGGAAAAGGAAAACTATATTTTCATTGCACATTGTGAAGTCAAATCTTTAGAAGTGCAAGTAAGTTGATATCCATTGAATGAACAACGAAAGTCTCCTACGTGATTACCAACAAATCACATTATTTCACTGAGTGAGTGTCCACGATAAAAGGAACCTTGAAGTCATTTCATGATCTTACTTTGCAAGCTTAGCATGAGAGATGACCTTATATCAAGAGAGGATTGAATATTTAGTGTTTCACTCTGAAACACTGGCTATTTGATTCTGTATGTTGTAGTGGAACAAAACTCACATCAACAGGACCTAGCATTAGCAGAGAACTGCCATCAACATGCCTTGCAGTAGCCCATCCCCACAGAGGAAGGCACTGTCCACAACGAGGACCACCATCAAAAGAAGTGGCATGTCCAAAACCTTGCCTCGCTCATGCACCTAACTGCCAAATGGACCAATTTTGAAGACGCTCTAAGAAGCTCTGATTGAGTAGATAAACATTTCATATTTCACTAAAAACCAAAAAAGGAGGGAGAACGCCACAACTTATTCTTCTTAGAAAGCCTCCGAACAAATGACTTAAGTAAAAAGTCATCCAACCATTTCAAGTTTGGCTCCACATCAATGTATTTCCACCGTCGTATGAAATTCCTACCAACCACCTCCCACCTACGGTGCCGAGTTAAGCCATCCACATCCAAATTCATGATGAATGGCTGTTTGACAATGTTTACATTTGGTTGCAGAAGTTTGGGGAGGTCCCTTGGCCATGGGATGCTAGCCCCCACTTTAGCAAAGACTACGACATCAATGTCGTCAACCAAGAAGTCTTCCTTGAAGATTTCCTGAAGTAGCACTAAAATATCAACCTTCTCACCACTCAAGTGCAGTAGGGAAGCGAAAAACCTTGAAGTTATATCCATATTCACCCGATATCAGTTTGTGGAAGTTAGAACCTCCCTGCTAAGCACCATCCTTATAGCTTTCATTGTTAAAAACTCAGCATCGTTACAAACCAACTACAAATGCAGGTCTGAGATGAAACCCACAAAGGCCATCTGCTTCTTATTGCTTCTCAATTGAATAGGGCATTCCATGGTCAACAACCTTAGATTATAATTTGGCACCAATCCTGTGAATGAAAAGCCAAATTGCCTAGCATTGCCTTTAATAGAAAGGCCGTGTTGTGACCTTTCACACCATCGCTCCATTGCAAATGGGGACCCCCCTTTTTTGCTTGGCAGAATATTGGTTTGCCTAGTTTGGTCTTAGCTTGGCAATGATTTTTGAGATCTCAGATGTTGATGAAGTGTGAGAGATTGAGTGCTTGAGAAGAATGGGGAATGAGAGATGCAAGCCAAATCCTAGTATACAGGTCAAGATCCTTAACAAGGTGGAATTTCACTCAATTTTTAATGAAAAATTTTCATTGTGAAATTTTTTACCAATTCTTGCAACACTTGTGTAGAGTTTTCATCGTTGTTTTTTAGGATCGAAGGATTGCCAAAGAACATCTGCATCTCCCGCACCTATTGTTTTCTTTTTTTTTCATGGGTTTTTTTTTGCCTCCATTCTCGTTGACGACCCTTTCTCCTTCGACGTCGGGCGTCTTTGGTGGCCTCTTACGCTGCCATTTCTAGTTCAAAACGACCATTAACGTGGTTGTTCAAGCCTTAACCAGTCTCAGAACTCATCCCTGTTTACGTTTTTTCCAGTTAAAACCACACGACGGGTCCATTTTTTTCGATGTCTGCACTCAAATCGTGCCTTTTTTGCACATTTTCTCTGCTCAAGGTGGTCGTTTTTGGCTTGCTCAAGGTTTGGCATCGTTTGTGGGACGAATCTCACACTGAACTCACATCCATTTGCTATGTGGAGGTACAAATCATTGAAGGTATTTGCAACACCACAACTATCTCCAACCTCTACGAGACTCCCATTGATGTGCTGTCTTTGCAAGTAATTCCCCACCAAGATGGAACTGAATACATGTAACTACTGCTTCCATCTAACGAAGATGGTGAGTACCCATCCCTCAAAGGATGGTACAACCTCAGAGCCAACCCACACCGATGCATCATCAAATCCTCCGAGCGTGGATTAGGAAAGAAGTGACGAGAACTCTTTGTGCAGTCATGATAAAAAGCTCCTACCTCGGTCAATGGCTAACTGTCATAGTTCTGAATATAACCATCGTCATCTGACTCATCACCAACAACACCTGTGGTGGATGTAACTACATGAGAACCTGGTGCAACATGTGGTTCTCTGCCGCTCTCAATCGATGCACTCATCCCATTTGTATAAACTGAACCTGTAACTGTGATAGGTGTAGCCACATCCTCAATCTGCTCACAACCATAATCCGTGGATATAAGATCCCCACCAACTGCTGCCATGGAAACCTGAACTGCAGTTGAAGACGGTGAAGACTCTGCCATACTCAACTCCACGGTAAGCTCATTAATCCGTAACTTAGACTCCTGAAGGGCCAATTGAGTGCTCTACAACGAGCCCATGGTAATCTCAAGCTTAGAGGTGAGCTCATCAACCTCCTCTTCCTTCCCCTTTAGAGCATCATAATAGATGCCATCAAGCATGAGAAGATGATCTCTATTTGATAAAAGTTGTAGGTAATGATTTTTCATTATCCCCAATGGATCTCTAATGCTTGAAACTCTTCAAGGGAAAATAGTCTATCACAGTGCTCATCAGTTTCAGGGGTACTCCAACCACAAGTTGCCAAAACGTGCCGAGCAACATCAAAATGCTCTAAGGCTGTAGCAATCATACTGTCATTAACCTTCAACTGACCAATCAAATGATGAGGGCCTTGTGACAAATCATTACCATACAAATTTTCTGGGTTGTAATCAACACTATGACAAGAGGTTGATTCAACATCACTCATTGATTGATAAGTTTCAACATGTGTGCCACCAACTCTACACACATCAACATCAAAGGTACTCCTGTTATGTAACTCATAGGATGCCTTAAAAGACACTGTAGAAACTCTTGATTCGACAATGTCTTCGCACACGTCCTCTTCCACGGTAGTTGCATGTCCATCCAAAACCCAATCCTGGGACTCATTGCTAACCAATGAATTTCTGATTTATTTTCCAATGTTTGATTTGCAAAATCAGACTCATCATGACATGAATCTACATCATCAGTCTCATTTTTAGCACCCAAATCCTGAGTACCTTCATGTGGCAACAAACTAGAAGCATGTTCCTCAAGTGAAATGACTGCTACCTCATGATAACGCAAGGAGTTTAAACTGCTATTGCGAAAAACAAAATTATTGTTGTCATCTGAAAACTTCTTTGCGTATACGAAGAACTTCCAGACTTCACACCTAAGCTATTTATTACGACAAACTGATTCAATAGGTTTCCCTGAAGGAGTGCCAAATATACCTTGTACTGTTTTAACCCCATACTTCCCTCTAATATATTTCATTGTGTCAGTCACTTCCAAATTGAAGCCAAACAAGTAATCCAAGAAACCATCAAAACCATATAATTTTTGAAACTTATCTGGCATGATCTGGTATTCTTTAAAAGTTATATCAACTTTCGATACAATTTCTTCTCTGTTTTTTCCCATGACTGAAACAAGCAAGAGTGGTGGTCACTCAGATATTAATTGTGTGAATTATATGAATTCTAATTTTCCAACCCCAACAAGATGGCATAAAACCACTTTGATACCATTGTAAGAACCATCTCTAGGCGATTGCTTGTAAATACAATTTTTTTGCCTTGTTTTGTGTTTGTTTTGATGAATGAATGTGGTATAATATAATATTTTCAATGTTTGATATGACAATATAATGCAACAAATAAAAGATATTGCAATAACAATTTTTTCCAACTCAAAATTGAAATTGCATTGAAAATACAAAGCTGAAAATTCCATATTTTTATACCAGCTTCAATACTCAGAATTTTCACAATATAATGACAACCCAGTTATTTAAATAACCCCTATTATCTAAAATAACAACACCCATAAAATCTAGGAGTTACAATTAATGAACTCATAGGTAATACATGCCTTGAAACCCTCTGAAAGGATGAATATTAGCAGCAGATGAATTCTTCAACAAACAAATGCAACAAACTTGTATCGGATCTTTAGCCGCCCCAGAAAGGACAACTTTCAGCTCCAAACACAAGTCGATTCAGCTAGAGAGAAAATGCCTTGCATAGAAGATTGTATGATTTACAAGTATTCTAAAACAATGAAGAATCTCCGTTCTCCAATGCTAATACCAACAAACCCCGGTTTCTACTTCTCCATGAGAAGGGCACAAGCACAAACTTCAAAGTCTTCAATTATCAAAATGAGTGGATGCATGCTTTTTTTTTGCTTTTGTTGTGCCTTTTATACTTTTTCACTAATAGGTTGATCCCCTTCATGTGCCTTTTAATCATTAAAAATGATATAAAATATTTTCTTTTCAACTTCATTGAATGCTTTAACGAATGGCCCCTCGAAAGAAATGCTTTTATAATAGTTTTAAAAGATACTTTATATCTGCTTTTTGACTTTATATGCATCAATAAATGGGCTCCCAAACATAATTTATTAATTGTACTTTAAGTCACTTAATTGAGGGTCATGGCCCCATTGGACATAAAGTGCACATAAAAACTTTATATTATGTCTTTTATGAATAATTATTATTAAAGTCACTTTTAATAATAATTAAATGATATAACTTGCGCATTAAACCTTATTTCTCCATGCCAACTGATAGGATCACTGAAATCACAACATGTCCAGGTGCCTTACTAAATATAGAAATAACGGACTCTAGTGACAAGGTGACTTACTATAAATAGTTAGTCCCTGAATATCTAATCAACCCAATTGTGCCAGGGATCAACACTGCAAAAATAGCCCGTTCAGGTGCTCTGCGATAATTAGTAATCCTCATTTTTCCTGAAATATTCACTTACTATAAATAGTAAGTGTGCCAAACTGAACCAAACAAAGAGCAATCCTGAACACTTTTGACCCCCGGAATGGGAATAAGCCTCCTACACTGCCAATTGGGACCCTCTAACCATCAGTCTTAGCCTACAAGGGCCAATAATAGGCTAATAATCATAAACCATATCATCCTAAAAAGGGGACATTACATAACTGGCCTCCCACAAAAAAATCTTTTGCTTACATGATCCCCAATTCTGTTTTTTTTGTGGTATAATGAAAATTCACATGGGAAAAGTACTTTAAGGAAATTCGTCTTTTATATCCTTTTATTCTACAAGGAATGTTATATGTTTGTTTATATCATTTGGGTTTTGGACTTTGCATTTTGATTATGTGTACAAACTGTTCTTTATCTTGAATAAGCAGTTGCAGTTCATGGATTTTGTTGTTAATTTGGAGGTCTCTTATGCAAATAGTTGGGAACTATATATTGCACATGAGATCATTTGATGATAATCACATCGACTGCTTTTGGTCATATGTGGACTTGGTTGATATAATGTATCTTTTCTTTGATTGTTGTAAATCAATTGTTTTTGCCCAGCATACTTACAAACCTCTTCTTTACCATTAGTTTCTGATTGAAGACAATACAGGTGATATTCTGACATGTTGTTTGAGCTGCCATTTTCGCTTCTCTATTAAAATAACTGTAGAGTAGATTATATGAAACACATTTCAAAGTTTTATTTTGTATAGTTATGCATTTTTGATTTCACAGGTACAGTCTGAAACAGGAAAGCTGGCATTTGTAAGTGCCAAAATTTTGGTGGTTACAATATGTGGTTTGTCTCTGAGATGGAGCATGTTTGGCATGGCATATGGTTTTATTGCAAATCAATTTAAACATCAGAGTGATTTTATTTTTTTATTGGTTTGTCTTGGGACTGTGAAATGGCTAGTTTTTTTCATAGTTCAATGCATTCTGCTGTTTTTAAAAAGAAACATAACAGCAATGCATTTAGGTTTTTGTGTATCTTGGATGAAGGCTTATCAAGGCGTAAAAACATGAAAATCAAATGTTCTCAGAATTTCTGCAAGGGCAAGTTAGTAAAGCTCTCCAATGATAAAATTAAAAGATATTGCCAATCCAAACAATCATCTTCTTCACCTTTTATATGGGAGAAGGGTTATTTACATAAACATTCCATGAAAAAAAATGCTAATTTGGGTTCTGGGTTTAATGAAATTACAAGGGATGCTGTGAGCACAGAAGGTGGAAAGATGGTTGACATAGGGAATGTTGAGCAAGACACCCTTATTTGTTTAGAATGGCAATCACTCTGCAATCAGGTTGCACAATATACATCTACCAGCATGGGCTATTTGTTGGCTAAAGAAGGATGTTTTCCCATTGGTAGCGATCTGCATGACAGTGAGGAATTGCTGGATCAAACAGCTGCTGCGCTCTTGCTTCCTGATGCTCTGGATTTTTCTGGAATTCAAGATATTAGGAATATAATTAAATCTGCTGTTTTGGGGGAAGTATGTACTGTTAATGAGCTTTGTGCTGTAAAGAGGACACTGCATTCAGCAAGAATCATTTATGATAAGCTAAAGAGTCATGCATCAGAAACGAATGTTTCTGTTAATGGAAATTCGACAAGCATTAAGTCACAAGATATGAAGGCGCTTGGTCCTCTTTTTAAAATCTTTGAAGGAGCAGATTTTTGTACCAACTTAGAAAATGAATTGGATCATTGCCTTGACTGCACATTTTTGTCAGTTCTGGATAGAGCAAGCCCCGCCTTGGCATCTGTAAGGTCAAATAGGAGGAGCAATATGGAGGCTATTGAAACATTGATTAAAGAGACTTCTGAAAGGATTGCAGAAGCTAGGGGCATAGACAGTCCATTGGTTACAAAACGAAGGTCACGATTGTGTGTTGGAATTAGGGCTGCTAAGAAGTCTTTACTTCCTGGTGGTATAGTTTTGGATGTCAGTGGTTCAGGTGCAACATATTTTATGGAACCTAAGGATGCATTGGACCTGAATAACATGGAAGTGCAACTGGCTGCTGCAGAGCGATCTGAGGAATGTGCTATCCTGGGCAGGCTGGTCTCCAGGATAGCATGTGAAAGTACCAAGATCATAAATGTTTTAGAAAGGGTCACAGTTATAGATCTTGCTTGTGCTAGAGCTGGTCATGCTCGTTGGCAAGGGGCTGTTCGCCCTTTTTTTACCCAGAAAGAACATATTACAGGAAGCAATAATTTAGAAACAGGGAAGAATATTGAAATCGGCGAAACTCGGTGTTCATTTGTTGACATTGAAGGTATTCAACATCCTATACTCTTAGAGCCTGCACTTCAGAAACCATCTTCTAAATTCAGTTCTCTAAGGCATTCATCCACCCAGAAACATAATGCTTTATATGGTGGTTCCAGAAACGTTGAAACAGTCCAGAGTTCTGATGACAATAAAGTGAAACTACCTGTGCCAATAGACATTAAAATAGGGCCTCAAAAAAGGGTAGTGATAATTTCTGGTCCTAATGCTGGAGGAAAAACAGCAACAATGAAGACACTAGGACTTGCTGCTATCATGGCAAAAGCTGGCATATTCTTGGCAGCCAAGGGTCAACCAAGGTTATCATGGTTTGACCATGTAATGGCAGACATTGGTGATAACCAGGTAGTTTCTTAGTATTCCTACATTCAAGTTGATAGTTGAGCTCTTATATGCGAATATATTATTTTATTTCTGTTTAATGCTATATTATTTTTGTTTTTGTTGAAGTCTTTGGAGCAAAGTCTGTCCACATATAGTGCACACATCAAACGTCTGTGTAAAATTATGGAAGTTGGCACCCGAAAATCACTTGTTTTAATTGATGAAATTGGAAGTGGTACTGATCCTTCTGAAGGAATGGCTCTTTCAGCAAGCATATTACAACATCTTGCATGTCATGTAAATCTGACAGTTGTAACTACACATTATGAAGACTTGACTCGCCTCAAAGATGAGGACGATAGATTTGAAAATGCTGCTATGGAATTTGATATTGGGGCTTTACTTCCTACCTATCGCATACTTTGGGGCACTACTGGTCAGTCCAATGCCCTAGATATTGCCCAGTCACTTGAATTTGATCCTAATATCTTGAGTCATGCACGAGAATGGGTGAAGAAATTGCTGCCAGACAGGCAACGGTTACGTCAAGATGGAATTTATGAATCCCTCTCAAAACAGAGAGATGAACTTCAGGATCAAGCAAGAACAGTTGCTGCCATTCTATCTGAAGCTACAGAACTCCATAATGAGGTATTCGGCCGTTATCTAACTTGTCTGCTTGAATTTATTTCAGTCTTTTAGAAATCTAATTAGGTGATCAGTTAATTGAAATTTTTGTCTATGAATATACATTCTGCTACACAGTTTTTTATCCATGTACATCTGGTAAGTTTTTGTTATTTAGGGAGTAAAGCTTATCTGCTCTTAATAAATGATCACAAGGAGATATAAGGGTAGCTGTTGCCTTTCAGACAAGAAATTTTTTTATTATTAAATTATTAATGGAACAAATAAGATAGTATAATAATAGTCTCTTCTCGTAGAGTGGCTAAAATACATTAATTGTGTGGAAGTTGATAGTTCTCTTGATTGGTTGAGAGTTCAACCTCTTCCTCTTAAATACCATTACAGGTCTCCATCTTCAATTTTTAAAATTCTGCCCCATCTCAAAAACTGACATGGAAGATGTAGTAACCCCTGTCCATCTTGTAAATTTAGGTTTAACATGCATCTTTAGTGGGGTATGTGTATATAGACACCAAAGAGTAATTTATTGTCTCCTCAATGTCTGTAGTCAGTGTACAATGCCTATTGTTATGTTTGATAATATTGGTTATCCGTCAATGTATTAATTGCTGTATTAAGTTGGTTGTCACTCTTGGGCAGTTGTAAGGGTCAGATGGTTGATAGTTGTGTTTCTCTTGGCAACCGTCGGGTCCTTAAAATATGTTGTGTACCATTAAGGAAGGGTAGTATGGTGTAGTCGGATGAACTGTAATCCTTGGCTGACCATCTTTGGTCTTCTTCTTCGTAATGAATTCTTGAGCAAATAAAGATATATTTTACTCCTGTACTCGATATGCATTGCCATCTTTATTATTATTTCATGTATGTAATTTATTAGATATAGTAGTAAACATTTGGTGCCATTGCCTTAAAAGAAATTGAGCTAGAGTTGCGCGATTCATGCCCTTAAACCCCAATAAAGGTGAGAGGAGGCCAAAAGGTGGTCAAGACTGTAATGTCCCTCCAGAAGTGAAATAAAGCATATGTTATGTATGCTTTATTAATTATTTTCTAGTAGTTTAACTTCCAATAAAACTAATATAACCTAACTAATCATATAAAATGCGGAAACTAAGTGAGTAATAAAGTGAATAAAGTATTATTTCATTTAAAGTGATTAAAGTATTATTTAATCATGCGATTGGTTTGGGAAGTTCACGGGTTTTTTACCGAATTCATTCCATTTAAATATTATGCGTGTGTGAATTGAGGGGGAAAAGAAATGTATCGGATTGACACAGAAATGAGTACCAAGAAACATCCTTTCGTCAGCATAAAACTGGCTTAGTGGATTGAAGAAATCGCAAGAGGTGGTAGTGAGTACTTTGGATTTAGAGGAAATCGATTTTTGTCCAAGCCAGCGGACATGTATGTGGAAGAGTGTGGGCGTGACTCCTTCATAAATGATAAAGGATCATTATCGTGCAGGCTTTCACCAGGTAAAGGGGTGGCAGATTCAATTAAAGATTTTGAGTCGTGACAGCTATGATCTGTGCAGAGAGACACGACACACCATGGATAAGATGGAGTGAACTGTCCAGCGCATGGGTAGCAAGTTGCGATATGCAATTCCTTAGACTTACGTGGGCATGAAATGGAAGCTACAACCGTCTGCATATAAATGACAACGCAGGGAAGATCAGGGTGAACGTGGAAGTGAAGGCAAACATATTGGTGGGACATTCAATGTAGAACCAATCCAGTTCGGCAGGGGCCGTGGCAAACATGGAAGATAGTGTGGCAGTAGTGAACATGACAAACAAATCTGGCTGTGAACGTGGCAAACACGACAGACAAAGGTGTATACAAACATTTTCTTACCACGTTGGAAATATAATTACTATGCTATTAATATCTTCTGCGGGAAATATAACTTTGTATACGCTGGGTGAACGTACAAATGAAATTTTAAAATTGTTTATTAAATTGAACTTCTGATAATCTAGTGATTCAGTAGTAAAATCTGTAAGGTATAATCGGGGATATTTCAGTGGTATCAGAGCTATCAGTCTTGCCAGTCTGTAGGGTGTTTAAAATCTTGTTTTGTGCAAAATGTTTTGCTGAATATGCAACAGGCCATTATAACTTCCAGAATACCAGGGAACGACAAAACAGAAACCCAACTAGTCAGTCTAGTTCAACCCCACAATTTGAAATTGAGGATAGTCATACTGAGCCAGAAGAGGAAATAATTTTTGAACAATATATAACAGAATTTGAAAAGTTGGCTGTGCCTGTCACTGAAATTTCTGAGAGACAAAATTGTTATTTTCATTGATGGGCTTTCTGATTCTTTGAAAGGTTGGGTGAAATCTTTAAATCCTCCTACACTACAAATGGCTATTAAGAAGGCAAGAGAATTAGAACTGTCCTCAAAAGGGAAAATCTGGAATAAAGGCCCTTTTCCAAAACCGGATAAAGACAAACAACCCTTTAGCAGAGATGCGTTCTCGAAACTCAGCTTTGACAAAGAAGAGAGGGATGAACTCAGGAGAAGTAAATTATGTTCAGTTGTAAGGAGTCATGGCAACCAGGTCATAGATGTTTGGGAAAGGGAAAATACATTACATTGAAGTCACATCAGATCATGAAGACGAGGAAAATATAGATCCAAATTTGGAACTCTCAAAAGGCTTCTGATCCTGATCAGGGAAATAAACAGGAAGGTGGTATAATTGCATCCATGACAGGAACTCCACATTACAACATTTTCAGAGTACGAGGGGTATTACAGGATCAACGGGTTATTATTATGCTGGATAGTGGATCCACTCATAATTTCATTGATAGTGCTCTTGTTAAAAAATGAGGCTTACATATTGTTAAACATGAAGGTTTTGATGTGAAGGTAGCAGGTGGTACTAATTTAGTAAGCACATATAAGGTACCGCAATTAAGTATTGCTCTTGGTAACTATATAGTAACAAATGATTTTTATGTGATTGATTTGGCGGATACTAATGTTATTTTAGGAATCCAATGGATAGAAACTTTGGATAAATATTCACAGAGTTTCAAACGCATGGAGTTTTCTTTCAAGGTTGATGGACAGAAGGTGATTCTCAGGGGAATGCCAAATGGTGGGCCCAGGATTGTTATTGCTAAAAGGATGGAAGCTATTTTCCGTCATGGTGAGGTTGCTTGGTCAGCACAATGTTTGATTTCTACAAAGGTAACAGGTTTTGAATCTAAGCACTATTTAGATGATTTGTTGCAAGTATTAGATTCACACCGTTTGGTTTTAAGTGATATACCCACTGGGGTACCCCCAGATAGAGGTTTTGAACATACTATTGAATTGGAAGAAGGGGCCAAGCCAGTCATCACTACTCCATACAGCCATCCTAAGGCATTCAAAGATGGAATAGAAAAAACTATTAAGGAGTTATTGGATATGGGACATGTTAGGCCCAGTTCGAGTCCATTTGCTTCATCGGTAGTGATGGTCAAAAAGAAAGATGGGACTCTACGCATGTGTATAGATTACCCTGCCCTCAATAAAAGACCATAAAAAACAGGTATCCGATTCCCTGCATTGATGAGTTGTTAGATGAATTACATAGTGCTGTGTATTTTTCTAAAATTAATTTGAGATCAGGGTATCATCAGATTAAGTTAAGGGAACATGATATTCATAAAACCGCTTTTTGTTGTCATTATGGTCATTATGAATTTTTGGTTATGCCTTTTGGACTGACAAATGCTCCAGCAACATTTCAGTCTTGTATGAATCATATTTTTAATAAGCAGCTGCGGAAATTTTTGCTCGTTTTCTTTGATGATATACTGATTTATAGCAAGACTTGGGAGGAACACCTGAAACATATTGATGAAATTTTAGGTATAATGGAGTCTCAATCTCTTTATGCAAAAGCCTCTCAATGTGAATTTGGTGTGACAAAAACTCTATATTTGGGACATATGATCAGTGCTAAAGGTGTGCAGGTGCATCAAGAAAAGATCAGGACTATTCTGGATTGGCCACCTCCACGAAATCTTTCTGATTTAAGAGGTTTCTTTGGTCTATGCAATTATTATAGGAGATTTGTTAGAGGGTTTTCACAGCTTGGAGCAGCACTGACAGATCTTACCAAAAAGGGGGCATTTAGATGGACTGCAGAGTCACAACAGGTATTTGACAAACTTAAGGAGGTAATGAGTTCTTGCCCCATACTTGCATTACCAGATTTTGATCAGCCTTTTGTATTAGAATGTGATGCATCGGGTAAAGGAATTGGAGCCATGTTGATGCAAAATAAACATCCGATAGTTTTTGAAAGCAGGAAACTCACTAGTGCTGAAAAACTGTATTCCATATATGACAAGGAAATGTTAGCTATTATGCATGCATTAGCTAAATTCAGACAATACTTAGTTGGGGCCAAATTTGTAGTTAAAACTGATCATAATAGTTTGAAGTATTTTCTTAGGCAAAGAGATTTGAATAATAGGCAACAAAAATGGATTAGTAAGATTTAGGCATATGACTTTGAAATTGAGTACGTTAAGGGAAAAAACAATATCGTAGCAGATGCATTATCTCGAAGGCCTGAAATAAATGCATTATCTGTTGTTTCAGCGGATTGGAAATCTTTATTATTCGTGGAATATTCTAAAGACTCCTTTGCATATGATTTGTTGGATGGTAATGTGCAGGATGAGAAATATAAAGTAGTAAATGACATTATTTACTACAGAGATAGAATATACTTGGGCCCAGGATCAAAGTTGAAAGTTAAAATTTTGCAATCCATACATGATATTCCTTTGGCAGGGCATCCAGGATATTTTAAGACTTATCGGCAAATAAGGGAGCGTTTCACATGGAAAGGGTTGAAAAGTGATGTCCTTCTTTATGTCAAGGAATGCACTACTTGTCAGCAAAACAAAGCAGAACATACTTATCCTGCAGGTCTACTACAGTCTTTGCCTATACTTGAACAAAAATGGGAAAGGGTATCCATGGATTTTATCACGGGCTTATGTAAAATTCCAGGAGACGCTATGCAGATTCGAACATAAAAAAATAACTTTCCAGAGTAATTTTAAACTGATGAAGGTATTCTAAACTCCAAACTCATGTAATTCCAGAAACCAAATTCAATTTTTAATAAGCAATCTCAGTTCTATATTCACGTAAAAATGCAAAAAACATAAATTTTTGTAGACTCAACAAAGAAAAATATTTTGTGCACCACTTAAAAATAATTGTATTATTCCCCAATGTCTCATTGCCCGGTCTGTGTTGGCAGTTGTGTCTGCATCAATATTGCCGCGTGGAATGGCTCCTTCATATCCTGCAACTACTTGTTTCGGCCTTAAGGCAATTGATCCGGTCTTTTCCGCAATTTGTTAACATGCGTAAGGCTGTGCGTTCCCAATAGGCAGGGACCACGTGCATGAATTAGAGATGTTCAGGTATTGTTTTCTGAACCGGCTGGATGCTTCTTGTACACCACGTATTTCACTTCTTCCGCATTCATTCCAAACGACTGCCACCATGGTTGTAAGGTGTCGGTTGAGTGTAGACGCTTGAAAACTAAGTGGCCTGTGGACGCCTTACGTGTTCACTGTCTCCATTTCTTCCTTCTTCTCGACTTAAATGACTATACCATCTCCCGCTATTTATTATAGTCGGTAACTCTTCCTACGATCTCCACTAGGCCAGGAAAAATCTCTGATGAAAGGAGACACCTCTACTGCACTATCTGCCAAAACAATCTTCGAACTTTTTCCACAAATTACCGCATACCTTCTCCTCCTAGAGCATGGCTTTTTGACAACCACAATTGGTTGTAATATTCCCGTAAGGGAACTACTTTATTTAAAAAACACAACTTAATGTTACATTCCCTTTAATTATATAATATTAATTTGTCCGAGTAATTAATATTAAATAATTAAATTCCTTTATTTTATTAGCCCCATAATGATTATTTGGGGACATGACAGCTTACCAAGGTCTCATGGTAAGGAATGTATTTTTGTCGTGGTGGATAGACTAACTAAGTTTGCACACTTCTTCTCTATCACTACAGAATTCATAGCTGTTCAAATTGTTGATCTTTCTTTTAGGGAGGTTTTCCGTTTACATGGTTTACCAAAGAATATAATTAGTGATCGTGACAGTAGATTTTTGAGTATTTTTTGGAAAGAACTATTCAGATTAATAGGTACTGGGTTGGATCACAGTACTAGCTATCATCCTCAAACCGATGGCGAGACGAAAATCATTAACAAGTGGATGGAAGGTTACCTCCGCAATTATGTTTTGGGACATTAGAAGGCATGGGTTCATTGGTTGTATCTGGGTGAATATTGCTATAATACCACCTATCATATGTCCATTGGTATGACACCTTTCAGGGCATTATATGGGTATGATGCACTCTCTTTTATTGTTCTTGTTTTTGATCAGAGTAATGTTCCCAAATCGCGAGATTGGCTATAGGAATGTCAAGATATTTTAACAGCGCTTAAGGAAAATTTGCAAAGCGCACAGAATCAACAGAAGATTTATGCAGATAAGAAATGCGTAGAACGAAACTTTGAAGTTGGCGACTTGGTATACCTTCGGTTACAGCCCTACAGACAATCATCCCTCAAACGTAGCGGGGTTGAGAAATTGAAACCCCGGTTTTATGGGCCATATCAAATTGTTCGGAAAGTTGGTGCAATGGCATATGAGCTGAATTTACCCACAGATAGTAGTATCCACAATGTATTCCATGTATCTTGTCTCAAAAAAGCTTTGGGTCAGCAGGTCATAGTTTCAGTTGATTTACCTCCAATGGACGATGAAGGGAAATTAGAAATGATACCTGAAGTAATTTTGGAGACTCGGGATAGGCATTTGCGGAACAGGACTATCAGGGAGTACCTCATTAAATGGAAGGATTTGCCATTAGACAATGCTACATGGGACAATGCATAGATTCTTGAGCATCCAAATTTACAGTTGCTTGTGGGCAAGCAACATTGGGAAGGGGAGCTTTGTAATGTCCCTCCAGAAGTGAATTAAAGCATATGTTATGTATGCTATATTAATTATTTTGTATTAGTTTAACTTCCAATAAAACTAATATAACCTAATCAATAATATAAAATGCAAAAATAAACCAAGTGAGTAATAAAGTGAATAAAGTATTATTTCATTTAAAGTGATTAAAGTATTATTTAATCATGCGATCGGTTTGGGAAGTTCATGGGTTTTTTGCCGAATTCATTCCATTTAAATATTATGTGTGTGTGGATTGAGGGGGAAAAGAAAAAGAATTAAAGAAATGTATCGGATTGACACAGAAGTGAGTAACAAGAAACATCCTTTCGTCAGTGTAAAATTGGCCTAGTGGATTGAAGAAATTGCAAGAGGTGGCAGTGAGTACTTTGGATTTAGCAAAGGAAACTGATTTTTGTCCAAGCCAGCGGACGTGTATGTGGAAGAGTGCGGGTGTGACTCCATCATAAACGATAAAGGATCATTACTGCGCAGGCTTTCACCAAGTAAAGGGGTGGCGGATTCAATTAAAGATTTGGAGTCATGACAACTATGATCTGTGCAGAGAGACACGACACACCATGGATAAGTTGAAGGAGTGAACTTTCCATCGCGTGGGTAGCAAGTTGCGATATGCAATTCCTTAGACTTACGTGGGCATGAAATGGAAGCTACAATCGTCTGCATAGAAATGACAACACAGGGAAGATCATGGTGAACGTGGAAGTGAAGGCAAACATATTGGTGGGAAATTCAGTTGGAGCCCTTCCATATAGTCAACGTCAAACGAGGATTACGAAGAAGGAAATCTTGAACTGACAAATATATTCCACCGCCTTGAGAATTTATCCATTTATGGAGAACCGAAAATTGGAGGATTTGAACCGAAGACCCCTGGACGAAGGGAGTATATGAACGAGTTAGAGCTTGAAAGTACTCGAGGTGTTGGTGATACTTGAGGTGGATGTGTAGAGGACGCGTGCGTGGCTAAGAGTGCAAGGAAAGTACCAGAATGTAGCGGTCGGAATAGTCTATCTAGGTCGGGCACACAAGGGAGCAAGTAGGCAAGAAAGATGGTGACTCCTTCGACAAGTCTGAATGTGGATCGACAAAAACTACCAAAGTTCACAAGGGACGAGCTAGAAGATCCTACAAGGCACTGCAAGATGTGTGAGACTATCTGGGTAGCAAGCGTTCAAGAGGACAAGGACTATTGGTTGAGAGCATTTCCAACAATACTACAGGGTATAGCCATTGACTGGTTCACAGAATTGGATGCTTCATCCATAGTCTCCTAGGATGCTTTGAAGAAGGCGTTTGAGGTTGAGTTTAAACTTCTATGTGACGACAATGAGACTGTCACTAAAATTAACATCAAACAAGGGAAACATGAGAATGCACAAACTTACAATCGTAGGCTCAAGGAATTGTTAGTAAAATTGGAGAACCAACCAATGGGAAAATTGAATAAGTGTTGGTTTATCAAGGGATTGATCCCTTTGTTGAGAAGGAAAATGAGTGTGGTACCTCCGTCCTCATATGCTGATGCCTATAATTGGGTGACGAAAGTTGAGAGTGAAAACAAGACATCCTCCCGAGGGAAGAGGAAGACACACGATGACAATAGCATTGAGGGTAGTAGCGATGATGAATTGACAATAGTCTAGGCCCTATGGTGGCATATGATGAGAATGATGAAAGAATTGAAGGTCGAGAAAGGAACCAATAAAGAAAGCAATGAACAATGGTGTACTGAGTGCAAAATTGAGGGGCACATGAAAGTTAATTGTCCTAAAATGTTTTGTGAGATTCGCCAGGTGATGGGTCATTAAATAAAGGAGTGTCCATATAATTTGAAGACTAGAAGTATGCACGTACTCTTTACATAGGGAGAGTCCACTCCAAAACCACAAAATGTATCACCAGATGGTTATGGAAATCGACGAGGGTGGATTCAAGTATTGTATGACTCTAGTGGATGTCCTATCATACAATGTCGATAATGTAGTAAATGGGGACATTTTGCAAGAAACTACCCAAATAAGAAAGATAGTGTACAATTATTATGCAAATGGTGTGGACTAGGTGACCATGAAGATGCCAACTGCCCGAAGCAAAAGGGTATTAATATGCTGGACCCAGAACAAGACGAGGTAGTTTTGGCAATCACAAGAGCATAGATGAAGAAGGTGGTGTACTTGGGCCCTTGTAAGGAGTGACTCCAAGAAGCGAGAGTAGAAGTAGAACAAGTGATGGTGAAGGAACGAATAACCTCCAATGGAATTGCAAGTACGTCATTGTGATTAGAGTCAAAGACGAACATAGTTTGATTGGTGCTATAGACAATCGTACCCATGAAGGTGGCAGAACTTTAAACTATGCCACAATAGAGAGTGGCAATTACCAACACAGTTGGTGATAAAACACTTGGCCAAAACCAATGTAAGGCACCGGGGGAGCCAACGACGAAGTCACCACTCGAAGACAACCAGGTCACTGACCCTATGTTGTTGACAATAAGCATTGGAAGGAAGCCAACCATCGTCGAGACAAAAATAATGGAGAGAAAGTTGACAAATACCATCATCGACGGAGGCTTGGGAGTCAATGTGTTGCCAAAGGAAACCTAGGAGTGCCTGGGGAAGCCAATACTTTGGCCACCAATTTTCCTCGTGGTAGGTGTTGACCAACATGAAATTAAGTTGTCGGGGACATTGATGGAAGAAAAGGTAACAATTGGCACACAATGCTTTTTCTTGGATTTCGTAGTTAGCCTGTTGGAAAAGAAGGCATATGATGCCCTTCTTGGGAGAGGCTAGTTGATTATTGCCAAGGCTAACCATAATTGGATGTGAAACACACTCTTGATTGAGGGTCAAGGGAGGAAGTATGTCGTTGACCTAGGGAATCAGGCGGTGAGCGAAGAACTGACATCCTCCGAATCAAAATTCTAATATGGAGAGTGGGGAATGGACGAAAGAAGGAAAGGCATGGAACCAAATGACGAAGGGGTGCTCGAGCTAAAAGATTGTTCTGAAGGTGAGACGAGTTTCCTGAGTGGACTATTCCATTGACAAACAAAGGAATATGAGGTATTTTCACCTACCTGTAATTTTCTTGAAGCTACAACTCTAAGTGAAAAGAAACCCATGAAAGCGTGTAAAGTTATGGATGAGAGATTTGAGAGTACAAATATTAGAATATGTAACGTGGAGCGTATAAGGGATTGTCAAGGGAAATCCACTTCACCAGAATTTCAGAGAAAGAGAAAGAGGGAAGCAAGAGGGATGGAAAATGGAAAGCAAAAAATAACAAAGATTGCAAAAGCCATGGTTTAAATCACACTCTCGACAAATTTATAAATCTGACTCTTTGCGAGGGTGTGTTTGTTTTTGGCAGAAGTGGAAGGCACCTTTGGCAAGATTTTACTTCGTTAGGCACTCGACAATATGGAGTGGAAAGAATATAACCATTTTTGCACCATTCACAGGTTGGAGAAAACACCTCGTATGGATTCTATAGCTTGTACAACAATTTACGCCCTTTTGCATATGGTTTTAGTGAGTTACATACCGTATGACACTCCATATGATGGCTAGGGGTTCCCTATTTGGCGAGCCATTCATCCGTACGAAACAACTTTGTATGGTGCAATCCTTGGTTATTGTATGGAACCCTCGTATGAAATTCTCCCATACACCATCTTGACCAACCCGTATGATAACTTCGACACCCTCACAGATGGAATATTGGACAATTTTGGCACTTTGTATAGAAGTCCGTAAACCCACATGTAAGGACTATTAGGCGATTCTTGTACCCCGTACAACACCTTGTGCGTTGTCCCGTGCATCACTTCATTTTTTCCTTGCAACAATCTCTGGGCCTCATATGGACAACACAATTTCACATTTGTACCAAACCTCCAACATTCATCCGTGCATGCTATAGAGTTCAATTATTCTTTGGATGTGCTTCAATTGTATGCCATATGGACCCTCAAATCAAGGGTATGCCATCGACATCAACTAGGGAGTGAAGTTTTTATGGCAATGTACACTGTATGGTCAACTCAATACCATTATTTTGTACGACAACAACAACTATTGGTTTGGTAACTTTGCTCGCATTAAATGGTTCATATAGATAATGGGTTTGGTACAATGTGTGAGTTACTTGGCAGCAACATGGCGGCACCTTGGTAAGAGGAGTGTATTGCGGTCGGGCCGTGTGACAATTACAACATCATAAATTCATTCCCATAAGACTTCGAGAGCTTCTACATTATAATTCCGACATGAAATATCTATTTTTTGTCTTCTTCAACATTATTTTTGGTATCTTAAAAAGTCACAAAAATGATGTTTGCCATGGAGTTTTGTGTGGTTTTGAACATCTTAATTTGGTCTTGGTGGCAGAGAGTGCATTGGGCATTGCCCTAGGAACCCACGAGCAGCGTTGCCCCTTAATCCCATTGGGGGCACTGCACCCAGATCCCCATTGGATTTTTGAAGCACAACTTTGAGTTTGCAAAGTATAAGTCATAATCTATACCCTTGCCATTACTCTTCCCAAATATTACTTGATGTATACTATCGTCTAGAAGACAACTTTTTCTTTTGGGGGATGATGTAGTCGGTGGACAATGCCTATTGTTATGTTTGATAATATTGGTTATTCGTCAATGTATTAATTGTCTGTATTAAGTTGGTTGTCACTCTTGGGTAGTTGTAAGTTTTCGTTGGTTGATGGTTATTTTCTTCTTGGCAACCATCAGGTCCTTTAAATATGTTGTGTACCCCCAAGGAAGGTAGTATGGTGTAGTCTGATGAACTGTAATCCTTAGCTGACCATCTCTGATCTTCTTCTCTATAATGAATTCACGAGCAAATAAAGATATATTTTACTTTTGTATTGGGTACACACTGCCATCTTTATTATTATTTCATGTATGTAATTTACCAGATATAGTAGTAAACATTGTCTCTCTTGTAGGTACCCACTTGACAAATAGAAAAAATAAAAGTTGCACATAAGTAAAAAATGTGGCTATTTGAAGTGCCTCATTCTTTAGCTTATAATGATGTGACTATTTAAACTTATTGAAGACTCCTTTAATCTAGCATTTGCTTGTTACAAATATTTTGCAGGTCTAGAGAATAAATTAAATAAATCACAACTTGCAAAACTAAATAGAAGCAAAATAAAACTGTTAGATGTACATTGTGTGTGTGTGTGTGTGTGTGTGTGTGAGAGAGAGAGAGAGAGAGAGAGAGAGAGAGAGAGAGATCGATCCATGTACACCGACAAGTTTCTATTTTGAAAATGGCTTATTGGTACTTGCATCCATGCCTAGCTATTCTTGTAAATCATGAAAACTACGTGTTTGTTTATAGGGTGTATAACTTTGTCATTGATAAGGAGTGGACACACTATTTAAAATTATTCAAAGTATTTTCCATAGACTGGAGTCTTTCTTACTGCCATAAGTAAAATAAAAAACTATCTAAATAGCATGCACATTGTACACTTGTATTTGAAAATAAGTGATCCTGTTTATTGGGCTCATTTTTTGTTTTAATGAAAAAACAATACTGATTTGTCAGAAGGACCTAGATGCCATATAGAGAGGCTAGGAAGTCCATGAACAGTCATTGGTCCCAATAGGAAACCATTCGTTAGTTAGAACATTCTTAAATTTACCCTATGAGAATGACTTGAGAATACTTGACGATATGTCCAACTTATACTCCTATATTCTAATAAGATGAACAACCATTTTTGTTAGAATTGTATGTAAATGATTATTCTCTTGAGAATAACTTTACTATAAGACCAACGTAGACTCTTATATTTTAGGATGACCAGCCATTTTGTTAAATAATGAATGTAAATTATTTTTCTTTTGATTTTTTTTTCTTTTTCTCAAGTCATATTGTAAAACTCACAACTAACCCAAACTTGGCAGACCCAATTGCCTTGGACTGGATGACTCAGCCAAAAATATCAAAGCTTTGTAACTTAAAAAATCCTTAAATACATTAAAAACATAAATATCATGCAAAATATAGTTAAATACATGAAATAAATCTGTAGAATATCGGGGGAAGTTTTTTTATTAACTAAAGGCGGGCACTTCACTTTTGGTGAACTCAAAAAGCTGCTGTCCTTACTATTTGCAAGCCATATCTAATAAATTCGAATCGAATCACTTACATAAATTAGCTATATGAATTTGTTGTTAAATACTCTTAAAAGAAATTTCAATGAAATTGCTTACAATTAACAATCACCTAATTTCTACTAGATGTATCTATGCATCTATTTATTTGTAATCTAATGTTATTCTTAATCTTATCTCACAATATTATTATTACTAAAGACTTTATTTTTGCCTTTTATGATGTAATTTCCATTGATTTCTATGCCCAATAGATGTCTTGGTTCCTGTGATGACCTCCTTTTTAGTAGGTCTTTGCAGTAGCTTGGTCGCCTCATCATTGTGGCCCTCGTGAGCTGATGCCGGGTTTTGAGGGTTCCAGTTGGCAGACTTGCTATTTATAGTAAGTCTGGACTTACTATTTTTAGTAAGCCAATTTGGTTAGTTTCCAGTTCTGGCAGGGCAATATCGGCAGCGGTCAGTTTTCCAGACAATGTTCAGTCTGTTCATGTTCCTTGGTTGGGGACTTATTATTTATAGTAAGTCTATTTTTGGAAGCTGCTATTTGTGGCAGTGCAGTGGATGGCTCCGTCAGTCGGGCAGGATCAGTAGTGGATGCAGGTTTATCACTGGAAATGCATATTGGTTAATTAATTAATGTTAATTAATAACGATATGTTATT
>MU225981.1:163854-179819 GCA_018584345.1 Thuja plicata
CAGAAGTGTTGCATAGAAGGCCGACTATTCAGAGTCATCGTGTGACTAGTCAGTTGAGAGTCAGCGAGCATGATGTAGTTGCCGCATTTGAGCATTTTGATACTGTGCGGCAGCTGCTAGCTATTCACAGTTGGGGTTCTCCTATGGATGAGGAGCATGGTAGTTGTTACTTGTCCCTTACTGAGGTTCATTCCTTACGAGAGGCCGTCAGGATTTTGAGGCAAGGTTATTTTCAGTTGGTAGCTGACCGAGATCACCTAGTAGAGTGGGGGAGTACAGCATATGAGGCCATCTTGGATAGAGAGGATGAGGTGAGTGAGCTTACTCAGGAGCTCACAATGACTTCTGAGGTTTTAGAGAGCACTTAGTTGGCTTTATAGGAGTTGCAGTCACGATTGGAGGAAGTGACCATAGAGTTGGACCATATTCGGTCCATACCAACCCCAGACCCAGTTCAGTTGCACATTGAGGTGGTTGGTGGTGAGTTTACTTCTACGGTTGGAGATGTGGGATGTGATGATGTGGTTGACACATTTGTCCGAGACTCGGGGGCAGTAGGTGCAGAGGAGGCGAGAGCATCAGTAGGGACGAGCTCCCACGGTGATTTGCTTCCAGCTGCGGGAAGCGAGTCTATTACCACATTACATATAGCTGGTGACAGTAGACAGTTGGCAGTGCCACATTTGTAGGAGGACCAACTGTGGGTTGCAGGGAAGCAGATTGATGCTTCCACTTATAATTTTTACTGCACAGAGTCATTCTTGGACCACCTACTTGAGAGTTCAGAATTTCATGAGAGATCTTACCGAACTTCAGAGGGTGTTATCATCCGGGGTGCTGGTGCGATCCGACGTTTGGTGAGAGAGATTGTAGGTACCTTGACTACGGTGCTCCCACACAGAAATTTTGAGGTTGGGTTTGCTGAGAGGTCACCCGGGACCTTGCCCAACCATTTGTGCAGAGTTTGAGATTGGAACCATCCGTGGGTTTGCGACTGGGGGATGATGAGCTTCTGACCGAGAGCGGAGTTTTTTACCGACACTATACAATGAGGAGCGCTCATCGGTTTTCATTTGACCCACATGTTGATGAGTTGATGGCACATAGGTGTGGGATGGCTCCTAGTCCTTATCATTTGTTTTGGGATGGGTTCTCGCCATCAGCAGTTGATGGGAGTTTTTGCTGCAAGTCAGTAGTAGGTGACTTGTAGAGTTATGTTGGCTGTAGGGATTATACAGTGTGTGGATATCCGAGGCCAGGTACAACTTTGTTCAGGGGTATTCATCACTATTGTGCAGATGGTCTACACACTCAATACAGGTCAGTTGGGTGTGCAGGGGGAGTTCAGGGTGTATGTGATCTAAGTCTCCCATACATCTTGGTTTTTGATGATCCTGAAGCTCACTTCTTTCGGGATCCAGGCAGAGACAGATTCAGTACAGGAGTTTGGGTAAATGGTTGTTTTGGGTCTCTTTACAGAGCTATCCGGTTTGCATTGTGGGTAATGCTACATGAGCTTACAGTTTATGTTGGGGGCATGGTTTACTTTTTCCTGTGGGATCCGGGTGGATTGCGATGTACAATTGTTTAGGGATTGCTTGAGGACAAGCAATCTTGGGGAGGGCGGACTGTGATGACCCCCTTTTTAGCAGGTCTTTGCAGTAGCTTGGTCGGCTCATCATTGTGGCCCTCGTGAGCTGATGCCGGGTTTTGAGGGTCCCAGTTGGTAGACTTGCTATTTATAGTAAGTCTGGACTTACTATTTTTAGTAAGCCAATTTGGTCAGTTTCCAGTTCTGGCAGGGCAGTATGGGCAGTGGTCAGTTTTCCAGACAATGTTCAGTCTGTTCATGTTCCTTGGTTGGGGACTTACTATTTATAGTAAGTCTATTTTTGGCAGCTTCTATTTGTGGCAGTGCAGTGGATGGCTCCGTCAGTCGGGCAGGATCAGTAGTGGATGCAGGTTTATCACTGGAAATGCATATTGGTTAATTAGTTAATGTCAATTAATAATGATATGTTATTAATTAATAATAAAGTCATATTATTATAATAATACTTTATCATTATAATAATAATGTGGAAGTTGCTATTCCGGAGACTGGTTAACTGATATATCCTTTTGGGAAACTATGGCTACCGGGGAGTTATAAATACAGAGTCATTCTTAGTGCTGATCATCGAATATTGATTATTGAAATTGTTCTTGGGAATTGTTCCTAATTATTTGGGCCCTAGCTGAAGGGTGAAATTAGTTTCTTGAAGACTGATTCTTCTTGAGCTAATCTCTGATTGATCGCTGTTGTATGATCAATTCGTCTTCATCGTGCTGTTGTATACGATCGAAGAATTCTGAATTCTAAATCGTTGAACTGCGACCTGCATAAGAGGTCAGGCTGTATGACTTAGCAAGGAAGTAAGAGCAGATTGTAAATCTGCCGCGTGAGATCTTGCCTTCATACATTTCAGGTCTGCTGCACACCGAGCTGGTGAAGTGTGGATTGGCGTTAAACTCCAGCCAGGGCCACGCGTGGAAGATCACCTACCAGTACCCTGCCGCGGCTATACACTTGTGTTGTGGGAGTTTGTAGCAGCTGCTAAAGCTGCAGATTGGGAGGCGTGTGGAAGAGTAACAGCCTAGGCTACATTACAGGCAGCGTGGTAACTGTTAAAGTTACAGCAGAGCATCGCGTGAGGATCCTCTTGGGTGGCGAGAGCTGTTTCCTTATATATTTGGTGGCTTACGGTATTTCTTAACACATTGCCGCCCATAGTGGATAGCAATAAATATTGTTGTAATGAGTTTTAAAATGCATATGAAAGAGTTATCATCATTGAAAATTTACTTTCAGACAATCAATTTTAAATTCAATTTGAACTTAGTAAAATTGGCAAAGTGAGTGGTATTTCCAGAATTTTGAAACATTGAAGTATGATTGTTTAAATGTCAAGATTTACATATGAAAAGTTGTGATTATTGAGGCGAAAGAAATTATATATGCTTTTCAAATCCAACTGTAAATTAGTGGAGGAATGTCCTAATATCAAACAAAACAGTTGAAATTATCTACAAGCCAGATTAAGCCCAGTGCCAGATTGCCTGCCAACTGTTTGACCAAATGGCAAACACATGACATGCACGGAAATTAGATGTTTTAAAGATGAGGCCAAGTCAGGCTCATTACAGTTCCCTTCCACAAATGAGTCTTTTGAGGGAGTCTGTAATGTCCCCTACTTGCATCTAGTTAGTTTGAGGTTTCCATTAGCCTATACGTGGGTTCCCATAGGTTGTGTGGAGTGGTTAGAGGACTTAGTGTCCTCTGGAGAGCTCTATCAGGTGTTTCATTGTTTTCTGGTAGAGTTTTTGGTTTTGGCATGACTGTTTTAGTAAGTGCTATTCTTGGCACTTGGTCTTTGCTTCCGTTTGCTTTTAGTTTAGAGTGCAAATGCTTCCCAGTTTATTGCCTTGGTGAGTTCTAAGGTTGACAAAATAATAGTTATTTTATTTCACTTATGTTCTTTTTATAAAGTTACTTTATAACTTAAGTGAAGGGGTGGGTGTTCATAGAGTGTTCCCTCTATTTCTACGCCTAGGGAAGAGTGTCACTTTATTATGTTGTGCTTAATATTTTATTAGTTTTATTAATTCCCTCAAATGATGCCAATACTTAGAGTTCAATAAAGTGTTTTTAAAAGCTAATGTTTGTGAGCTCAAAATGGTTGAACTAGAAGAGGTAATTTCATGTTATTTCAAAAGGTGAAATGAGAGCGAAATAGATTCAAATTTAAATATGTATTGCTCTAATTCTTCCCTTTTCTTATAAATATGAGTTTGAGCTCTCATTTGCATATACTAGATTGACTATTTAAAGAGATACTATTGGAATGAGCTCAAAGAGTTCCTTTTCTGTTTGAGGACAAAAAATCTCTTCTTAATTGCTGGTTTCGGTGGTGAGACATCCACCCTAGTTGATTGGTGTGCTTAGATTGAGTTTTATAGTGATTTTGGCTTGTCTTGGAGATATGGGTTTGAAGATGTCGAGGATTTATGAAGTTTCTGATATGGGTATTGAGTTTTTGGTGTGTGGTGAGCTTTCTTAGAGTTCTGTTTGAGTTTTTTGTGATGATTTTATCTGCACTTTGTATGTCCATTGCTTGATTGTAACCTTCAAAATAGGAGAAGGCTGGTACTACCTTCATTTTTTTTCTTAATGACAGAAGTAAACCTTCATTGAATCATTGCGTTTATAGACAATCGATTAGTTTCGTTTCCAATTTTACCAACAATTCCTAAAGTCTCCAAGTATAAGCTTGTATTTTTCATGCCTACCTTGTTTTTTATTGTAAATTTTTGCTACTATTTCATTACTAATACAAAGCAATATAAAATCTTCCTCAAAGGCTTTCTTTTATGGAGGCTTGATCAAGTTTTGTATACTAGTCACTCGCTACAGCTTGCAAAGTGGCTGGAAAAGATTGTAGCCAAATTTTCTTTATCATCTTTCTTATTTTCTCTTCAAATTGTTTCATAATTCTTATAGTGCCTAACAGGATCTTCCTAGTTGGTGTTTGTAAATTTGGGCAAGTTTTTCTTTTCCCCACTAGGGCTTGCTAGGGTTTTATTTTGATGCAAACCTAGCGCTTGAAATCCTCTTACTCTTGGCCATGTACAAAACCTCAACTCTTCTCCCAGATTCATCTTTTCATGCACTTGTTTCACCTTCAAATTTTCTTTAATACACCCTTGGCTCAACTTCTCCTCCTCTAATTGACAACCTTTCAATGCCTCAAAAGCTACTCTCGTACAATTCATTAGGAACGTGACTGTCTCCCAACTTCCCACATCTATAGAAGTTTCGATTGATTTTTCAGGTCGAGTACGTTTTCGAGGATTCTAACTTGGGAATTGTCTGGTTGTGTTTTCTTTGATTGTTTGTTGTAATCTTCTCTTTTGTTTCCTTTGATTGAAGATCCTTAAAGATTGTCTGATCTCATGGTCTTGACCACCTTGTGGCCTCTTCTCGCTTGTATTGGGATCTAAGGGCATGAATTGCTTAAATATGACCTATTTTGGAAACGATGCCAAATGTTTATTTCTCTATCGGATAAAATAATACACGTATTAATAAAAAAGATGGAAATACATACTAGATACAAGAGTAAAATATATCTTTGTTTGCACATGGAATTATTACGGAAGAAGACTAAAGGTTGTTAGCTAGGGATTGGAGTTGAATTGATTGGATGACACCACTTTCCTTGACGATACACAATTTATTTAAAGGATTTGATAGTTGCCAAGAGGGACACAACTGTTAACCAACTGACACTATAACTATCTGAACTTGACAGACACTTATATGAACGATTAATACATAGTTGGATACCAATATTACTGAAAGTCTGAAACATAAAAATAGACATTGTATGTATGCTGACTACAATTGGAGGTCAAGGGTCAAGGTTGCGGCTTGATGGATGCCATGTCAGAAGGGAAGGAAAGGTCCAAAACTATGAAGGGAAAAATCTTCAAGGCCTATAAGGCCGATCTACATGTGATGTGTATGGTTGAAGTTTGGACCTTGGCACCATTTTGGGTCTATGCCAACCAGTCTAGTATTTTGTGTGAGGAGCATATAAAACTAGGAAAGTATTTCAATTGTGGGTATCCATGTTATGTTATTCTATTTGCTGGACATTTTGTGTTCAAGTCTTTTTTTGGATGAAAACCCATAGGAGATTGCAATCTGGGGACAAAACCCCATTGGTTGTTGGAATTAGAGGACAAAAACTCTTGGGTTCTTGAAGGGCATTCTCACTTAGGAGTGCATTGGAACTTCAAGGATTTGTTGGAGAGTTCAGTGAGTTAGTGTGAACATTGTTTGTTTTTGTTGTGTGTTGTTGTCTAACGCCTATCATAATAGTCCCTTGTTGTGGAGATCAGACTGTAATCAATAAAGTTATTCCTAGAGTTTCAAAACATTTGTGCAAGTTTATGTGTGTTGTTGATGTAATTGATTATGTTGTTAATATAGTTAGCACAGATTGGTCCATGTTATTTAATGAATGTTGTTCATGTTTCAAATCTACTATTTTTTTAAAAATTTGGAAAGGGAAATTATAGTGGTATTAGAGCACCTTCCCTGGCAGCCTGTGAGTGTGTGGTGATGTAGGTTCATGCAGATAAGTGATAGGGAAATTAGGTACTTGTGAAGGGAGAATATAAAAAGAAGCTATGGGTTCAATAAAATTCAGAGCCAAATTTTTTAAACTAGAGGAGCCAAAAGACCTTAAAAGAATTGGTGAGATATCATGCTGAAAATGTGGACTTGGGTCCAACCATTTGTCAAGACATGACTTTATTGAGCATTTTGAGTTTCAAAGAAATGGACAAGGGAGAAGACAATATAAAAAGCAGTCCCATAGAGAGGTTTTAAGAATGGAATGATGGGATAGAGATGACAAGAGGAGGAATCCAAATAAAAAGAAGATTTTGTGATTACATGAGAAGAGGGAGAAAACAAGAGGAAGATTCAGAATCTGCTAAGGAGGAGATCAAGGAGCAGAAGACAAATGAATCATTCTTGAAAGAGGCAGAGCCCAAGACAGCGAAACCTGAGATAGTGGAGAACACACCAGAGCTAGAATTACAATAGGAGGTCAACAAAGAAGGAGCAGAAAGAAAAATCAGAGTCACAAGATGTTGAACAAGAGGACACCTCAATGACAAAAGATAGTGAGCTCTAAGATCGGCACAACACAGTTTCTAATGAAGAGCCGGTATTGTATGTTGATAAGATAAATCTATTAATGTCCAACAAAAGACCACAAAGAGGGTCCAAGGGACTGTCGAAACAAAGCAGAAGGCCAGCCCACAGGAAGAACACCAAATGGTGCCCGAGAAGAGAAAACAAAACAACCAAGGCAAGAAACAACAACCAACCCACTAATGGCTGAGCAGCCGAGAAAAAATCCAGAACTGAAGGATAAGCAATAGGGTGAGAAGATGTGTCAATAATTGCAAATGATGTCCAACAGATTTATTATTAAATCTCTTATTTAAGATAAGTCATATACCTAGCAAATTAACATACAAAGTAAATAATCTGTTTTGTTTTCATTTAGCGCATACAACACTTACAGAGTGACATCTCATGGCATCTTTTAGATAGATTTATTTTAGATATCTATGCTAGTTTAATACCATGAGCAAAATATTGGAGAATATTTTACAAAGTTAGAATCCGAAGAAATGGTGGCACAATGGTACATTAAGTGTAATGCCCCCAAATTATGAGTACCCAAATTTTACCCTAGGTTACAATTTTTTACCAAAGCAAGTAGGGTTTAGAGATACCTTTCACTTTGATTGAGACCTTGCAAACAAGTTAGGAATCATTTATAATCGTAATTCATAATTAGACTTCTTAAGTTTGAAATAAGCATATATTGGAAATGTAAATCACATTGATAGATTGCTTGAATCAAATTTCAGATGACCCAACCATAAAAGTGATAAGGTAGGGTGACTTGATAAGGTGCTCTAGTGACCCCCTACCCTAGGCCCAAGAACGGATTTACCATCCCTCTTGGCCTCATGTGGCCCGTGCCATCCATATGAGGTGGACTATGGAGTACCTAGTGTGGTGGCTTATCACCATTATTCTTAATCTTGCCACTTCTATCTTGCTTCCAATGATTGAACATCCTTATGCATCTGTTTAGCATGATAGAGGTTGAGGAATATTCAGAGCAGGGTGCCTAGATAGTTCATCCTTCCTAACCCCAAAGGCATTTCCCTTTGTCCCCCTTTGGCCCCACGGGACTCCCTAGTCACATACCATGAGGTGGTGCTTAGAAGGTGACCTCATCACTGTTTTCCCACTTGTGATCCCTCATTTCCCCTACCATGGCTGGTTACAGTAATCAGAAAGCACACATAGCGTTTCACACATAAATCCTATATTAAAATATTCCTGAGTCAGCAATGAAATGCATATTAAATCAAACGTATGAATATTATATTCCTGAACTACATACATAATTCAATAGAGAGCAGTCATAAATGGATTCATAATGCAATGTATCAGTCACACGATACTCATACCAAGGATTGCTAATCTGAGTTTATATTTATTATCTGTTCTTCTTCCTTGATGCTTTTTCTTCTCTTTTGATATATCTTTTGGACTGCTGGGTTTCATTCTTTATATTCTCCTTTCGATGGCGGAGGGCTGTAATTGCTCCTTAAGGACACAACCGCTAGTCATAATGGTGCCTCTTTGTTTGTTTGGTGACACCTTTTCATAAATGCTCCTTTCCCTAACGTGGAATAATTTGTTTACTCCTTTATAAAGTTATTTTCTTTTTGTCAACCAATTTGGGAATGATCTAATCATATATGTAATATGATCTGCTGTATGATGCAATTGGGGCAAGATGCATGATTACTGAAATTGTGAAGTCTTACATTCGTAAGAAAATTTCATAACATAATTCTGCTGTTAGATCGGGGGTATGACAGTCCTGATTGATTGAATGATTGTATGATTAAGGTAGATTGTTTGACTTGATGGAATAATTGATTGCTGGTGTGTTTGTGTGATTCCTAATTGATGTTTGGTGTATGATTGAATGATTTCCTTTGATTCGTTGATTTGATATATTAATGAATGATGATTGAATGAATGTTTACTTCATAGAGTGATGAGTGATGATTTAGTGAGTTCTGATTTGATGTATTGGTGAGTGATGATAGATAAGTGATACTTGAATGCTTGGAATGATTTCTCCTTCATAGTTTATTGGAGGGTCACCACCTTCTATAAGAATTGAGTCACCACTTTCTATTGCGGCCTTTGAGAATCATATATTATTTCCCAACTTGATCTCCCTTGGATGCCCTTCTCAAATGAAGTTCTTTTTATATCTCCTTTGGGTGTAGGGAGTCACACCCTTTGGTTATGAAAGGATACATTGATTTGACAACAACTGCCGCCCCCTTCACTTCTTATTCAATCCTTTCTATTTAATTTTACCTATCTCTCACTTCTAAAATCTGTCTTTACTGCTTTTCAAGTTTGCGCATATCCCATTAAGACCTGCATATCCTCTTCTTCTAGATTTACATATCTTATTTCTTCTTTCCTTCTCAATTCTTATTTCAGATCTCTCCTTATACTTCTGCTCTAAATCTTCTCTTGATCTCCTCTAATCCCTTTTCGTCCATTCCATTTGATCCTTCTTTCCCTTTATATCTTGTGTGAGGAAGGGTCACACCTCTTCACCATGTCCGCTCTTTTGCAATGGTCACACCCTTTCACAATTACCACCCTTTGAAATAGTCACAACCCTTCACCTTTTAAAAGAATCACTTTCTTATATTCTTCCCTTTCCTTCCTTCTTCCTTTAATCCTTCCTTAATTCTTATGCTCCCTCTTTCTCCCTCCCTCCATTTTCCCCTCAAATGAAGTTCTCCTCTCCCTTTTATACCTCATGTTTGAGGGAGACACAACTTTTCCATTCATGCCTTTTGACCATTTGTTTAACTTAACTAAATTTTAATTATTTTTTAATTTTATTCTTTTATATTTTTAATTTAATTGTTATTGTTTATTATCTAATCCTACTTCGAGAAGGGAACATGACAAATAGTTTGTGATCATAACTGTTACCTAGTGTAGCTAAATCCAAGGTAATCTAGGATCGTTCATTGTCTGATATCCACCACTGTTCCCTTTTGATAACTATTATCTTTGATGTATTTGTAAATTCAAGGATTTGCATTGACAGTCCTGGACCTGTCTAAAAATGCATTACACATCTGCAGTTTTCATGTCATCATTAACTTGGCAACACAGGTGTCATGATTGGTTATCACAGAAAATAACGAAAAAGTCAATTTCATGAGTTGATTGTGCTGGCTGCCTGCTATAGAAGGTCAAACATATTGTTCAAAGTGTAGTTCGTAACTCTAGGTAGAAAAGGTGTAAAAACACTAGATTTTAAATTTTAATTTATGGAGCAGTTAAATATATCTCTGGATAGTGTTGTGTGCTTGTCCTTTTGCAGTAAGGAGAAGAATGGGTGTTGTTAATCCTTTGTGAATGCGAAACCAGTAAAGCAATTTATAGTATATTTCTAATACCTGTTTTGGTCATTGGTGTATTTTATTCTTTATTATTCATGATTAAAATAATAGTGTATGCTAACTTCCTTGATTCAAGACTCAATTTTGGGCCCCATTATCAGCACAATTATTTCTTGCTTATATACACGTCTAATCCTGGATACTCATTTAAACCATAAAATTCACAATGTTTCTCTTTCTTTACCAATGTAATGTTTAGGTATCTGGTTTGCTTCCTTCGCCTTTTCCATTGGTAATTTATTCATGTTTCCATATATTCACTCAAAAAGAGAAAATATTAAAAAATCAAAATGCGAGGCCAAATGCCTTAGGAAGAAAAAAGAGGCAGGACAAAGGATGTTCGGGGCAAGGTTGCCAGAATTGCAAACAGTAATTGATTGCTAAGAATCTCGAACAAAAAGATTAAATAAGAAAAACGGTAAACTGAAAAATAAAAACATTGGTCATCTTTTCAAGAAGAAAACATTTTTGAATCTTTTTATAATAGAAATTGTAGAAAAATGAGACGTCACTAAATTGTGATGAATAATTATATTATGATTATTTGGATGTGGCAAGAGTTGTTTGGAATATTTATTCAAAGTCCTCTAGACCATGTTACTGTCTTGAGACCATAAAATTAGACTACAAAGGATGCATAGTAATAGAGGTCTTGATGTTCCTAGAGTCAACCAATTTCTGCGATGCAAGTATTCTAAAAATTTTCTCATTATTATTATTGGGAATGTTGTAGCTCCTTGGTGAGACAGAAGATCTTGATGAACGCGAAGTGGACTTGAAGCTAAAAGAAGTGGAAGCTGTGAACAAAGAAGTAACTGAAGCAAAGTATCAGATTGACGAAGCCATTGCAATGTTTGAGAAGCAAATATATGGAGAAAACACAGATTTGTCTGAATTCTTGAGAAAAACTCATGCAGATATAGCTTCTATATTGGGAAAATACTGTTCAACTGCTAAAGAGGTGTCAAATTCCCAGACAAGTACTTTTCAGACTAATTTGCCTATTCCCAAGATCGGGGATCAAGTTGTTGTTAAAAGACTAGGTGGTAAATTAGCCACTGTTGCAGAAGCCCCTTCAAAAGATGATGGCAGTTTATTGGTGCAGCTGGGAAGCATGAAGTTTCGTGTTAAGGCTAGTGATATTGAGAAGATTGTGAGCAACAAGGAAGCTGATACAAGTGGCTATGTATCAGTTAGGCGAAGGAAGGTATCCGTATGTTTGCTGGACTTAATGCACAGAATAAATTTTGATTCATAGATTCACTTTTGTTCAATATTTTGGAAACTTACTAACAGAAGAAATCTAATTGTTTTTTTGTTTTTGTGGGCTTGCTTATGATATCTTTCATGTTCCATAGAATAGCTTAACTTTTTAAGCAACTGCTTCTGTAGTGTGGGCAAAACAAGGAATTTGAGTTTCATTATTTTTAAATACTCTAAATTAGAAAACAACTGTAGGATTTAATGAAATAGATTTTCCAAGTTATTTTGTTGGAGTTAAGAAATTATAATAAAGTTTTCAGTTTGTCTCAGTTAGTCTAGTTGCATGGATAAGAAATGGAGGAAGTTTTTTTTTGCACTCACACTCAGTGTTTTGTAAGGGTTTGCCTTTTTTCAGTATTTACATCAATTCTGCACAGCTCACTTGTTCCTTATGATATAATTTGAATTTACTCTAAAGAAAAATATATTTTCATGTAAGATTCCTCATCAGATTCTGTTCTTATTACCCTTCCCACCTTTAAATTAATGGCAGCAATTTCCCGTAGAATTGTCTTTGTGCTCCATAAATATGATTTGTTTTAAATACTATGGAAATGAAAATCAAGTGACTGATTTTCTTTTCTTTGAGACTGCAACAACAATTCAAACAGAAACACAAATACTTGGTGTTGGGTTCCAAAACTGGTGCTCTACTTCCTAAAACTATATCTCACTTCTAAGGCCAGGGTTGTTGTCATGTGAGTGAAATCAGCTCATCCACAGAGAGTGGGTTTCATCTCTGGCTCTTCGAGCTGAACTTTGACTCAAGAGGGTGTTCCCAGGTCTATATCTTAATAGGTATTGCAATCAAGCAAATGAACAACCAAATCAAGCTATATCCAAATCCAACTAGTTGACTTGGTCCCAAACCTGTCATTAAAGCAAGTACAATTAGCTATCTCAAAACCCCCATATAGTTGTTTTATCTCTATAGAATATTTTGTTGTCATTAGTTTAGACAAAATCATATGAGTTAGAAGATTCAATCGTTGAAAAGTAGAAAAACAAATATACGAGCAATCGGTAATGTACACCGAGCAAGGCAGTGAAGTCGGTAAAGCACAGACACTACACCGAGAGCACACAGTTTACCGAACACCAAGCGCACAGACAGTACACCGAGTTGACAGTTATCGAGTACTAAAAGAGCAAGTTAACCGAGCGAAGAGAAGTTACTCTACCGAGTTAATTAATTATAAAGTGATAAGGAGACATTTAATGAATTGATAAAGTATTAATTGTGATTCTACAATGCACGAAGATCAGTTTGTTACACAATTAACGATTGAGATAATTCAAAGAGAAGATTTGAGAAGCAGATTAAGCAGTTAATCAAAGATTGTTATTTCCAAGAAAAACACCAAGTACTGAGGTAAAAGCGACATAGTCACTGAGCAGAAAAACAGATATAACGGTTGAAATAATTTATCAGCGACCTAACGCATAATTAAGAGGCAATAAATCATATACTTAAAAGATGATTTACAGAACAGAAAGAGAGACGACAGAGGAGAAAAAGAGACAGAGTATAGAGAAGGCTGTTATTGAATAAGAAAGATCAAAGCAGAGCCCACCGAGCTGATATCTTGCTACAGGAGAGAAAATCTGAGTAGTGTTACAGATTGTAAATGAGGTAACACAATATTTCAGAGCACATAGAGTCTGATCAACATTTGTAATTGGTGCAATATAGCAAACATTTATAAGTTAATACTATTGTATTGAGAGCTAGAAATCCCAAAACTGGGTAGATCTTAACTGATTTGATATTTGTAAAACCTTTAACAGGGTACATCTCTAAGTGTAGAGATTGTAAAATCCTCTAACCAGGTAGATCTAACAAGTCTTTGTATACTCTTAACCGGGTAAGCTATCAAAATGGCTAAACTATGTAAGCTCTAACTGAGCACCCTTTATACTGCAGTTAGTGAAGGTTGTGGGTGTCATCCCCACCACAATTTTGTCCTCTATCCAAGGATTTCTGCGTAAACAAAATCATGGAGTTATGAGTTCATTTACTTGAATATTTGGATATTATGTTTTATATTAGTTTTATTTCAAATTATTGAATTCGGTAAACAACGAGCAACAACATACGGTTATTGACAGTTTAAGTTATAAAAGTTTTTGTGGTACTGATTCACCCCTCCCCTCTCAGTCCCAACTTTCCATAGTCATTCCAACAAGTTGGTGTGACTATGCAAACACAACCCACATGCAAAGTCAAATTGTAGCAGCAACTCAAACTGCTCTTTATTTTCTTTTCCCATGGGAGTAACTTGGTCATCTCTCAACATATCATGTATACTCTCACCAAATACATTTGCAGCCTCATCATCTAACATGAAATTTCCAATCGATTTTTCTTTAGGAATATCTTGTAATTCTTCATGTGGAATCTCATCAAGCATGGTCTCTTCAAAACTGATAGGAGGATCATCAAATATCTTCATGAGTTGCTCGTCGAATAGTATCTCAAATGGAAATGTCTTTGGAGGTCGAGGCTGATGATGAATCATGCCACTTGCAACAATCTGTCTATCTTGAGATGTCCTTGGCAGTGATTCCACTTGTACTTCCTTCATGAGATCTTTTAGCACCCCCCAAAGAATATGGTGGTGATGATGTCCTGTAATGCCTTGTCATATTGTTCTTCATATTTAGATTCGCATGTGATAACTTGAAGTTCTTCATTCAACTTGACCTCTTGATTACTTTCATCTCTTATGGCACTTCGGATTTCCTGCAATTCATTCTCAAGAACTTCTATTTGTGTTATGTATGAGAGCTCACCAAGGATTTCCTCTTCTTCAAATTTATGATGACTTTCTTGTATTTCCTCGTGTGTTTCCAAATGTCTCTCTTCACTTGCAATCCTTCCTCTTCCTTGGATGAATCCAATAGCCTTCTTGATTTTGTTTTCAACATCCTCCTCGTGTAATGTGATGTATGGAAGCTCATATTCCACTTGATAATCTTGATCATTATGCTCAACCATGCTACCTTGTTGTAACTCATTTTCCTTGGATGGTGATGCTTCATGCTCCTCATTTGATATCCAACTTGAGTGTTGAATGAAATCCTTGTTTTCTTCCTTCGATGGTTCCTCATACCAACCCATTTGAAACTTGACTAGGTCAATGGTATCCTGGCATGTTGGACAAGTAGATTCATAATGCAATAGGTCATATACACTACAACAACGATGCCAAGTATTTCCGTCATATTTGTTTCTTGGGTCCCTCTTAATCTTCTCTTTAAATTCACTGAACTCAGATTTTGATTTGGCAATGACCATGGACCTATACACATCTGAAAAAGAAAATCTTCTTCGCAATGCCAACTCCACCCTCAAAAGAAATACCAAACAATGCATCTCCTCATGCTCCGTGGTGCCATGTATTCTACACTGCCCTGATGCTGCAAGTTGAGACAATCCTAGTGGATGCAATTGCTTGTTCAAATCAAACCAAAATGGAAGAACATCAACTTGCCTATCCATTGAGAAGCCCTTTTATTTTTTTTGATTTTTTAATTTTTTAATTTTTTAGATTTTTCACCTTTTCACTTATTTTTTTGGATTTTTTTGCTTTAAGAGAGATCTTCTCATCTCAAATATAACTTTGAAAGCTCACTCTTGTTGATATCTCTATGAATGAACTTTGTTCATGCCCTCCTAGCGTCAATTTCTGTTGATGTGAATTTTGTTCCACTACAATGTGCAAAATCAAACACTCAATGTTTCGAGGTGAAACACTAAATATTCAAATCTCTCTTGAATAAGGTCACTTCTCATACTAAGCTTGCAAAGTAAGATCATGAAATGACTTAAAGTGTAATGAGCCTGCCTAGTTCAATTCCGATTTTGCTTTCGAAATTTGAATTTGTTTTGGATTTGTAATATGATATGAATTTTTAAAGTAATTTGCCAGGTTTGAACAGTAATATTACAAATCTAAGCAATGAATCAATTCTTGTATCAACACCAAATTCTCACCAAACTATTAAAATTAATAACCCTTCGAATTCTGAAATCACTCTTTAAAAAAAAACCAATTTTGAAATCAATGCATTTAACATTAAAATTGCAGCATACATAGAAAGGAGATTACTTAATGCTAAACCTGTGATACACTCCACGTTTTCTCTGAAGGACTTGCTGCAGCTCCTTTAAGACAGTTAACGGCTCACCAAAGTGTGACGCCTCTATTACAATACCAGCAACTGGCCGCAGCTTGTAGACAAATCAATGGCGGCTGTCAATAAACACCTCACACCATCTATTAGACACAACAGTCTCCTCATCAAAGTCATACGAATAGCCAACATTGCAGCTAGGTTAAACACTTCCTCTCCCTGTATGCCGTTAACCTTCAGACTCATGAAATTCAGCACATACATGGAAGATAATCTTTTCACAATTCGTTGGAATTGGCCTCCAGTTCAAAGTGACAGGAAAACTGAGATGAATTTACAATTCATTCAGCAATGCACAAACCCTTGCCTTCATTCGAAACTCCCAACAATTCTCATAAGTGTCCAAAAGATAATAA
>MU225981.1:179869-199431 GCA_018584345.1 Thuja plicata
GCACAAACCCTTGCCTTCATTCGAAACTCCCAACAATTCTCATAAGTGTCCAAAAGATAATAACATGAATCAATTTCAGAATTAATTGCACTCTCAGTGTGCCAATTAATTATCAACAAACTCCTCAGATAATAATCTCTAGAACAAATCCAACTCTCTCCTTAGCCACAAAAATGCAGTAGAGAGATCTTGCAATTGTTTACCTCAGCACAATTGCAACAGTGAAGAACTCAGAAACCCTAGCCCAAGGCTCAAGAAGAAAAAATTATAAAATATTCAATGATCATTTGCCTTTCACAAAGCATTGCTTTTATAATTAAAAAGTGTCTTCTCTTACACACTTTTCACTTAAAACACTTTTTATACTTAGGCACATATTGAATAATATAATTTAACTCATTTGGCTCCAAAAATGACCTTTTCACCAATATCATGAAATTATGACACGCAAGGTCCCTGTTTCTTGTGCCCAAGATTTAAAACTTTTCATCCTGGTTCCAACGAGCTATAACACTAAGGTATCCAACATATAATACCAACAAAAATGGCAACCTTAGCAAATTTAATTAAATAATAATAATAAACCACCTATCTTGCGAAAACAATTGAAGAAGCATCCGAATCGAAATCTGTTTGCACAGGAGTGATCCTGATGATGAATGAACCTGACGGGGTGACTTACTAGAAATAGACGCTCTCTCCAAGATTCTTGGATCCCAAACGGGAAGCCAGAAATGAAAACATAGAGCATCATTCAACTCCTCTAACTCATCTGAGCTCATTGGAATTATCTATTGACTTACTATAAATAGTAAGTTCACACCAATGACCCTCTAAACACCTTGCCAGACCACAAGGATCGCAATAATGACTTGGCACCATCAAATCAATGACCTACTAAAAATGGGGACATTACATCAAGGTTCCCTTCAATTGTGGATACTCTCTTAGTGAAATAATGTGATTTGCTGGTAATCACTTAGAGGACTTACGTTGTTCTTTCAATGGATATCAACTGCTTGCACATCTAAAGATTTGGCTTCACAATGTGCAATGAAATATAGTTTTTGATTTTCAACTCTCCTTCAACTTAAACTTAAACTTAACTTCTACTTCTAACTATGAATGCAAGGAAGTGTGAATGAATTGGACTCTACTAGATGCGGTTTTATCAGTGACTTCCACCCACCTAGTGCAAGCTTCTAAGGTATACTTAATGATTTTCATATCAATATCTTCAATCCCATTAATGGATGCAAACTATAGATTGAATATCAATTGAAGTTAAGTGCAATCACTAGCTTACAACACAAGACACTCTTACCATCAGAAAAAGGCTAGTGGCCTAGTTTTGTTCAATTCAAACAAGTAAACATCCACAATTTATTTCATCCAACTAAGCTACTTCTATTCAACATGAAATGAAATCCTAATCTAAGTGAGAGATGCAAAGAACCATGCAATACTCCAAATGATCATATATATCCACCATGCAAGTACAACAATGAATAGGGAGCAATTTTGGTAGTATCTTGGCAACAATTCTCCAACATAACTCTCTTACAAATGATGTGACCAAGCCTTTATATAGGGGCTTCAAGTACAATGGATGACTAAGATTGATTTAAATCAAGGGCCAAGATTTAACCACATAAGCCCTAATTAGGGTTTCCATAACCAAAGCTACAAATATTAAATGCCCACCCAATTACAATTAAGCACCACCATGTGGGCCAATAGAAAAATTACATTGTTTTCCAAGGGCCAATAAGAAAATACATTAGGCATAACCACCGATAAGATGCACCGACAAATGGGCCAATGAAATAATTATAATATTTTGTGGGCCAATGAGAAAAGAGGTTAGGTAGAAGGTTGTAGAGAAAACCACCATTTAATGAACCAATAAGATGAGGCCACTTGTATTTACACCAAGTCATCTCTAAGAATATTCTTTTCTTTATCCCTTTTCTCTCTTAGCAGATCTAATGAATCTAGACACAATATGATGAAATTCTTCCATTAGGACACTTGGCACATTCTCATTGGTTGAGGATATGGCTGCCACCTCATCATTCCTTAACCTACAAGGCAAACCACCACTTGTAAATGATTTTGAAATTTTAAATGATAATTTCAACATATCAAGTTAGTAAGACTTATAAAATCATCACAGACTTGCTATTTTAATTTCCAATAACAAAATTTAATTGGGTAATGCAAATGGAAATTTCATCTCTTATCTTCAAATTGATTTGCAACCAATAATTATCAACATCATTTAAAAAAAAATTATTTTCCTTATTTAAAATTGATTCTAAGTATTTAAATTAAAAGACTCGAATAAATCAATTTGAATTGGCTCCCCTTTGGTTGAAATTGATTGATATTTTTTGCAAAATTGAGGACATTGGAATAATTCATTCAATACATGCCCCCTTTACAACTTCAAGTTGATTGGAAAATATTTAATTTATTGCCATTTATGATTTATTTTCCATTAATTTCAATTGCCCATTTGTTAAAATCAATGCCATTTGGATAATGCAATGCCACAATGGATGAATTAATTAATTCACAATTAAAATTTATCCATATTTTGCAAAATCGAGGTAAATTTTTAATCTTATCTCAATTTAAAACCTATTTTCATTTTACAAAATTGAGGTCAATTTAATCTCATCTAAATTTAAAACCCATTTTCATTTTGCAAAATCGAGGTAAATTTAATCTCATCTCAATTTAAAACCCATTTTCATTTTGCAAAATCGAGGCAAATTTGGGTCTTATCTTAATTTGAAATTAATTTTCATCCCAATTAATGTCATTAAAATTGATCTCCCCTTGCATTTCCTTTTAAATGTTATTTATGGGCCCAAGGTTACAAACTTTAGTGATAAGAACCTATTCCTTAGAGTTTTGGGCCTTTGGATTTGAATTTTAGGCTCTTCCTACTAGGATTGAACTCATGCCTTATCTCTTTCTTCCTTTATTCAATCATGAGATGAGAGGGTGCTTCCTCCACCCCTATTTGTGATGAGGAGAGGCTTCATCTACCCCATTTGAGATGAGAAGAGGCTTCATCTCCTTTCTTTTGGACGAAGAGGTGTTTCATCTCCCTTTCACTTGAGACTAAGAGGTGTCTCATCTCCCCTTTCACACTTAGGAAAATTTTCCTTTCCTTAGCTTAGGATTTCTCTTTTGTTTCAATTTCTCACTTTCAGATAGCCAAATTTTGCAAATTTTTCTCCTTTTTAACACTTAAATTTTTCTCAAATTTTAACACTTGGTCAAAAATTGCCATTTTTGCTCAATTTTCCCATTTGACACTCTAAGGAGGCTTCCTATATCTTGGATTGTTGTCAAACCCGCTCTACTACCTAGACCAACCACCAAAAGAGGGGGTCCCCATTTGCAATGGGGCGATGGTGTGAAAACCTCACAACACTTCTTTGATCATAGTCCTAGCTGCCTCTTGTATAGTCTGATTCATTCTTTCCACAACACCATTCTGTTGTGGTGTCCTAGGAGCAGACAACTATCTTCTAATCCCATGCTTCTCACAAAAGATGTAAAATTCATCACTAACAAACTCTACTCTATCAGATTTTAAGCATTTGATTTTTCTATCAGCCTCATTTTCAACTCACTTTGAATATCTTGAATTTTTCTAATGCCTCATACTTTTCTCTTAAGAATGTAACCCAAGTCATTCTATAATGATCATCAATCAAGAGCATAAAATACCTTTTACCTTGTAGACTCCTTAGTTTGGTTGGATTGCATAAGTTTTTGTGCACCAAAGCCAGTAGTTCGGTAGTAGATTGGTCTTTCCTCTAAAAGTTCCCTTCGTATACTTTCCCAATTGACATTCCTTGCAAACACTGTTATTTGGTTTGGTTAACCTTGGTAGATCTCTCATAGCTCTTGTCGAACTAATCTTCACCAAATAGTCAAAGTTGATGTGACACATCCTTCAATGCCATAGCCAACTTTCGTCGATTTGTGATAATAAGCAATGCCTTGTAGATGCATCCAATTAATACATATTCCCTCTGGTCTTTTTACCTGCAACAATAATAGTTTCAGATCTCTTTTGGATTTCACAACCACCGTCCTGAAAGACAACATTGTAACCATTTTCGCACATCTGTCCGACACTTAAGAGGTTATGATGCAATCCTTTCACATAGTACACATTGTTAGTATTATGTTATCCATCAAAAGAAATAGAACCTATTCCAACAATTTGTGCAGTTTGATCATCTCCAAATCTAACAGGACCACCATCATATTTTTCAAGTCTTACTAACTTACTTTTGTCGCTAGTCATGTGATTAGAGCAACCACTGTCAACCACCCATTCATTTTTATCTCTTCTAATATGTAATGCAGTTGCAACAATTTCAGTATCACTTTTTGGAGATATCATATTACTAACCTTAGGTTCAGGTTCAAATTCTTCAACATAGAACAAACAGTCATTTTATCAGATTCATCATCTGAGATGCTAGCATTCTCATTCACATAATATGCCTTGCTATTGAATTTTGGGTTTGGTCTTGTATCTTTGTTTGGACATCTAGTAGCAATATGACTAACCTTTCCACACCTGAAACATTTAAAAGGTAAGATACCTTCTTTCTTCAGTCTTCTTAGGAAGTTTGCTTCTGCTTCATCATTGCTCTCATCTTTTGGATTTTCATCAACCTTTGTCGCTTTGAAAGCAATCTAAGATTTGGGTTTGTCTTTTCTTAACTTTCTCATTTCAAATACGCTCAAAGTGCCAAACAATTGTTCTCTGGTGAATTTTGCAGGTCACGAGTTTCTTCAATTGTTGAGACCTTGTCACTGTAGCTTTCTGGTAAAGTCCTCGAGATCTTTTCTATCACATCCTTATCATCCAGAGTACTGCCAAGATTTTTGATCTTGTTCACAACATCATCAATCTTCTGAAATAGCTTGCTATATCTTCTCCTTCCATCCATAAGTTCTCATATCTGCATCTTAGCTATCTGCATCTTAGCTAGTTTAACTCTATCATTTCCTTCATATATATTTTTTAGTTTTTCCGAAACTTGATAAGCAGTTTTTAATGCAACAACCTTAACCAATTCAATTCTAGACAGTGTACTAAAAATAACATACCTTGCTCTTTCGTTTTCTTCATAGGTGTCAATCTCATCCTTAGTAGTAGGTCCATTTGCCGACACTGTGTATTTGTTCTCCACAACTTTCCATGTCTTGTAACTTAAAGAAATCAGATATCCCCTCATCTTTACTTTCCAAAAGCCATAGTCGGATCCATTGAAAGTAGGAATATTTCCCGGGCAATTGAGCGGGGGAGCGAATCAATTGTTTATTAAAACTTTTCTCAATTTCACAGATCTGGATAAAATTGTTTATCCTTAACTTATCCAAATCAGATAAATATAAATAAGCACATACACAATGAACACCAAATTTTTATGTGGAAAACCCAAGATGGAAAAAACCACAGAGAAGCTAATTCTCATGAATATAAACACCGGTTAAGGTGTTTTTTACAAAGGGTGGCTCACTGCTAGAATGCTCATTGCGGGTTGGCTTACTTCCTTGAAAAAGAAGTGAGAAAAAGGAAATCCACCTCTGTAGTACAATTTCTGAAAGAAACACTTGGCTTACTGCCTTCAGTGTCTAACAACACACATGCTATGCTCACAACCCAACTTTACACTTTCGCCAAACCTTCACACTGTATTTGACGGATCTTCTTCTTAAACCAACCTCTTCACTAATCCTTCACAAAAAACCTCTTATATTGAATTGATATTACCAAGTTTGCCAACATAATTTTGAAATTGGTCTAGACTAAACATTCCCGTGGTGGGGAGGAATGAAAAGTGGACCACACCACACAGACTGCCTCAACCAAATAACACGTTAACCAAATGCCATAATAACTGAAACCCAATAGGAAATAACATGTTAGCAATTATGCCTCTGGACCACATCAACACGACCCAAAACATAAAAACACAAAATAGCAAAGAATTTTCGAACCACTGCCAAACATGAACATCACATGATACACCACTGGAACACATTTTCTGGAGTACCATCCTTCCGAAGCGCTAGCCTCTAGACCAACAAAACCTTACAAATCTGCAACATCAACATATATTCCATTCAAGGTTCAATTAGATAGAATCCTATTAAAACATTATACATGCTAGTATGGCTATTGATGCCAAACAACCATTCTGAAAGTTGTAGATTTATCAATGAATGCAATAGTAAGATAATTGGGTATGGTTTCCCCGTGGATAGTTCAAGGAGACAATTTCAAGATTCATTTCATTACTAAAGTAGGTGGAGGCTTCCCTTCAAAGGATTTGATGCGGAGCAGGAGTGGACAACTACAAAACACTCACAAATAACCAACCCTTCAATCTCTCAAACACCCAATGGTGGTTTTTCTCTCTCAAGCCTTCAATCTTCCTAGTAGCCCTCCAAACAAGGTTTTTCCCCCATAATTTCCAAGGAAGACAGTATAAAAAATGTAACCATAGTTCTAGATACCCATTTGAACTTTATTCAACACATCTCAAATTCAAGGTAAGGTACTGTTGATGTGAATTTTGTTCCACTACAACATATAGAATCGAATATTTAATATTCAAGGATGAAACACCAAATCTCCAACTCTCTCTTGAACAAGGATGCTCATATGCTAAACAATGTAGATGAATTGTGTGATCAAATGAGACAACCTTAAGGTTCCTTCTTACTATGGACTTCACTCAGTTTTAATGATGTGATTTGTTGGTCATCACAAAGGGACTTACGCTATTTATTCAATGGATATCAACTTGACTTTAACTTCTTCAATTACTTTCAGCCAAATAAACTGCAAGGAAATAAAAGCTATCTAACTCTAGGAATGTAAGACAATGTTGATGATGGGGTGAGCCTCTAACCAATCCTTACTTCACCATGTCAACTAAGCATAGGAGGGTGCTAGCTTCTAAGGATGCAAGAATGATTTTCACATTGTCATTATTCATCCAAATACCCTATGAAGGCACAATCTAAATGGACATCTCCAATAGAAGTTAAACATTTGCAATTTAAGCCCAGACTAACCTTACACCTTTACTTACAATCAGCGAGTAACAAAAGGTATGGACACTAGCTTCACCATTAATCGCTATTCAACAATATATTCCATCCAATCTACTTTTATTTCTCTTCAACAAGAAATGAAATCCTAATCTAAGTGAGAGATGCAAAGAACCATGCAATACTCCAAACTGATCATGTATATCCACCATGCAAGCACAACAATGGATAGAGAGCAATTTTGGTAGTATCTTGGCAACAATTCTCTAATGTAACTTCGTTACAAATGATGTGAGAAAGCTTTAATATAGGGGCTTCAAGTATAATGAATGACCAAGATTGATTTGAAATCAGTGGCCCAGATTAATCCACATAAGCCCTAATTAGGGTTACCATAACCATAGTGTAATGTCCCTGAAATAATTAAATAACTCAATTAAAATAATTGTTTATATGACCCCAAAATTAATAATATCTTACGGGTCCCCTTTTATTAATTAGTTTAGTTATAAAATAATAGGTCGTGTCAGCCCGTTTGTAACCCTTTGGGAAATTTCTCGGAGCCCATTTATATGGTCGATTTTGGCATTGTTGTAGGTATCATGAGTTTTATGTTTCTTTGTATTTGCGAATTCCAGTTGAAGTTCAACTCTGTGCAGTTTCGGAGGTGCAAGATTGTCCTTATTCTATATTTGCAGTTTTGGTGGGAGTAACTCCTCACCTAGTCTATCGTCGGAGATATCGTTTCAGATATTTCACTTTGTACTTCATTGTTCAATTTGTGAAGTCTTCGGAATAATCAAAGATATTATCTGAAATTCCAATTGTTCTATTGGTGTCGAATCATTAGTGTTATATTTCCGATGGGTTGATTCACTGGCAATAACATATCCAATTTGGCGGAACGATAGTTAAAGTCACTTTACAGTGAGTGAAAATCTTACCATACATCATTGGTTGGAATTCATTAAGTTGTACGTAGATCTTGGGTGGAGAGTTGAGTTGTTATGCAGGTATGTAATTAGAGAGTTGAGTGTCGTATAGGTGTGAAGGTTGTTGTGAGGCACATCACCCGCATTGCCGTAGGGCAGTTCACCTGCGTTGCCATCAGGCACATCACCCGCGTTGCCGTCGGGTAGTTCACCCGCGTTGCCGTCGGGCACTTCACCCGTGTTGTTGTCAAGCACATCACCTACATTGCCATTGGGCACATCAATCGCGTTGTTGTCGGGCACTCCCGCGTTGCCGACAGGCACATCACCCGCGTTGCTGTCGGGCAAATCTCTCGTGTTTCCATCGGGTACTTGCCCTCAGGTACATTGTTGTCGGGTACTTTCCCTCAGGTACATTGCTGTTGGGTATTTGCCCTTAGAGACATTGCCATCGGTATTTGCCCTCAGATACTTTGCCGTTAGGTACATGTCGTTGGGAACATTGTCGTCGGATACATTGCTGTCAGGTACTTACCCTCAAGTACATTGCCGTTGGGTACATTACCGTCAGGTACATGCCGTTAGGTACATTACCGTCAGGTACTTGCCCTTGGGTACATTGCTGCCGGGTACCTTTCCTCAAGTACTTTGCCGTCGGGTACATTGTGTCGAGTACTTGCCCTCAGGTACATTGTCGTCAAGTATTTGCCCTCGGGTGACTTCCATTGTTTGGTACATTACAGTGGTATCGAAGCCAGTGATTTTGCCAGCCTGTTGAGTAGTGGATGCAAAACGAACTCATAGTATACACTAGAAGGAGGTACCGTTTTGCGGACATAATGAGGGATCCACAACAACCTAACGCTAAAATCACAACATTGTTAAGGGAGTTAACTAGAAGCCAAGCTCAGCTCAATGAAACCATAGCTAGGGGAGAACAACGTCAACAACTCATAGAAGAGACATTGTGACAATTGGTGGAAAGCAGAACAAATGGAGATCACAATGGACATGGCGATCATTCGGTCACTAGAATATCAAACACATTGCTCACATTCTCAGCCATTGATGTCGACATTTCCCCAAAGAATAGAAGCGCCTCATAGAGAGTGGGAGCCCACTTTCCAGGAGATGCAAGAACAACTAAGACAAGATTGGAGGGATGTAGATCTTGAGGGAGATATATTCTTCAAGGATGATGCAGATCTATGAATGAAATATTCGAATGACAGGGGTCATGGCTATGACAACAATGATATCAAACAAAAGATTGACAAGCTAAATCTATCATCCTTTGATGGGTTTGGGATAACATCAACACGAGCATGGGTATATAAAGCAGGCACCTACTTCCAGCTCAACCCAATGCCGAAAGATGAAGCAATCAAATTTGCAGCACTTTAACTAGAAGGAATCACTCACGAATGGTGGCACCATGGGATGGTCACCCTTGGTCATGATTGGGTAATCTCATATGCCGATTTCACGGAGAGACTTATAGATTGCTTTGACGGGAAGGATCTAGAGCTCAACTTCAAGGAGTTGGCTCAACTAAAGTAGTCGAGACCAGTGGACAATTACATCACAGAATTTCACAGGCTGTCCGTGTTGGTTACAGACATCTCAGAGAGGAGATTGGTTGTATTATTTATGGATGGGTTGATGGAACCCCTGAAAGGTGGGGTCAAGGGATTCAACCCTAGCATGCTCACCTAAGCGATTAAGAAGGCGCGTCACATGGCTACCTCATCTTCTTCTACCAAAAGTTACACGCATTCCAAACCACCCCTCGCACCGAAGGAGGAAGATAGAAAAGCATACCCGAATAAACCATCATTGAATGAGGTGACAAAGCAAGAACTCAGGAGGAGTAAGCTTTGTTACACATGCAAGGAGCCGTGGGAACCAAGTCACTGATGTGTAGGCAAAGGAAAGATCTATTACATTGAAGTGGAGGAGGCTAAAGGAGAAATAAATCATGTGGAGAAAATTGCCACACTGGTTCAGAGAGGGGGTGTCATTGCGGCATTGGTTAGCACTCCAAGGTGCAATGTGTTTCGGGTTCGTGGTACACTCCAGAGACAGTGGGTCCTACTCATGCTGGATAGTGGGGCCACTCTCAACTTCATCAACTCATCACTCGTTGCCTGGAGGGGTTTGCTTACGAAGGAGCATGAGGGGTTTGAAGTCAAGGTAGCGGGAGGAAATCTACTATCATGTACTCATTTGGTTCCGCAACTGAGTATTACCATGGGAAACTACACGGTGACAAATGATTTCTTTGTGGCAGATCTCGATGATATGGATGTCATATTGGGCATTCAATGGATGAAATCCCTCGACCAATACACACATAGTTTCAAGAGGATGGAGTTCTCATTCGAAGTGGATGGCAAGAAGGTGGTATTGAGAGGAATGTCGAATGGTGGTTTGAGGGAGACTTAGGAAAAACGGATGGAAGCAATTTTCAGACACAATAACATCGTCTGGGGAGCACAATGTTTGGTCTCGACCAAACTTTTGAGTAGGCAACAAGCCTACTACCATGATGACGAGCTTCAGGTAGTGTTGGGAAAATACAGTTTGGTCTTCGCAGATATTCCACCTGGTATACCCCCACATAGAGGTTTTGAGCACACCATCGAGCTGGAGTAAGGAGCCAAGCCTGTTATCACTATACCCTATTGCCATCCCAAGAAGTTCAAAGACGAGATAGAAAAGACAATCCAGGAACTCCTTGACAAAGGATGGATCAAACCCAGCTCCAGTCCCTTTGCATCCTTGGTAGTGTTGGTGAAGGAGGATTGGACTCTTAGGATGTGTCAACTACCGGGTGTTGAACAAGAAGACCATAAAAAATAGATACCCCATTCCCAGGATTGATGAGCCGTTGGATGAACTACATGGATCAGTTTACTTCTCCAATATTGATCTTCGCTCCGGCTATCACCTGATCTGCATAAGGGAGCAAGATGTCTAGAAGACAACATTTCGTTGCCACTACAGATACTATGAGTTCTTGGTCATGCCATTTGGGTTGACCAATGCTTTAACCTTCCAGTCTTGCATGAACCACATCTTCAACAATGCATTGCGTAAGTTTTTGATGGTATTCTTTGACGACACTCATTTATAAGAAGACGTGGGAGGAACATTTGAGACATTTGGACGAGGTATTAGGAATCATGGAGTCACACTAGTTGTTCGCAAAGAGGTCCAAATGTGAATTTGGGATGACTGAGATTTTGTACTTGGGTCACATCATCAGTACTTGAGGGGTTCAGGTGCATTAGGAGAAGATTCAGGCAATCCTTGACTGGCCCCCACCCAGAACCCTCACAGAGCCGCGTGGGTTCTTTGGACTGTGCAGTTACTACAAAAGATTTGTGAAAGGATTTTCACAGCTGTGAGCACCACTGACAGATTTGACAAAGAGAGGGACTTTCCATTGGGATGAGTGAGTAAAACATGCCTTTGACAAATTAAAGGCGGTTATGAGTACATGCCCGATATTGACACTACCAGACTTCACTTGACCCTTCATCCTAGAGAGCGATGCATCGGGAGAAGGCATTAGAGCAATGTTGACGCAAGACCATCACCCCATCAGATTTGAGAGTCGGAAACTATCAGGAGCCGAACGACTATACTCAATTTAATAAGGAGATACTCGCCATCATGCATGCTCTGGCCAAGTTTTGACAATACCTTGTTGGAGCAAAATTTGTTGTGCAGACAGACCACAAAAGTCTAAGATATTTCCTGGAGCAGGACTTGAATGAGTGACAACAAAAATGGGTGAGCAAAATTCAAGCATATGATTTTGACATTGAGTACGTGAAGGGGAAAGAGAATGTGGTGGTCGATGCACTGTCAAGGAGACCTACCATCCATTCACTGTCACAAATTTTAGCGGATTGCAAGGCCCATCTGTTGGTCAAGTATTCCAAGAACACCTTCACATGCCAGTTGATGGATGGTCAAATACAGGATGACAGGTACAAGGTAGTTGACGATATCATCTATTACAAAGACAATCTATTTGGTACCCGAACCAAAGCTGAAGGAGAAGATTTTGAGGGAAATTCACGATTCACCCTTGGTATCTTAAGACCTATAGGCAAGTTGGGAGAGGTTTGCATGGAAGGACCTCAAAGATGATGTACTATAGTACGTAAGAGAATGTGTCACTTGCCAACATAATAAATCTGAGCACACCTTGCCTGCGGGGCTACTTCAACCTTTGCCTATACCCGATTAGAAATGGTAGAGCATTTCGATGAATTTCATCATAGGTCTTCCCAAGGTGAAAGGAAGGGATTGTATTTATGTTGTGGTGGATTGTTTGACCAAATATGCTCATTTCTTTGCCATTCCTACAAGATTTTAGGCAGTTCAAGTGGCCGAGTTGTTCTTTCAAGAGGTATTCCGCCTGCATGGCCTTCTGCAAAACATAGTGACAGGGATAGTCATTTTCTCAGCACTTTTTGGAAGGAACTTTTTTAGTTGGCAGGTATGGAGTTGTCACTGAGTATGAGCTACCACACACAGACTGATGGTTAGACAGAGATTGTGAACAAGTGGCTGGAGAGATACTTGAGAAACTATGTCGCAACGCAACAGAGAGCGTGGATCTATTGGCTTGATTTGGGAGAGCACTATTACAACACTACCTATCACATGTCTATAGTTATGTTACCATTCAAGGCAATTTATGGTTATGAGGCCTTGTCATTTGTAGATCTGGCATAGGGTGACAGTCGTGCACCTAGGGCTAAGGACTGGTTGCAGGAGAGTATGGATATGCTTTGGTCTCTCAAGGATAACCTACAACTGACTCAAAATCAACAGAAAATGTATGCCGATAAGAAGAGGGTTGAACGAAGTTTTGAGGTAGGAGATCTGGTATACCTTCGACAATAGCCGTATAAACAATCTTCCTTGAAAAAAAGTGGTGTCGAGAAGTTGAAGCCATGCTTTTATGGACCATACAAAGTAGTATAGAGAGTGGGAGGAATTGCCTACGAATTGGAGCTTCCAGAAGGGAGTCAGAATCGCAATGTTTTTCATGTTTCATGCGTCAAAAAAGCGGCCGGTTAGTATGTCACAGCCTCCAAGGAACTCCCGCCTATTGATGAACAAGGAAAACTTATTTTGGAGCCCGCAAAGATCATTGATGTCAGAGAGAGAAAGTTGAGGTCACACACCATCAGGGAGTACCTAGATCGATGGAAAGACCTGCCGATTGAAGATGCCACATGGGAGAGCGAACAAATATTCGAGCATCCGAGTCTGCAATTGCTTGAGGGCAAGCAATTATTGGGCTGTGAGGACTGTAATGTCCCCGAAATAATTAAATAACTCAATTAAAATAATTGTTTGTATAGCCCCGAAATTAATATCTTACGGGCCCCCTTTTATTAATTAGTTTATTTAAAAAATAATAGGTCGTGTTGGCCCATTTGTAACCCTTCGGGAAACTTCTCGGAGCCTATTTATATGGCCTTGTTTGGCATTGTTGTAGGTATTGTGAGTTTTATGTTTCTTTGTATTTGCGAATTCTAGTTGAAGTTCAACTCTGTGCAATTTCAAAGGTGCAAGATCCTCCCTATTCTGTATTTGCAGTTTCGGTGGGAGTAACTCCTCACCCTAGTCTGTCGTTGGAGATATCGCTTCAGATATTTCACTTTGTACTTCATTGTCCAATTTGTGAAGTCTTTGGAATAATCAAAGATATTATCTGAAATTCCAATTCTATTGGCGTTGAATCATTAGTGTTATATTTTCGGTGGGTTGATTCATTGGCAATAACATATCCTATCTAGTAGAACGATAGTTAAAGTCACTGTACAATGTGAGTGAAAATATTACCATACATCATTAGGTGGAATTCATTGAGTTGTAAGCAGATCTTGGTTGGAGAGTTGAGTTGCCGTATGGGTATGCAATCAAAGAGTTCAGTGTCGTATAGGTGTGAGAAGCTTGCCATCAGGCACATCACCTGCATTGCCGTCAGACACTTCACCTGCATTGTTGTCGTGCACATCACCCGCGTTGTTGTCAGGCACAACAACCGAGTTTCTGTCCGGCACATCACTTGCGTTGCCGACGGACATATCACCCATGTTGCCGTTGGGTACATTGTCGTCAGGTACTTGCCCTCAGGTACATTGCCGTCAGGGACTTGCCCTCAAGTACATTGCCGTCGGGTATTTGCCCTGGGATGCATTGCTGTCGAGTATTTTCCTCGGGAACATTTCCGTCGGGTACATTGCCGTCGAGTATTTTCCCTCTGGAACATTTCCGTCGGGACATTGCCGTCGGGTACTTACCCTTGGGTACATTGTTGCGGGTACTTTCCATTCTGTACATTGTCGACATGTACATTGTCGTCGGGTACTTGCCCTTGGGTACATTGCCCTCGGATGACTTTCTGTCGAGTGACTTCCATTGTTCGGTACATTACACATAGCTACAAATATTAAATGCCCACCCAATTACAATTAGGCATCATCATGTGGGCCAATAGAAAAATTACATTGCCTTGATGGGCCAATAAGAAAATAGATTAGATAGAATCTTGTAGAAGAAACCACCTTTTATTGGACCAATAAGATAATGCCACTTGTATTTTCAGCAAGCCATCCTTGAGAATATTCTTTTATTTATCTTCTTTCTCTCTAGGCAGATTCAATGAATCTATACATGATATGGTGAGGTTCTTCCACTAGGACACTCGTCACATTCTCATTGGTTGAGGAAATGCCGAAATGGCTACCACCTCAGCATGCTCACCCTTAAACTTGATAAATACCCCTTATTTGCTGATGATAAATTATTGTTAAGCCTTCAATTGCGATGACTCATATTCTCAATTTTTTTATCTTCTTGAATTATCCTTCTTTAATGAGCTTTTCTGCTCTTCCCCTTGGATGTTTTAGAGTCTTGCCTTTTAGTGATAATTGAGTTCTTCATGTTGATCTTGCATTTCCAAGGGAAACTCAAGATTGCATTCCTTCTTAGGTGGAAGCCTTGTCTTCTTTTATCGAACTTGCTTTGTCTTTCTTCTATGTCTTGATATCTTGAAGATGTTCTTTATAGTGTTCCTTAATCTTGAACCCAATCTTGTCCTTGACTTCGTATCATCTTTTCTTCAACTTTTTGGGACCGTTTATAATTTTCTTGGTCTAAATGTCCTTTGATCTTGGTCTTGTACTTGCTGCATGAATCCATCTTGGAAATATCTTTTGTCCTTTGACTGCTTGCACTTCTTCTTTGTCCTTCGCTGGAAGTCCTTCCTTTCCTTGGCCTGGGACTTTGGCCTTGAAGTTTCAGCTCCTTTCTCCATACCTAGGCCTGCAATACCAACACTTAATTAAATCTCTGACTTTATTATATGAAACTAGGACTAAATCTAAGGTTTCCTCTAGCTGTCATATGAAATCAGACCTCTACGACTTGTATCAAACTTGAAAATTAATCAATCTAAGCCATAACATGTCATGGAAACAATAAGAAATTGATTAAACCCTTGTCCTAGATGCCCTAAGCCCTTTATTACATTATTTTCAACAAGATTTTACCACAAAGAAGACTGAAAACTCTACAAACAAGCCCTGTTACAGAATTAAATATCTCTGAAAATGATGATTAACCTCTGCAATGTTGCAAATGATGAAGCCTTAAGGCGCTTGACTGATTCTGCTTAAGCTGGGGGGCTAAGGCTTGCTGGAAATGATAAAAATCCACACCCTAGATGCTGGTAGTTACTTGGAAAATCTGATGTTAGGATTTTGTTATGAGCAAATGCAAGTATGATCTCTGATTTGTTGATGAACAATGGAAATCAGAGGTTGTAATCAGGCCCAAATCAGTGATAGATACTGAAAATAGTCAACTTTCAGCCTGATATGGAGTCATAAATTGAACCCCATCATCTTCAACATTAAAGCCTACAACAACAGAATGATAAGAAGCTCCAAAATTTGCTATCTCTAATGGTCGAATTTCTCAGATCTACCTGCAAGTAAGCTTGAAAAACTTTCTTTTGATTTGAAAAAAGGTTTGCTGTGATGACCCTATTTTTAGCAGGTTGTGACAGTGACTTGGTCAGCTCATCATCACGACCCTCGTGAGCTGATGCAGGGTTTTGAGGGTCCCAGCTGGCAGACTTGCTATTCTTAGTAAGTCTGGACTTACTATTTTTAGTAAGTCAGTGGTCAATTTCCACTTCTGACAGGGCAGTATCGGCAGTGGTCAGTTCTCCAGACGATATTCAGTTATGCAGTTCTTGGACTGGGTACTTACTATTTATAGTAAGTCTATTTTTGGCAGTTGCCATTTTTGGCAGGTGTTGCAGGAATAATCATCAAAATTATATTTGATAATTACTTGTATTAATTAATAACAATATGTTATTGATTAATAATAAGGCGATATTATAATAATAATAATACTTTATTATTATTATAATGTTTTGGAAGTTTATATTATGAAGAGCAGTTAACTGATGATCGTTTTTGTAAACTTTGGAGACCAAGGAATTATAAATACAGGCTCATTTGTGAAGTAGATCATCTATCAAATATTGATTATTGAATTTGTTCTTGGGAATTGTTCCTACTTATCTATGCCCTAGCTGAAGGGTCAAATTAGTTGATTGAAGACTGATTCTTCTTCATCTAATCCACAATTGATTGCTGTTGTATAATCAATTGCCTGTGATCGATTGCTGTTGTATAATCGATTGTATTCTTCCTTCATACTGTTTTGCCTGTGGTCGAAGGAAAGAAATACTTCTGAATTTGCTTAGGCACACTGAGGGTGCAAGTCATTCTGGAATTCTGCAGGGCTGTGTTCTTCATATCATTAATGATATCTGAAGGGTTTGATCAACAATACGAGTTACTACCATTGGCGTGGAAAAGAGAAGCCGGTTTCCAGCGATAAACAAGTGTGATTATGGCAGCCAGGGGTAGCGTCAATCTCTGGGCTAGACATACATCCTATCCCAGCCCGTGATTTCATCCAGCTTATGAGTACAGGTTGCTACAGGCAGTGTGAGTGCTGGACGTGGACTTCTTCCAGTGGAGACGGCTGCAGTTTAAAATGACAGCAAGTTTGTTTGGGCGCGGGCTCCTCACTTGGCTGCGACATCATTATTGACACCTGCGTGGAGACTGCTGTAGCAGTCATGGATGTCTGCAGGCCGTTAATGGAGAGTTGAATCGGGTTTCCTCTCCACTCCAAATCGTGTGACACCAGCTGTCAATAACAGGTTCATTACTTTGAAAATGTATTTGTTTCTTGAAGTAAGAATATAATGCCGGTTTCAGTGTAGTGAATTAATTGGTTGATTAAATGATGGGCTTATTACATACATTTGAAAATGATTATTGAAGTGTAAATTCAAATGGGTAAACATTGTGTTTATTTAATTTGGTAGAGATATCTAAAGTGTGAAAATTAGAGGGAAAACGACATAAAGTACTTACAGAGCTTGTTGGCCAACTGTTTGACAAAATGTCAAATTCATGATTTGCATGGTAAATTGATTAAAATTACATGGTTTAAGAATGAGGCCAACTTAGGTTCATCACAGTGGTATCAGAGCTATTTTCTCGCCATCCTGTGGCGTAGGAAGATATACATGATTGCAGACTTGCTGTTATATTTAGAGTGATCAACACTCCTGAGATGGATAGATACAGGTGGCTTAGCTCCGAGAGCCGGCGCAGCAGTACACGGAGTAATGACAGGATAGATACATTGATGGAGAGACTTAGACTTCATCAGCAGAGGTTGGTTGACAGTCTGTCGGATCCAGAGACAGTGGATAGGGCAGCCAGGTACATGGTTTCTGCTTTCCGTAGGCCGTCATCGAGATTGTAGGGTAGGAAGCTTGAGCTTTCCCCGACGAGTGTCCGAGATGTAGACCCACCACTATATAGTACGACACCTACTCTTGTATCTGATGATAGACAGGTGGACGTGCCAGTACTAGTGGTAGACTGCAGGACTGAGCTTCAGCAAGTTGAGGCTTTCCGTATAGTTGCTGCAGTGGATGCAGATACAGTTGATACAATAGTTGCCTCTGATGGTCCAGTTTCTCTTGACAATGGACTTGTTATCGGAGATGTGTATGTCAGCTGTCGTGGTGTAGCTTTGGAGCGAGAGGCAACACCCCTCTCAGGTAGGACAGATGAGAGCCAGGAGCTACCTTGTAGTAGTGTGGATGACGTGATACGTCTGGAGATGACGACTGCAGTGGATGTCAGTACCACACCCGATTGCATTATCGAGTCAGACAATGACTAGTTCAGTTTTCCAGGAGGATAGCACCTTTGAGGATTGCCTTGAGAGAATGGAGACAGATTGTACAGATCGGGATAGCAGCAGTCATGTGATGTGGCTGGTTCAGGAGATGCCAGTTTCCTCCTTTATGAGGAATGTGAGTATGGAGGCCACATGTGATGATGCTAGTACTGAGTTCGAGACAGTAGATACGGACTCATGCCAACATGACCTAGATTCAGGGGTTAATACGGAGTCAGTTGAGGTTCCTTTAGGGACACCTGAAGAAGTAGAGCCGTTGATAGCATTTGGGGTTACTTCAGATACCTCTTATGTGACTCCTGAGGATGACTCCACCAGTAGTGTGTCATGTCTGCAGCAGACCCTGGGAGAGGACTCCAAGTTACTGGAGAATACAGATCGGTCCCAGGTTCTGGATTACCTAGAGGTTACAGAGGATGAGGCAGCTGAGAGTGTTGAGGAGATAGATTCTATAGCAGCTTCCTCATGTACAGAGGAGTTCAATGGAGACATATCAGATGCTGATACTCCGTTGGAGGACATGAGCTCAGCTATCAGTTCACAGAGCTCAGTGAACAGTTCACTGGGAGATAGTGTTGTTGAGAGGAGTACCTTGGATGCCACGTCTATTTGCAGTATGGACAGCATGCTAGAGGTGTTGCATAGAGGATCGACCATTCATAGTCATCATGTGACTAGTCAGTTGAGAGTTAGCAAGCGCGATATTGTTACCACAGTTGAACATTTTGATGCTGCTCGGCAACTGCTAGCTGTTCATGGATGGGGTTCTCATATGGATGATGAGCTTGGTGGTTGTTACTTGGCCCTTGCAGAGATTCATTCATTACGGGAGGCTGTCAGGATTCTGAGACGAGATTACCTTCAGTTGGTAGCCGATCGTGATCACCTTATAGAGTGGGGAAGTACAACTTATGAGGCACTCTTGGATAGAGAGGATGAGGTGAGTGAGCTTGCTCAAAAGCTCATGACGACTTCAGAGGTTTTAGAGAGCACTCAATTGGCTCTCCAGGAGTCTTAGGCTCAGTTAGTAGAGGTGACTGTGGAACTGGAGCAGCTTCAGTCTACAACAGCACCCGATCCTGTACAGTTACATATTGTGGTGTCTGGTGATCTGATGATGTCCACAGTTGGGGTTGTGGGATGTGATGGTGTTGAGGATACATCCCCTCTTGATTTCAGCGTTGGAGGTACAGG
>MU225981.1:210001-226734 GCA_018584345.1 Thuja plicata
TATCAAGTCGCATGATATTCACCAAGTGCTTAGAGTAATGGCCTACCAACATCAAGTCACATGATGTCCACCAAGTACTCAAAAGTTTACAAAGATATCATCTCATGATATCGGGAGCATTGGCCTGTAGAATATCAAGTTGCATGATATTCACCAAGTGCTCAGAGTAATGGCCTACCGACATCAAGTCACATGATGTCCATTAAGTACACAAAAGATGTCCATAGGTAATGTGCACTTACAATAGGAACATTCATATTATCTATCATTATCAGTTTTAGCCATCATAAGATGTCTATCGTGATAGAAGATCAAGTTATTGTAAGATCATCACCTTTCAATAACTTTAACAAATACAAGTGATAATCATTTGGAAGTCGTCACTTCCTCATGATTTACACAGGGGGCAGGCCCATTAAAAATTATGGAGTCACACACATGACATCTATCATGCCTCAGTGCAGAGGGTAACAAGGGATTTCACCTCGAACTTCTCTCTTAGAGAACTCATTGAACCAATATCAATCTGTTGATCATCCAATATTGCTTAAGATGAATTGTCAGACGCCCTTTGAGTCTGATATCAATCTTTTAGCTCCTCATCCAAAGTCACCTCTGAAGAGTCAGCCTCCCTCTGAATCTATAATCTTCTTTTTCCCACAAGAGCATCTCTAGAAAAGATCAAGACAAATAGCTCTTATAGTACGTATAGAAATACATATGAGAGAGAGACTATAATGAGTAGATAAATGTAATATTCAAAGATAATAAATACTTATCTGCGCATCAACATCCTTGACACAAGTTGCTTCAATGAAGGTCCATATACATCAAATCATAAAACACCTTATCATATTATTCGAGAGACATCTCCCCTTTGAATTATCTCCCCACACTAAGCATGTAAATGTAACATTGGTTATTATTCTCCCCCCACAATGTACAATTCTCACTCTTATATCTTTGAACAATTCTCATGTCTTCTTATGAAATGACATGATTTATCCAAGAGAGGTGACACTATATAATTGATTCTTTCTTTATAGAAATAGACACCCTTCCTTGAATGCATGCTTCTTCGTTATTGCTTGATCACAATCATAACAAATTAATATATCTCTTTAATGAAAGTTGTTTTCAGGAATTTCACATAGACCCGTACATAGTCCGTCATAACTTTTGAATCCAAGATGTTCTCTCTAATCACTTTGGTGAGATTCTTTGAAATTAGGTTTTCACCAACATATCCGAAAGTTAGCAAAATCTAACGGTGCATTTGTGAGATATGGTCCTTTTACCGAGACTGTATTTTCTGAGACAGTCACACATTCACCATCAACAAACTACTCTCTTACATGTGCAGTCTGGCTCTGATACCATGTTAAGATTTTAGGATAGCTGCAAATGTAATAGCACTCTATGTTGTATGTATTTTCCAAATGCAACAATCTCTCTTTCATTTATATTGGGAATGAGGATAGGAGAGACATGTGTATTCATTATTATTTATAAGAAAGGACATACCTCTTCCCACTAATTATAATTTAATCAATCTTATAATGTTTCATCAATCAATTATTAATTAAGAATAATAATATAATAAATTAATATTAAATATTCAATTTCATATGATTAATAATAATATAACATATATATTATATTATTATTAATCAACATATATTATATGTATTCTAATGACCATACGACTGAAGCTACAAACATTAACACAGGGTTATACCTATCAACACCAAAATTGCAATAAATTTTGCAAAACTCAATGAAATGACTCCCAACAATAAGGAAAAGTTATGTATTTCATATCTTTATCATCCACATGCCTGAAACTGACCGTACAAGGTCGTACAAATCCGTACCAAACAAGTTTCTTGCTGTAAAACAAAAAAAATCTGGAAATGACAATCACTATTCGGTCATAACTTAAACAAAACATAATGAAATTGAGTGAGACCACTTGCAAATGAAAGTAGATTCATAGAACAATCTTTCCCAAACAATTTAAGATCACTAAATATGAAGTACAGTCCATACAAATCCAAAGAACAGCCTGCCATGTGAGAAAAGTACAGAAATTGTGAACAAAAACATGGCTTTTTCCTTTCTCCTTGTTCTCCAATCCCCCAAATTCGATTTTGGAGTACATATTTAAGTTTCTACAACCATCCCCAACTGCTCAACCGACCATAACTCCCTTTGTTAAGACTAATGACACTTTTACAAGATGTTGCATTCTTACAGCTTTGCAACTTGACAATTTTGTCAATTTTGACAACTTTTGACAACTTTGCATGAAACTTTCCAAAATGGATATAAATGATCCCATATGGTCATAAATGAGCTTATTTACATCAAATCTACCAAAACAAAACAAAATTCAAAATTTTGACATCATATGCATGAATGTGCTCCTAGGGTGCTCTTGCACTAGGATTGAATGAGTATTCAACTGTTCGGGTGTATTAACATTCAGTTTAATGCAATAGTATGACAATAATGTTGAATCACTATACAGTAATCATACTCTTTCATCTTGAAGATAAAGACAATCCTAATGCATGGCATTTAAGATCATTCCATAGGATCGTTAAGGTTGAAAATGTGGAACATTCTATATGTGCATTAATACTAGATTTGATTGCACAATAATACATTTCTTATCGAATGCGCAGCTATATATATTCTTATTGAATATACAACAACATTTATTCTCATAGAATGCACAGTAAGATATATATTCTTATCGAATACACAACAATATATATTCTTATTGAATGCACAACAATATACATTTTTATAATAATTGATCTAGATAAATTGGATGTACTCTGATTAATTATCATGGAAATTGCTACGATAAAGAAGAACATGCCTGGTTCGTTATGTGATTGAGGAGATTTGGTTCCACTCGATTACCAGTGGCTCAAGAATATAACTTTGCTAAAACCGATTGCAACTTAGTTACAATACTATGTAAAAACAATCACCAATTAATGGTTCTCGATGATATAGGAAGTTTTTTGCTCTTGAGTTCCCAAATTGTCCAGAAGGAGTGATCGGCCAACATGGGTCAAATCATATAAGAAACCTCATTTGCTAGCAAGGACAATGGCAAGGAGTTACCTTCACCACCCCAAGAGGTAAATAAAGTCTTGCCAACAATAAATAGCGAAAGATATGAAGATTAATATTCCTCTCTAATATTATATATATTTATTCATATAAGCTTATACATATATGTATGGGTCTAGCGTGTGCGTGCTCATGTAACATAGTGTCGACATATATGTCCATGTAGATGTCTAAACTCATTGTAGACACATACCTATAGCCATTACTATTTTACAACTATATGTATGTATGCATGTATGTAGTCCTTTTCATTTGTCGATATGCACATGTTATGTTAGGCATACAACACACACGTAATACACACACATATATACACATATACTTGTATATGCTTTTATATATATAACATTCACATTCACATTCACATAATCATAATTATGTTACATAAATATATCAAGGTTGTTCTATTTGATTGAGAGAGAGAGAGAGAGAGTAACATTCTTCAAACAATAATTATTAGTTCTTTTAATTAAAACAAGGATAATGAAACGACACCAACCCATCAAGACTAAAGGAGACTAAGGCTAACCCTAACTCAGTGACCTTATGACCAAGATACTTAGCTATGGGTCCCTGCTCGGATGACAATTCCAACCTTCACGGGTCTGCACCTTCTCTCTCTGATGATGCTCTCCCTCCCTTCACGAGGGTGATCTTCTCTTGCATCTGCTGACATAAGAGGGAATTGGCCATATTTATATTTATGTCATAATGACATTTAAACTAACATAATCATCTAGTTTATCATCAAGTCGTTAGTATAAGACGTTATTCATCCCTGAATATTAATTTCTACCAAAACATCATTTAATCAAATAATCCTCAAAGTTAAACAAAATAACTTCTTTATTCATTATTCCCCATAATTAAGCATAGTGACTTCATAAATCAACAATCCTCATAATTAAGCTTAATAACTTCTTTAACCAATGTCCTCAAAATTAACTAACTTCATAGTTCCCATGAAACCATTATTACAGTTGCTTGGAGGTCTTTAAGGAAGGGATGTAACACCCTATTATAATGTTTCCAACTTTGCTTCAATTCCAACTGGTGATAATGCTCATATACCTTTGTTTCTCATAGTTGCAAGGTACCACTTGATTTAAACCTACAAAGTTGGCTTGAAAAGCCAACAAGTATGTCAAATATGGTGCAATATGGGATTTAGAGGATCACAAGGCCTCAAATAATTGTTCATGCAATGTGTTACTGATGAGAGTGGTCCAATCTATTCTCCTTTGAACTTTCATCACAATTTTGAAGGATGAAGTAGCACATCAAAGGATGGATATCCTTGGCATTAGCCAAATCAAAGGCCTTGCTGAGAAGGGTGATGACATCCTTAGGGTTCTCTCGGAACTCACTCTTATGGATGACTCTTGCCATGTTCACTGCAGACTTCCTTCAATGCAGCATCAAATTTTTGTTTATGAAGTTGGCAGCTTATGTGTTTTTACTCTCATAGTAGTTGAATGCCCCCGCCATGTTCACATTGGCATACTGGGGATAAGTTGGAAGCCCAAATACTCTTTCGATTACATCTGAACTTATGTTCAATATGGTTTTCCTGTAGATCCCACTATCTTTCTTTTCTTTTGATCATATACCTTGGCACATGCCAAGAACTTTGAAGATTGGAGGGAAATAGGAAAAGTGACAGCCTGCACCAAGTCTGACTTTTCCGTGCATTGGGCCATGAGTGTTCTACCTCCTCTAGCATTAATCCTATGTGAGAACTCTTGAATTCCCACATGTCCAAGATTTGTATCTCCAATATCTAAGGTGAACAAATCTTTCTCTTCTTGTTTTTCGTACATGTGTTGCCAAGCACACACAAGGCAATTATATATTTCAATCATACAATTTCCATAGATAGGTTAGTGAACCAAAACAAACCAATATAACCTCAATTATATTCAAATATACTGAATAGACAAGCACAAAAGGAATCATCGTGGCTGTGCCATAATGTCTACCACAAAAAGGTTGTGGAGAATCATAATTCGGGATCCCAACATGATTCGTTCTTATGGTATTAAGAATCTAGGAAGTCTGATGCCTGGCACAATATGAGCATGTCATTAAGTATTTTTAAGGTGTTTAATCTCCTCTATAAGGTGCTATTTTAATGCAAAATCAATAACCCAAGGAATAGGCCTTTAGAAAGTGTTGGGTTTTGGGGATTAGGGGTACTCAACAAGTATGGCAATGTAGGTAAGCCCAAAGCTGTAATCCTTAAAGAGAAAAACATTGTAAAGTGTTGAGGATTAGACTTTGGAGGAAACACTATACTAGCACATGAATAAGAGCACTTCAAAATTGCGATATCGAAATATATTAGTGAAAATACATCAGGGATTTAACTTTGGAGAAACCACTAAACTAGTACTAAAAAAATATCACTTTGAAACCACAATCCAGAAAGATAACTTAGCATAAATTTTTGGGGATCGGACTTCATAGAGATTGATAAACCAATACTCAAATAAGAGGACTTAGAAAGCATGAACCTTAAAGACGACTTTGTGAAGAAACATCAAGGATAGGAAGGAACCAAAGAGAGAGTACTTAAAGAAGAGCATGAGAAACACTGACTCTGAAAAATAAAATTTACTGAGTGAGTTGGATTTCAGGGTTCTGAAGGATCTCATCCCAAAATGGGATATCAAGATCAAGCTCACAAATCTGGTGGCAGGCATCAAGGCTTGTGGAAGGATGACGCCATCATGACATCATTAGGCAAAAAAATAAGTCGTAACTTCAATAATGGATTTGACATTGGAGAAATGAGACTGTTTGATTGGGGTATGCAAGAGCAAAAAACAAAATGTGAAAAACACAAAAAAAGGAAAACAACCCATGATGCCTTAATCACATGAAAGACAAACAAATCGGGCAAAAAAAAACACGAAAATACTCAAATTTCATCCACCATTAATAAACCAACGAGAAATCTTACTTGGTTAAATGATAAAAGTGGGGTGGCAAGGCTGAAAGCAGCCACTGAGTGACGCAACAAACATATGAGCATGCAAACACTTCACAACCACATTGTCTCACTAGAGCCCAAAATCACGAGGAAGTGAGAAAACATAAAAGAAAATAGTGCAAAGTGCAAAAAGAAATGTAGAATTTAGAACAAAAGGCAAACATCATGTGCAGGAAAATTACCATTGACGCATAGCAAGGGAGGTAGGTCGAGGTGGCATCCTATCTCAGGTCTCAGCATTTTAGAGATGATTTGGTGGTCATGCTTGGATGGCCAACGTTGAAAGTCCGACAAGGGTGATTCACAACCTCTCAACAAGTCCAACTTACAAAGCATTGGAATTTCAGAGTTTCCTTTACAGCCATGCTAGGCTGACCAACTTTGAAAGTCCGACAAGGCAAAATCCCAAAAACAAAGGCAAAGGAAGACTGAAAACTAAAACAAAATCTAAACACAACGAGAAGTAAGCAAACAAAAACAACAGAGAAACAAAAGAAGAGAATCTTTAGATTGGGGTTCCAGAGTTCCCTTTACAATCATACCAAGATGACCAACTTTGTAAGTTAGACTAAGATTTAGAACACCTCAAAATAGACACAAAGCAAGAAACATAAATCAAAATCAACCAAAACCAGCCAAGAGCCGGCAATAATCAAAGCAAAAGACGAAGGAAAGAGGGGCCCCTTTTTTGTCTTAAGCAAAATGGGGCTTGGGTGTGCAAGGCGCAAAACACTATCAAGTTTTAATCATTGCATCATACCCTTAATGGCTATGGTATGCCCTTGAATTAGAAGTATTTTAGGAAAAAACAAGATAGCGTATTGGTTTTGTTAAGGGGGACGGGGGGTGGTCACAAAAATGCCCTGTACTTCTAGGATGGGTATTGAAGCCCCAGGGACATGTTCTTGGAAAACACTGTTGACTACTTTTTTTTTATTGCCATGTCACCTGCTTAGAGAGAATTTCAATTTATGTATTCCCATATCTATTATTTCATCTTTTATATATGCTGCTGAACAATTCATGCAGCTTTCAAGCTCTTAAAGCTCATTCTGCAGATCTTGGATAGCAGTCTGTTCTCTTTTAATTTCAGAAATGCAGTCTGTTAGAACAATAGTTGTTCATTATGTGTTGAGGTCTTTTATTTAGTGTCCAACATTTTGCTGTCTAAAAATCTGTTCTAGCCGTCATATTGATTATGTTATTGTACACGAAAATCAATTCCATCTATATTGATATTACCACTACATAAAATGTATTCCATGCCGGATTACAATATCCCATACCTTCTCTAGTTACCATTTGACAGTTAAACTTAAGAATACTGAAAAGGGAGTTGCACCAGACATTAAATTGAAATTTTATTGAGATTCAGTTGCTCTTTCACAACTGTTTTGCATATTGGCAGTGTACCTAATAGGACAGTATCCAATAACTTGGGTAAAGAAACACAAAGTTCCTTGTATAGAATTAAAAAATTAAGAGGCGATTTTAATTTCCACTCTATTCAAATTTTACTGCTTTGAGATGGTTATCAATTGAGAAGTTATTTTTTGGTTGAAATGTCGAACATTTGAAAATATTACAAAGTTTCTTGTCCTTGATAATTTCAAAATCTAATGAGAGTTCTTTATCGAAATTGATTCATTCTTTATGTCTTATTTTTAGAGGACAAATATCAAAAGTCAAAAGAATCTCAGGCAGTTCTGAACCACTTGAAGTTGAGGAATTAAATTTGACTCAGCCATTTGAATGTCAAGAATTACATGATGTGCGCGGAAGGAGGAGTAGATGATGCCATCCAAGAAACAGGCATTTTCGTAGCATCAATAATTTCTTATAGTATTACTTGTGACTTTTCACCATCGAGCAGGAAAGTTGTCAAAAAATTAGCTGCACTATTGTATACATTAGGTACTATACTGTTTCTTCTAATTTATTATTTTGAAATGCTTTTATCTGTAATGTCTGACTTTGTAGATTACATGTCTAGACACTCAAGGAGCTATTACGAACTTGTTAGAATGCTGGATCTCCTCAATGTACTCTGTAATGATGACTTAATAAGTGGATCACAAACCTACGTTGTGAACTAAACTCTTAATGGTGTCTTATATCTGGTTCAACAATTGTTGCATGGGTGACAAGTCTCCACCATGCATAAGGATGTGTATTATACATACATGTATTGGTTCACTGTACAATACCATAAGAAAAGCTAATGAAATCAGTAGGCCAATTATACATGATAATCCATGTCATATAATCATCATCTTGCTTTACTTGAATTTTGTGGGCCTTGCTCTTGAGATTTTAGAAATGATTTTTTTCTAATTATTCTATGATGCCACTTTTTCATATGGTCTAGTTACTAGTATGATGACAACTCTACCTATAATTTCAATATGAATACTATTGTACTCCAATGGGTAGGGGTCAATCAAATATTGCTCCGTATGGTATATGGTATCTTGTTCTGTAAATTATCCAAATCAAATAACGCTTCCATATTAATTGTCACCATTTTTACCCCTATCATCTTCTGATTCCATCTTCCATTTCTTTTGCCTTCTCGCGTTTCTTGAAGGTGTATAACGGTATAACCTATAATACACCACCCCTTTGCATTGTAAACTCCAAACTAGATCGGGTATCTTTTGGATGACTAACGTAGACATGCTTTGGCATGATATCACGTCCCCTTCATTTGATGAGCATGTGGATATTGTTTAATTTGATGAAAGTGTTTATAAACACTAAATAATAATAATATAATATTAATATAGCCCGCACGGGTAGTGGAGTTGGCTTGGGCCTTGGGTTTTCTCCCCAATGGTCTTGAGTTTGACTCCATGCCCGGACCCACCCGATGCACCTGGCTTGCGGGTGGCTTGGTACATACCCAAAGGATTAGTCTTGCCCAGCTAGGCCCTTCCCGAACCCCAACTTGGCAGCTAGTAAGACCAAGGTAAGGTCGGTTGGGCGCTGGGCTAGGTCGCGGGGATATCTCTGGTGCAAAAACAAAGAAATATTAATATAATAATTTTATTAAAATAATTAATAATATAAGAAAATTTTCTTGGGTTGGTGCCAAAAACAAACCTCTTTTTTATGGGTTCGGCCACCCTAGATTCAAACTCAAACAGGTATATAAGGAGCTTCCTTGTTTGATGGAATGCATGCTGACTTAGTGGATTTCTTTTGAGCTAATTGATTAGCTCATAGTTTGCAAAATCTGCGAGTACTCTCTTAGTTGCCGAGTACTTTTTTTTTTCTAGGCTAGTTTTTACAAGTTTAACTCTCGAATTTACTAATGTAGGAAAAATGCGGTAAAATTGCTTAAGTGGGTAAAATGCTGGTTAAAATGCGTTTTTCACATGTCGTTTTCGCTATAAACCATGCATTTTCTCTTTCAAGATCTCAATTTTTAATTTAATACATTTTGTAATTGAATTTTGCAAAGAAAATATCTGTTCTTTAAGAAATTTTAATATACTTTCAAAGTTGTTGACTTTTTCCCGAGTCAAATTTTTTTGGCTTGCCGAGTACTCTCTAAGTCCGAGTCTGTGAAATATGGATTAGCTGTTTGCTTGAGATAAAACCCTTAGGGAAGGTGCAATAGGTAGGATGAAACCCTTGCTTATTGTTGTAATTCTGAGTGAATACTGTTTCAGGTGTTTGAATGCCATTAACTACAGGTGATTCCTTTTTCAGGTTTAAATTTTTTGAGATCAACATTCTAGTACTTAGTGAGCAGTAACCACATTATTTGGGAGCCTTATTTGAAAAATATCACTGAAGTGATAGATAGGAAGGAGTAGTGAACATTGAAGACGGCAGAGTACCAGGTTGGAAGTTTGTTGTCACTCGACCAGGCATACCTTAATGGATAGCGACTATGCACAAGATGTGTTGTCCCCATTCTTGAACCATTCCCACTAAAGCAATAAGATACATTTGTGGACAAGGAGTGGCAATCCTTGGACACCATTAGCAATTAGGAGTTATTAAAAGTAGTTAGAAGTAACTATAACTAGACATTAGTAAGAGATTGAGAGATGAGGAAACTGCGAACTCTTATACATAAGACAGTTTCCTAAGATAAATAAGGGTTGATCCCAAGTGATGATCATCACCAATAAAGAATGCCATGTGTCTTCATCATAATAAGGGAAATGCCTAAAGGAAGGAAGGTTTTAAAGATAAGGCCTTGAAGATATCCATCATACAATGAAGTAAGGAGATTAATAAATTATGCATCAAGAAGAAGTAACTTTTTCCATACCAAGGAACTAATCATAAGGGAAACACAGTCAGCCAAGGCATTTGAATATAAGTCATATCATCACAAAGGATAATCAAGAATGGAAGTCACAAGATCCAATAACAAGAGATCAGCATGAAAACATTAGCATCATTAGCCATTACAGACAATCACATATACAATGAGGAGTATCAAACATAAAGGCATGCCATAGAACAGCAAATAGATTGATCAACTAAAGGCAAGCATACACATAGCATTAAAGTAAACTTTGATTCAGCATATGAAGGAGATCTTTGTATGCATCAATGGATGATCAAGATCAGAAGGTGGCTCTGGTCTACTGGATAAAGGATTATTGTGGTTCCCAGTCAATAAGTAAGAATGATAACATCAATATTGACAGTGAGTAGATTATGATCTTTATCAAGGGCTGAAGATCAAATTCCATAGTCTGAATATCGACCAAGATGCGAACCAATATCAAAATGAAATATTATCTTTTATCAAGGTATCAGATACGATCACAAGGATATTGATTAATGACAAGGATTAAAGAGATCGATCAGAAACAACAGCAATATCGACTAAGCATAAGAGAAGTTATATCAACCTGCATAATAGTCATCACAGCAAAGGCATGAACAGATCGACTAAGCTTGAAAAGTATATATTATGGAAGAAGGATAATAATGATAATTGGAGAAAATATCGATCAGGATATATCAAACATAAGATGTGCAATGTTGATAGTAATATTAACATTGCAGAGATATCGATCAGGTATATTGATCATAAGACATGCATCGCTGCTCAAGAATAGTAATATCAACATTGCAGAAATATCAATGGTTAAGGCCAAGTAATAACGATAAGGCTGATCAATCAAGATCAAGGATTAGTCAGTGATAACGATGATAAAAATGTCACCAATTACTATATCAACTCAGTCATTCAGCATTAAGTGTCGATTTAGTAAAGAAGATTAATTAGTGTTGGCAAACACTAATTAGAGAAAGACATTGATTAAGTTTAACAACAATTATTACTTGTGAAAAGGAGTGAAGGTAGATGGTTAAGAGGTCAATTACTAAGGGTTGAGACAAACAATTATAAGAGATCGCTGTTGATATAATCATCAGTGATTAAACTCTATTACTCAGCGATGGTTTAGAAAAGGATGCGATCTCTTGAGAAGGGGTACAAATGGAGACAGGGTATGTCTTTTAAGATGCAACCATTTGGTGAGGATAGATACATAAGGAGATTGGAATCGATCACTCAAAACATCATCAGACATTTCTTCTTTTATACATATCTAGTATTGGATCTGCTCTTCTTGAGCTAATTGTCTTCTTGGCAAATCAGTGGCATACATTATCAAGATTATAAATCAGACAGTCATCATATTGCTTATAAATTCAGATCAGACACATTGAAACTATTGCTATAAGCGATAATTGGAGACATTGCAGGCACTTAAAGTATAAATCAGATATAGCATCCATTATTGAAGTTGCAAGATTATAGACACAAATCAGAAACAGCAACATATCACTGTTAAAGTGATTAATATATTGCATGTTTAGATTGATAAATTAGATATAGAAAACAAATTGCTAAAAGCAATATATATTGATTGCACAAGCATATCACATATCAGACTTTGTATCTATTCTTTATTATAAGTGATAAAGCAAATATATTCATAGCATATGTAATAAGTATATATATCAGGCATTGCTATACATTCCATTTCAATATTGCATAAGTTCATACATTTATAGCAGAAATAGCAATTGATTTTTGGTGTAACAACTTTACTTGGTTTTCATTGCAATTATTTGACAAAGATGATGGAATTCGGTGATTGCCTCGGCTTTCCGAGTTTGCCAAAAAGGGGACATTACACAAGACCTTGATTTGTAGTAGTCAGCACGTTGTAGAGAACACTGTGCATGGGCAATGCCACTCACAAGGCACAAATTCACTAATTTTTTCTCATCGTGACAATTGGAGTTCTCTGAGCTATGACATCATTAACAGTTTCAGAGTGCAAGGCAATTATCAGCAACAGTCACCATAGCACTAGACTTGCATTTCCTCATACATATCTGATTAAGTCACCTTATCTGTAAGGCAATCTGTATCTTTCACTTTGTAGTTTCCTGCCATAAACATGTATTAGAATGATTTGAGCAATTGTTTAATGCTGAGGATTGTTATTATTTCAATAATACTATCTATAAATTTTGTTGTTATTCATGGTCATATTTGAGAACAAATATTTAGTCTAGAAGAAGCAGAATATTGTAGTATGTGTTATGTTTTTTCCTCGGTAAATAAGAACATAAAATTGTGTTGGGCCATTGCATCAGTATCAGAGCCTTTTTTTTCCAAGGTATGGGTGTGATGCAGATTTGTGCAGAACAACGATCATAAAATACCAACGCAGGGAAAGGTGAAAGGAAGATGTCACATGTGAGAGGAATGTTGAAATCAACCTCCAGGAGGTCATTAGAAATGAAAGCAGAGAGCTGACCAAAGAATTACTATCCATGAGGGAGTCTATGGCCGAGATTGTGAGGACCTTGAGAGGAATGAGTCAACAATGGAGTCTTAGGAGCTCTAATTCCAATGGTGGTGAAGGAAGTCACTTTGCCAAAATGTAGTTTTAGTCAATCCTCCAGTTAATACATTCACAACCACATTCTTGCAACAAGGAGAGGACCCACTTGAAGAAGAGAAACAACTACCACCTAATTTTGATGTTGTGTTGATTATAGTGCTCTATACCATCCACTATGAGATGACATTCACAGAGTATTATGACATGAAGGCAAGAAATGGACATAGGAGAAGGTATGAAGAGCAGCGTTGCAAAGACATATGATAGTGTTTGACAAAGATTACTATACCTACTTCTGATGGATTTGGAAGTTGGTCAACTAGAGCACAGTGGCAAAGATTGGATACAAACTTCTCTTTAAACCCCATGTTTGAAGAAGCCATCAAGTTTACCATCTTTTATCTTGAGCCTGAAATTATTGTGGATGAGGTTGAGCATGAGGACCAAGGAAGAGAACATCTAGGTGACATAATTGTAACACTCTGAGGAGAACCTAGATATCACTCTGTGTGTTAAGAGTCTTACAAGAGTAAAAGGTGACAATTTTGATTGATATTGGGACCATCGACATCTTCATTGATGAAAAGTTGGTGCCTAAGATGGATTTGAGGTCAAAACATTTTGAAGGGTTCATTGTGACAGTGACGGATGTGTATACTATTCTATACAACCAAAGGACTCAACAGTTGGAGTTGACTCTAGGGCACAAGATGCGAGATGGATTTTATGCGATTGGCATTGGAGAGACAAAGTCAGTATTAAGTGTGCGATGGTTGCACTCACTTGGTGGATACACACAATTATTAAACCTTGGAGCTATAGTTCAAATTTAATGGGAAGGAGGTAGTTCTTCAGAGTCTTTCCAATGGGGTTCCTATGATGATTTCAACCAAGAGTATGGAGCGAGCTTTTAGTAGAGACCATGTGGCTTAGGCAATAGAGTGCTTAATATCATATACAAGTCCATTGAAGGATGGGAGGCTCTACCATATTGATATTGAGTTCATCTTGGATAAACACAGTAAGTTGTTATCGTTCGATAAAATTCCCTCTTGGTTTACCACTGAATATGAGCTACCAAACATGTGATTGTGCTTGAGGAAGGAGCAAAACCCATCATGATTGCTTTTTGACACATGAAAAGATACAAGGAGATTGAGAAGGAACTTAAAGAGCTATTCAACATAGGGCATATTTGACCTAGTTCCAACCCATTTGCGTCATTTGTGGTGTTGGTGAAGAAAAATGATGGGGCTCTAATGATGTGCATTGATTATAGAGCCCTAAAAAAAAGAATAAATAATTATTACCCCATACCCAAGATCGACGAGTTGATAGATGAGCTTTAGTGTGTGGTGTACTCCTCCAAGATTGATAGATGAGCTTTAATGTGCGATGTACTTCTCCAAGATCGACTTAGAATCAAGGTATCATCAAATAAAGGTTATAGATGAGGATGTGTACAAACCAACCTTAAGATTTCAATATGAGCACTACTAGTTCTTGGTCATGCCATTTGAGTTGACCAATGCAACCACCACCTTTTAGTCATGCATGAATTAGGTATTTATTTTGTAATTGAGGAAATTTGTTTGTGTTTTCTTTGATGACATCTTGATTTTTAGTAGAGCATGGGAGGATCACTTGAGACATCTAGACGAGGTGCATGGCATAGTTGAATAACATGCATTCTATATGAAGACATCCAAATATGAGTTTGGTTTGACTGGAATATAATATTAGGGGTTTTAGATTAGTGCCCAAGGGGTTAGCATGGATGAGGAAAAGATCAAAGCTATATAGAATCGTCCTGGATTTAAGAATTTGTCACATTTGACGGGAATTTGTTGGTCTTTGCAGTTATTATGAGAGGTTTGTGAAAAGGCTTTTCCCAACTTGTTGCCCCTTGACACATTTGACTAGGAAAGGAACCTTGTCTTGGAGCCCTACATCACAAAGATCTTTTGACAAGTTCAAGAAGGTGATGAGTTCATGTCCTATTTTGGCTTTTCCAATTGTTTTAGAATGTGGATGTTTTAGGAGAAGGAATTGGAGCAATTTTGATGCAAAACAAACACCTTATAGCATTTGAGAGTAGGAAGGTCAAGGAGATGGAGAGGAGCTTTCTCTATTTTATGACAAGAAAATGTTGGCCATCATGCATGCACTAGCCAAATTTAGACAATACTTGGTGTGGGAAATTTGTGGTAAAATGAATCTTAAGAGTTTGAAATTCATCCTCAAGTAGAAGGATTTGGATGATAGACTACAAAAATTGGCGAGTGTGCTACAAGCCTATGATTTTGACATTGAATATGTTATGGGAAAGTATAATGTGGTGGCTGATGCACTCCCTAGGAAGCCTTATTTTTTTTCTACGAGTGACGTATCTACTAATTGAAAGATTTCTATAGTAACTGAATATGGAAAAAAACTCATTTTCTATTGAGATTTTGGAAGGGAAATTACAGGATAATAGCTACAAAGTGGCAGATGTAATGATTCTCTATAAGGATTAGGTCTTCCTTGTGTTAGAGTCAAAGTTGAAAGAAATTTTTTTGAGGGTATATCATGACACACCACTTACTAGTCAACTAGGGTAATACAAGACACATAGGTAGGTAATGGAGTGATTTTCATTAAAGGGGCTCAAAAGTGATGTGTTGAGGCATGCTAAAGTGTGTGTGAATAGTTAGCAAAGCAAAATAGAGCATGCATTTCTAGCTGGCTTGCTGTAGCCCCTATCAATTCTAAATAAGGAATTGGAGAGCGTCATTGGTCTCCTAAAGGTGCAAGGTAAGGATTGTATTGATATGGTTGTGGATCGACTCACTAAGTATACTCACATTCATGCTATATCTTTAGAATATAGAACTCCACAAGTGGTCAGTCTATTCTTTAGAGATATTTTTGAACTACATTGGCTAGCAAGAAACATTGTATATGAGAGGGATGACATATTTATCAGCTTGTTTTGGCTAGAATTCTTTCGATTGATAGGAATAAACTTGACTCCAAGCACTAGTTATCATCTTCAAACCGATGAACAAGAAAAAAATGTGAACAAATGGATAGAAGTATGTTTGAGGAACTATGCCACATGACAATAAGCAACTTGGATTGAATGACTCTATCCTTGGGAGTATTGCTACAATTCCACTCATCACATGTGTGTAGTTATGTGTCTTTTTAAGGCACTATGATTATGATGCTATTTCATTTAAGGATTTGATTATTTCAAGTAGTAGAGTCCTTGGAGCTAGAGACTTGGTTAAACAAAGCCTACATATTTTGCATGCACTCATATTCTACAACCATCCCAAAACTAGCAAAATATGTATGATGATCATTGTCGACAAAGAGGGTTTTTGAGGTGGTTGGCATGGTTTCTTGAAGTCGCATCCCCATGTATAGTCTTCACTCAAAGGAAGTGTTGTCACTGAGGTTTGCACCCTTGCTGAAAGCTTCTCTAACAGCAACCTAGTGAAACATGGAATCAACCTCCAAGCTGTGGGACTTGAACTACGAGGCTGAATCTCCGGAGAAGGCCGGCTTCCTCTACTATCAGGATGCGCCTAAAACTATCTCTTGCAAGGAAAAGGGAGAAGGAGATGTAGAAAACCAAATTACTTGAAAAGGGAAAGGTGATACACCAAGATAGGGCCTACTTTCTTCTGCCTTGAAACTGCACTACACATCCA
>MU225981.1:227572-260066 GCA_018584345.1 Thuja plicata
TCATTTTATGCACGAGTGCGCGACGAGCTCTTTTCTCTTGCTAATCGCTCAGTCGCGAGCGTATCTTTCTTTGTCTGCAATGTCTGGCGACAGAGCGACGAGCACTTGTCTTTCTCTTAATCGCGCAATCGCGAGCCTCTTTTCTTTTAGTCTTTTTGCTCGGCGACTGAGCGACATCCTTTTATTTCCTTCGGTCGCACAGTCGCAGGCCATTTTTACTTCATTTAGTTCTAACAGCGAGTGCGCGATGAGACATCTCTTTGCTCGTCGCACAGTCGCGAGCCGCATTCCTTTTATCTCTTATCCTTGGCGAGTGCGCGACACCTTCTCCTTCTGCTCGGTCGCACACTCGCAGGTTGTTTTGCCTTTGCGTCCATTGCTCAGCGAGTGAGCGACCGAGCCCCTTTTTCACTCGTCGCACACTCGCGAGCAGCTATCTTTTCCTCCCTTTTGCTCGGCGAATGAGCGACGAGCAGCTTCCTTTTCCGGTCGCACACTCGCGACCTGTTTCTCTTTCATGTGCTTTGATCAGCGACCGAGCGATGAGCTCCTATTCTTGCTCGTCTCGCACTCGCTAGCTAGGAACCCGACATGACATAGACATCGCGACTGCGCGACGACATAATCCTCAGCTCGTCGCTCAGTCGGGGGGGAAATGGACCTATGCAGGGATAGGTTGCGACTGAGCGATGACCGCGATTGGCAGCTCGTCGCGCAACTTAAAACTTGAGCAAAATTTTTAACGCGATTGACATAAGGTTTGATTTTTTGAAAAGGGAGGCATGACCATTTGGCGGGAAACACAGAAAAGGCCAGAAAAACATAGGATGGGGAATTTTGGGTAACAGGAAGCAATATTGAGAAGTTGATGACATGATTTTAAGATTGTAAGGAGGATTGGTGAGGTTGCGTATGCGATGGAACTGTTAAAGAACAATAGGATAAACAACATTTTTCATCTTTCGCGTCTTAAAAAGGCCCTTGGACAATAGGGTATTCCTTCATTAGAGATACTATTAGTAGATGATAATGAAAGTGGATTTTGGAATAAGAGGCTATCATTGACATAAGGTCATCCCAAAATATACGCCATGTGGGAAGGAGCTGAGATTTTGACCATTCATTAGAGGTTGCTTGAGGGAAAGCAACATTTGTGAGGGGAGGACTAACACATCCCTTTCATTTGTTGAGTATTTGGATATTATTTAATTTGATATGCATGTTTATAAACACTAATTAATAATGATACAATACTAACATAATAATGTTCTTAAGTAAATAAATAAATAAATACAACTTTTCTCGAGTCAACACCATTAATAAACCTCTTTTTCATGTGTTCAACAACCCTAGCTTCAAACTAAAATAGGTAAAGGAGCTTCCTTGTTCAATGAAATGCATGTTGATTTAGTGGATTTATTTTGAGTTGATTGATTAGTTGCCTACCTAAGGAGAAACCCTCAGTGCAGGTCAAATAGGTAGGATGAAACCCTTGTTTATTGCTATAATAATGAAAAAAAAATTCTATTTTAGTTGTGTGTCATTAACTACAAGTGATTCTTCTTTTGAGTATGCTAATTTATCGATAGTACTATACTAGTACCTATTGAGTTGCGACCACAGTATTTAGGAGCCTTATTTGAAGATCATTGAATTGGTAAGCAAAAAGGAGTAGTAAACATTGAAGGCAATAGACTTACCAAGTTCAGAAGTTCCTTGTCACTTGACCATGCGTACCTTGAAGTATAGTGACAAGACATGTGATCTTGATTTGTAGTAGTCAATGGGTTGAAGGGAACAATGTGTAGGGATAACACCACCACACATGGTGTGAATTTACTCATTTTACGCATCATAACAATTGAAGTTCCCCAAGCTATCACATCGTCAACAATCTAAGGGTGTAAGGTGATTACGAACAATAGCTTCACCATCGTGTCAGGGTTGCATTTCATCATACATATCTGATTAAGTCACCTTACTATTGCAATTTGTTGTTGTGTTGTCATTGATGTTAACTTGATGGATTTGATGTCAAATTGATGGACTGATGTAGATGAAGATGAAGATGATGTTGGGAGATTGTTGTATTATGTTTTTACGATGGTCATTGAAGACATATGGAGCTAATTATTGACGATATATGGTAGGGAACTGTAATATGAATGAGCTGGTTGATAAAGACAGAAAATAGAGTTCTATGGTTGACAAAGAGCAGTATGTATGTTGCAGTACACATGCTATCATTGATAAGACAGATTCTTACAGTTGTCTATTGAACAATGTGTCTCATCTTTCATGACAACCTATGGAGCAGTATGTTGACAATGGTGTCAACTCATGATAAAGGAAACGAGTGCAGTTGCTAAGCTATGTGTTGATATTGGTGTCAACTCATAATGATAGTCATGGAGCAATATGTGTTGCAGGTGACATCAACCTATGTCTGGATGACTACTGTTCATGGTTGGATGTCAAAATGGTGGTTGATCAGATGTTCATGGTTGGATGTCAAATTGTTTTGTTGATCAAATGTTCTAACCTATTGATCTTAATGCGTGATGATCTAAAGATAATAAATGTGATGTTTAGAAGCTTAGTTGGATATCAAAATGTTCTAATTGATAGATTGTTGCTACTCAATATGTTGTGCTAGTATTAATTTCTTTGGCTTATGAATTTGCTCCATATTTCTCCATATTTCTCCAAAGTTTCATGCTATGGTTCATTCCGTAGTGAAAATTAGAGATGACTAAGTACCAAATGGATTGGAAGTTAAGTTCACGGAGCTTACAAGATGATATATCCAAAGTTTCATGTCATGATTCATTCTGTAGTGAAAGTTAGAGATGACTAAGTACTAGACTGCATTTTTGACAGTGTTGTGTGTTTCATGGAGAAATGAGAATGAATTGTATTCAATCTTTGCTCTTGCGGTTTGGGAAATGTCCTCATATTGTTTGCATGTAAAATCCCCTGCTTAGTTTTATCCCAAATCTCATCACATAATCACTATTTTAATGAATAGGCATATGGACGAACATTTTGCGTGTTTATTTATGTTTATGAATAAAACATTGTTCTGCTTTTCACTACATTGAATGTTTTGATGCTCTGATACCATGCAATATTCCCTAATTCTAGAAACTATTTTCAGAATTAATCCTCAGGAAAACTTAATAAGCATTCTGCAATGCTGGTCTTGTAGTTGTAATACAAATGTTTATTCAGGATCTATTTCTTCATGATTCAATTCGACTAAAAGATGTATTGTAATGTTCACAGGAAAATACACTCATATTCCATACAGACATTTGTAACTATTATTCAAAGAATATTTAACAATTGCACCTGTGACCATGTGAGTCGTGCAGACCAGACGTAGCCTCCTTGTATTCTACAAGAACTGCTGTACAACAGCTGTTGTTTAATTGCTAGGCCCGAGTTCAAACGTTATTTCCACACACTCCTCCTTGGTGCGACTACCAGCCCCTTCTCACGTGGTGTTCGTTTTCTTGTCTTATTGGAAATAACCGACAGAGAAGACAAATTACAGACTGCGTGTCCTTCCACTACTTAGATTCAAGTATTCATTGACGTGCGTCAGTCCATGCTCTGTCATTTTCATCTGCTGCTAACCTCCAAAACAGACTTCCGCTAGCATCCACGCGGACGTGCTTTCCAGTCAAAGCAAACACGACACTCCTTGTCGTTTGTCCATGAACTCCCGCCATACACAGCCAAACCATGTCTGTCTTTTAGCCAAAACTCACGCCGTATTCTCACAAGCTGTGTCCCTTGCGGATGAATGAAATACTTCATGAATCGTAACTCGACCTGGCTCTTCCATTTGTCACTGATAATCCCTCATCCACGACTCTTATTCTGCCTCTGCCACCGCTAAATCCACTAGGCCAGACCACACCATCTGACGAAAGGAGTAGAGTTTGTCTTCATCTGCAAACACCTTCATATAATATTCTAGCATATCTCCATTCTCTCGACCATCCATTATAAGGGAAAGCAACTCCCGTAATATAACTTCCCGCAACTGAATATTAGCAAAATCAATTATTTAATATTAGTTTATATTATAAAAGTAATAACAAATAATTAATGTTATTTGCTAAGTTGTCATTTTTGGGACATTACAAGTCCTCTCGTCCCAACATTGCTTGTCCTCAAGCAATAATATTTCCTGAACACTAAACCAACTGATTGTACCAAAACACTTGGATCCCAGACCAATCTCATGAATTCCTTGGGAATCCGATGTGCCATTCTAATATTCCAAGAATATGCCTCATTGTAGAGTACTCTGTTAATCTTACAAAGCCCAGGATCCCAAATCCGAATACCAGCTTCATTATTAGATGTCAAAAAGGAAAGAGTAACATGATTCAGCAAGGATTCATCATTAAAGTTCTCATCTCTTATCCATACGCTAATATGACTCGTGCAACCAATAGTACTCAACAAGTATAGCAGTGGTGAAACTGATTTTATATCATTGTTATGAATCATTATATCCTTCTGAACAAAAGAACCAAGAAACTCATAAGGGTTCAATACCTGCGGTGCACCATCTACCCGGATCACCAACACTATTTGAAACTCTAACTGTAAGTTTGATTGTTCATCCTCAAAAGTATTCACTGGAATAGTCAGGTCTGAATTTGTATGTGATTCCATGTTCCTATACCGTTCCTTAATTCTTTGCAAATTCTCTCTTGCTTGAGCAGCTATTAGTCTTACATGTTTGGCTTTTCCCAACCACTCATTACACTGCAAAAGGGTCCTTTCTACATGTTTACGCCCAACCATCAATTCCTTGGGCTTAATACCTGTAACCACCAATTCCTTAGTAAATCCTTCAATCTATTCACTTTGATGTTCTGAGTCCTTCATTGAATGTGGAAACCCTGAATCCTGTGACAACAAATCTTCCTGACTAATGCCATTAATGCCATCTACTTGTTGCACTTCCCCAATTCTTGAGGGAATGACATGTTCACTTGTCATTCTCGCTGCGTAAGCCATCCCCAATTGGAAACACAAATCACTAATCTCTTTGTCCTTATCTTCAGAAAACCTGATAGCGATGTCCCTGTCCTTGAGTAATAGCAAGTATTCAAATTTTGTCATCTCCAATTCTTCCTTGATCGCTTGTAACTGTGCACTGGAGATTCCATTTGTAACTCCATTCTTCTTTTCCATCTGCTGGAAATTCCATGCAAGATTTTCAATTTGCTTATGAGTAGTGTCAGTTCTTGATAGCACCTGCACAATCCTTTCCTTTGTCAGCACCAGTTGTTTCTTCAAATCTCTCCTTGGCAAAGATTCACAGTTATCATAGTAAATAGTGCCTGTATTTCCTAATGAACCTTTGGTTTCATTTACTTCAACAGTGTCACTTCTCACATCATGAATAGTTAACTCACTTGCCGTTACCCTAGATTCCTCAACCTCGAGAGCATGATTGTTCCCTGTTTTATATCCAGCAATACTAATTTCTAATGCACCCACATAAAAACTCGTGCTCACCTCTTTAGTTTCACCAGATTGTATAGTTGCGTCATGGTCCTGATTTGTAACACAACAAGATTCCACTTTGTCCTGTGTGTCCTCATAGGCAATTTCTTTCTCTTGTGATTTTGTCCGATCTTTCTGAAATTCCATTTCACATCCATCCTGAGACGGTTCATTTTGTTGTTGTTCCATAACACAAGATGATTCAACTTTCTCTTGCGTGTAATCATATATAACCCCTTTGACCTGTATCTCTTTGCTGACTCCCTGAAACTCTTTTCCACATTCATTATGAGTGTGACCATCCTTCGGCTGCTCTTCTTCCTGCACAAAGGACTTAAGCTTTCCCTCGCAACACCTGACTACATTGCAAACCAATGAGTACGCAGATGAGGAGATAGCACATTCTTGTTTAAGAATAGTCCATAATAATGATAAAAGAGATTGGGAGATAGTTTCACTCCCATTAATAGTTTGAACCATAATATCCTGCATAGCTGTAATAACCTCTTTCCCATGTGTCCTTCTAATTGTAACTAGGAAATGATGAAACATAACATAAATCAAATCATGCAAACCTAAATCCAACAAGATGTTACTAATTTTGACTTCTGCAAATAGTTTCAGTATGCAAAACCTTCTTGAAGTATGAAGATCATCTAGATTCTGAAAGTTATCAATTATTAATGACAATATCTTCTTCATTGTAATAACATTGTAGGGCATATGTGGAGATGTAATTCTCAAAATTTCACAAAAACATGAAGCCAATATCAATCTGATGTCTGTATCAGAATGCATCACCAACCAGTTTTGTTTCAAAGCAAATTTCGCAGAAGTGAAAGCAAAATGCACAAGTGGGGAATGTGACTGTCCTACTAGATACAAACTGCCTTCCAGTTTAGTTAGGATGTTGTAAATAATTTTCCTGGGTTGCTGAGTGCGAAGCTTGTCAATAGGTTCTAATAGAGCATTAACCAAACAAATGTTTTCGTCTGACCCCATATCTGGTTTTAAAATTGTTCACCACATAGGCTGGCAGGACCAAAGCTCTGATACCACTGTAAAATCCCCTGCTTAGTTTTATCCCAAATCTCATCACATAATCACTATTTTAATGAATAGGCATATGGACGAACATTTTGCATGTTTAATTCTGTTTATGAATAAAACATTGTTCTGCTGTTCACTACATTGAATGTTTTGATGCTCTGATACCATGCAATATTCCCTAATTCTAGAAACTATTTTCAGAATTAATCCTCAGGAAAACTTAATAAGCATTCTGCAATGCTGGCCTTGTAGTTGTAATACAAATGTTTATTCAAGATCCATTTCTTCTTGATTCAATTCGACTAAAATATGTATTGTAATGTTCACAGGAAAATACACTCATATTCCATACAGACATTTGTAACTATTATTCAAAGAATATTTAACAATTGCACCTGTGACCATGTGAGTCGTGCAGACCAGACGTAGCCTCCTTGTATTCTACAAGAACTGCTGTACAACAGCTGTTGTTTAATTGCTAGGCCCGAGTTCAAACGTTATTTCCACACACTCCTCCTTGGTGCGACTACCAGCCCCTTCTCACGTGGTGTTCGTTTTCTTGTCTTATTGGAAATAACCGACAGAGAAGACAAATTACAGACTGCGTGTCCTTCCACTACTTAGATTCAAGTATTCATTGACGTGCGTCAGTCCATGCTCTGTCATTTTCATCTGCTGCTAACCTCCAAAACAGACTTCCGCTAGCATCCACGCGGACGTGCTTTCCAGTCAAAGCAAACACGACACTCCTTGTCGTTTGTCCATGAACTCCCGCCATACACAGCCAAACCATGTCTGTCTTTTAGCCAAAACTCACGCCGTATTCTCACAAGCTGTGTCCCTTGCGGATGAATGAAATACTTCATGAATCGTAACTCGACCTGGCTCTTCCATTTGTCACTGATAATCCCTCATCCACGACTCTTATTCTGCCTCTGCCACCGCTAAATCCAATAGGCCAGACCACACCATCTGACGAAAGGAGTAGAGTTTGTCTTCATCTGGAAACACCTTCATATAATATTCCAGCATATCTCCATTCTCTCGACCATCCATTATAAGGGAAAGCAACTCTCGTAATATAACTTCCCGCAACTGAATATTAGCAAAATCAATTATTTAATATTAGTTTATATTATAAAAGTGATAACAAATAATTAATGTTATTTGCTAAGTTGTCATTTTTGGGACATTACAAGCATCTTACTTCCCTCCAAGTTTTAGATGCTCAACTTTACTACAAGTTTGACTTTAATTGTTATATGGTGGTATGATTCTCAATTTCAATTTGTTTGTGCTAGTTATTTGGACCTGATTGCATGTATGGATGGCGTTGGAATCTTGCAAAATTTCATATGGTGTTGCTTTGTGGTCTGTATGATGTCTTTGGACCATTTCAATGTTGTTTGATGATTGAACTGGATAATTGAGAGATAAGAAGTTGTGTGGCTGACCTGCATTAGTTGTGGCTATGCTTTGTGGTTTGCCCCAACTTGGAGAGATGTTTCAATCTATTTTTGGCCCTATTTATCTCTTGGCTTGGTCTGCTTACACTTTCCTTCTACTGGGGCAATGTTTGGGCTGACCTATTGCACATTTCATGTTCATTCATTTCATTATGACCAACTTGAAGAAGTTTGTTTAAGCCCACAAAGGATATAAATGAAATATCATATCATTTGAAAGTTGTGCAAGTCGTAAAGTGTGTTGGGGTGTGAAGTGTGCGAGAAAAATGCCTAAAGATTTCCAGAAGCGGTGAGTTGAAGATATCTACATTCATAAGTTCCTAAAGTATTTCAGAAACATTGTGTTGAAGGTTGTTGATGGTATATTTGTGTTGTAGTGGATATTTTTATGTTCTTCATACCATTCTAAGGTTGTAGCCTCCTTCTCTATTGTTATCATAATTAGGGAGTAGTGGACTTCCTTTGGCATAGCCATAAAACCATTACTCCAGGGAGCAGTTGCTTCCCTCGGTTGCAACCCCAAAACAAGTTGTGTAATTTGTTCTATATTGTGAGATTTCTCATCATGGTTTTTCTCTCATTGAGTTTTCTACATAAATTTGGTGCTCACTTGTGCAATTATGTGGAATTGTTCTTTCATTGTTACATTGTTGTTGATGCATGAAGTAAAAGTTTTAACATAAGGAGCACTAAAAAGTTTAAGATTTTATTATACAAGTGATTCCCCCCTCTTAGTTGTCTTTTGTTAAAAAATAGGTACCCGTGCTTGGTTCTTGAGAAGAAATCCAAACAACTTGAGGAAGATCGAGGATGCTACATGACGACTCTAACTCATACAAAGTGCTTAGGTTTGATGGAACAAGCTACAAATTTTGATGACTGAGGATGGAAGCTCATTTGAGTTCCTTTGGATTTGGAGTTTGGCAATCTGTCAAAGATGGATATACTCCTATTGGTCTGATAATTGATCTTGCAAAGATTAAGGCTTATGAGAACGATGACAAGGCAAATAATGATATTCTGATTGGATTGATAGATTTTGAAGTTGTGAAGGTTATGCATTGCAACACTACTAAAGATGTTTGGGAAAAGCTAAGAAGCATCTATGAAGGAGATACTAAAGCGAGACAAGCCAAGTTGCATATCTATAGAGGCAAATTTAAAAACATAAGGATTTTATAGGATGAAATATCACTTGTTATCTACTTCGGATCGATGAAGTTGTCAACACCATCATGGGTCTTGGCGAAGAGCTTAAAGAAGTGGCCGTGTTTTAAAAGATACTTAGATCACTTACAAAATATTATAGTTTGAAATTGTTTTCTATTGAGGAAGCTAGAGATCTAGAAAATTTTTCAATGGATCAATTGTATGGCGCACTTGTTGCTTTTGAGATGAGATCGAGAATTTGATAAAGGTCTTAAAAGAGAAGCAATATTCAAAGTCAACAAAAAGGAGAAGAATGATATATTTGATAAGAGCAATAAATCTGACGAAGAAGAAAACTTTGTAAGGAGATTGAAAAAGGGCACTGGAAAATAGAAAGGTAAGTTACCCTTCTACCATTTCAATTGTGGAAAGATTGGCCATTATGCTTCTAAATGTCCTTTAACAAAAGAATCTCTTTTTATGGTCTTGAATGTGGAAAACAATGCTACTAACAATAAAAGATGTACGAAGAAGTCTTACACTCAGAAGCTGGTTATAATATTGAGAGATCTATGTTTATTGCCTTTCATGCAAAATATGAGACAGATTCTTGGGCAAGTGGTAGTGGATGTGAACAAATCATATGATTGATGATAAGAAAAAAATCATCAATCTTGCAAAATGGGATGGAGGATTAGTCAACTTTGGTGATGATACTTCTACAAGAATATGTTGAAAAGGAAAAATAAGCATTAATGGGATGCATAAGACAAATGATGTTCTCTATATCAAAGGTCTCAAGGACAATCTTCTTACAGTAGGACAAATGTGCAACAAAGGATATAATCTTACATTTCATGACGGTGGTTGTGAAATCAGAAAAGCTGATTCTGGAAAATTGGTGAAAGAAGCATCTAGGACTAATGACAATATATACCACCCAAAGGAAGCTAGTGGGAGAAGGTGTCTTTTGAAACAATCAAATGATAGTTTTCTATGGCATAGTAGAATGAGACACACCAATTTTGATAGCCTTGTGAATATTAGTTCTACACATGTAGTGAGAGAGACATTGGAGTTTGCTAAGCCTACAAATACATTATGCAAGGAATGCCAATTTAGAAAGAAGACAGAGACAAGATTCAAGGAGTAGTCTACTACAAAACCTTTGGAGCCGATTCATACTGTTCTATGCAGACCCTCTAGAACAAGAAGTCTCCAAGATGATAGTAATTTCATGCTACTTTTTGATGATTTTACTAGGATGACATGGGTTACATTTCTTAAAGAAAAATAAGAAGCATTTGATAGGTTTAAGGCCTTTTAAGGCAATGGTTGATAATGAAATGAATTTGAAAACCAAATGTTTAAAGTTTGATAGAGCAGATGAGTTTGGTTCAAATGAGTTTGATCATGGAATAAAAATACTTCTTTCTATTCTAGAACTCTTTAGCAAAATGGAGTTGTGGAAACAGATATTAAAACTACCCAAGAAGTGATAAGAACTAAAGGAAGCTAATGGACTTGATGTATACTAGAGAGAGGCAGGTCATACTGTCGTTTACATTGTAAGTAGAGGTCAACTAAGAGTGAACAACACTATGACCCCTTATGAACTATGGTATGAAAGTCCTACTATTGTCAAATATTTCAAAGTGTTTGCTAGCATATGTTATAATAGAATAGAAGAGGAAGATTTGGGAAATTTTGATTGTAGATTTACGAAGGGATCTTTCTTGGAAACTCTAAAAGAAGCAAAACTTACAAATGCTACAATAAAATGTTGATAAAGGTGGTTGAAGTGCAAATGTCAGGGTTGATGAAGACCTACATCAAAATGCATGTGAACCGAAAGGATGTGAGTTAGAGGAACCCTCATTAATAGCTAAAGAAGCATCAAAGAAAAAGAAGAAGCTTTGGAGAACAAACCTTAGACTTGTGCCAAGTATGTTCAGAATAACCATTTAGAAGATCACATAATTAGAGGAAAAAATGAAGGTGTGCAAACCAGGAGAAGAGTTGCAAGAGCTAATGAACAAGTAAACTTATGTTTGCTGTAAAAAATGAATCAAGGACTATTAATGATGCAAGAAAAGATGAAAATTAGATAAAAGTAGCAGAAGAACACAATCAGTTCACGAAGAATCAGACTTGGGAATTGGTTCCATGACCTATTGATAAGAATGTGATAAGAACAAATTGGGCATTCAGAAACAAGCTAAATGAAGATGGAGAAGTAAGGAACAAAGCATGGTTGGTTTGCGAGGGCTGTTCTCAAGTAGAAGGAATTGATTTTGAGGAGACCTTTTCTCTAGTGGTTAGAACAGAAGCAATTAGAATGTTTCTTGCATTCATTGTCCATAAGGACTTCAAGGGACATCAGATGGATTTCAAGTCTACCTTTTTGAATGGCGACTTAGAGGAAGAAGTCTATATTGAGCAACCTGATGAATTTCAATTATTAGAAGATCCCACCGTAGTTTGTAGACTTATGAAGGCATTATATGGGCTCAAACAAGCTCCTAGGGCTTGGTATGCAAGATTAGACAGGTGCCTACATCAACAAGGATTGAAGAAAGGTATCGTAGATAGTAAACATTATATCGAAGTTGAAGATGAACATTTTCTTATTTTTTTTGTGTGTTGATCATATGATCTTTGGCTGATATGATGAAATGTGTAATAAATTTATTGAAGAGATGAAAAAGAATTTGAAATGTCTATGCTAGGTGAGTTTTTTTTTATTAAGGATAAAGCAGATTTTGAAGGGACTTGAAACCCTTTATAATCAGAAGGAATTTGGAACCCAAAACCAAGGCGTCATAAAATGAACTAGAAATCAACAAACAACCAAGGGGTAACAAGCTCTCAACACCATTGATATGAACTTACGTTCACATAAAGATGGGCAAAAATGTAAATCTTGATTGCCTTGTTTGTAGCTGGTTGGGCCTTTTTCTTTTTTGTTGGAACTATGGTTAGTTCCTATGGCTTGTTTGGTGGGGCTCCACAGTTGCTTTTTGGTCTTTCTTTGACCTATCTTTTGCTGCTTTTGTACAAGGTTTCGGGACCTTTCAAATCCAGTTTTTACTTAATCAGATTAAGCTCCCAACACCAAAACATAAGTGTTACCCATAGGCTCCCATAACTTGAAACAAAAGCTGCAAGAAGACAACCAACAAGTAGCCAAAAACCAGAGAAAGGACCATAGAGAACTCCAGCCCAATCACCCACAACTAGGGACCATCAAGGTTTACCTTTAGCACTAGCCTTGCCGGAATAAAGTGTCATGTTGAAAGAGGGCATAAAAGTCTTAGCTTTCTTACCCTTGATAGTTATCCAACCCCTTTCCACCTTTGTTGCTGCATCATGCAAAACCAATGAACCCATCACTGGTCCACCATCATCCCGAGAGAGATTGCCAGAATTGATTGCCTTAGCACTAACCCAAGAAGTAGACGACAATGACCCATTCCCACACCCATTCGAGGAATCAATACGAGGGACATGAGACTATGTACCAGCCTAAAAAATCCCTCCCTTTGTAACCGAATCAACCTAAGAAGAAGCCACATTATCCCGCGCTACCACCTGAGAGAAACTCCTTTGATTTTCAAATTTCTCCTGAACCAAGTAATGCTGATCTGAAGCGCCTTTCCATCATGAAGCTGACAAAATAATTTTCTCTAATCCACAATGTTCAACCTCATGACCAGTTTTAAAACATCTTCTACACCTGAAGGGAATCCCATCATAGTCCAAAGTTTGAACCCAACAACCCTTAGAAGATTTGATTAAGATCTTAGGAGGCAACCCTTTTGAAACATTCAAATCGACCAAAATACGGGCACAGGTGGAATGAAAAATATCAGACGATTCCTCATCCATCATCAAAAAATCCCCAAGAGCATCTCTCACTTCCTCAAAAAGAGAATCAACCCATAGATGAAGGCGGAGATAGGGAAGCTGAACCCAAATCAGATTCTTATCAAACGTTTCAGAAGAAGGATTGAAACCAGAGTGCTATGGTTTTACCATTAACAAAAAATTGTCCTTCCAGCTAAAAAATGATCACACAAAATTTTATTTCTATCCTGAGCATTCTCAAATTTTGTAATAAAAAACCTTTACCATAAGGTAAATATGAACACTACTAGAAATGACTGGTTCCCAATGATCAGATATCCAAGTATGCAGGTCAGGGATGCTATGCCAAAAGCCCCTGAACTGACATATCTCACCATGAGTAGAAAAAACACACATTATGATCTATTTCCTCTTCCATCTCCACATTCAGCCTAACTGAAATAGATCTTGAAATGGGAATAAATCCTTTGTCAACAATTCGTCACTTCTATAGACCATTAGAGAGACCACCCATGTCTATCGCCACACCACAACCACTAGAAAACTTAGCGGGATCGATAACAAACTGAGCATTAGCAGAAGTCCAGGAACCAACTTAGGGCACTTGCCAAGCCCGACACCACCTGTCACAGAAAGAACCGCTTGAACAGGGACCGAACGGGTAGGAGAACCCTGGGAAGAACACACTGTGGCTGCAAGAGCAACACACATGACATCGATCACAGAACAGACGACATCGAAATGCTAGGTGAGTTATCTTTCTTTCTTGGACTTTGAATTACTCAATTGAATGATATTATCTTTATCTCTCAAGACAAATATGTTAAGGAGATGTTAACGAAGTTCGGCATGGAGTATTGTGAACCAGCAAGCACTCCTATGGTAAACGATTGTCATTTGAGCAAAGATGATGAGTCACCTCAAGGTGATCAGACTCAATACAAATCTATGATTGGAGGACTTCTATATGTAACTGCATGTATACTTGATATCATGCATCCAATATATTTGGTTGCAATATTTCGAACCAATCCAAAAGAAACGAATATAAAGGAAATTAAAAGGATCTTTAGATATTTGAAAAGAACTCTATACTATGGTCTATGGTATCCAAAGGATAATGATTTCTCTTAGTGCATGCACTGATGTTGATTGAGCAAGTTGTGCAGATGATAGAAGAAAAAAAACACTCTGGACTATGGTTTATGGTATCTAAAGGATAATGATTTCTCTGGGTGCATACACTAATGTTGATTGCGCAAGTTGTGTAGATGATAGAAGAAACACAAGAAAAGGTTCTTTCTTCTTGGGAAGCATGCTAATCTCATGGATGAGTGAGAAATAGGACTTAGTGTCCTTATCAATAGCAAAAGGAAATTATATTGCAACAACATCTTGCTGCACTCAAGTGTTGTGCATGAAGGTAGATCTTGAAGGACATTAAGGTAACATATGATGAGCCTATTCCCATTGTGTGTGATAATAGAAGCTCCATAAATTCAACAAATTTAGTGATGCATTAAAAAACCAAGCACATATCTGTCCGGTATCACTTCTTAAGGAACAAAGTTTCAGATGAAGAATTGAAGTTGGAATATTCCTACAAAGGTTCAAGTTACAACCATCTTTACAAAGGTTCTTTCAAAGGATACATTTGAGTATCTCAACAAAAGATAGGGGTTGTTGCCCCTCCTTCCAACTAAGATGCATAGATCGTGCATCTATCCAGGGGGAGCATTTTAAGATATATTCTTTTTCCTAGACTGATAACATCTATCTCTCAGGGGGAGTAGGTAGTAGGTTTGCTGACAGGGAGTTTGTGTAGTGGGTTGATATAGTCAGGGGGAGCATACCTTTGTTGAAAATTCAGATGAAGTCCCCTTACCAATTTCCTTTGATGTCAAAGGGGGAGAGAAGATACATTGAAGAGGTGTTACCATCAATGATAAATGAGCGGATTGTTGCAATATGTTGTTATGTTTTCATTGATGTGAACATAATGTACTGATGTAGATAGAGATGGAGATGGAGATGAAGATGATGATGTGAGATTGTTGCAGCATGTTGTTATGATTTTCATTGATGTCAAACTCTGATATACTCGTATGAAAATGAATGGTTTCATGCAAATAAAAGTATGGTGTCTACTTGATATTCTTGATGTCAACCTAACATGAATGTTGAATGTTGAAGACATAAAGAAGAGAATTGTAATATGAATGAACTAATTGTTAAAGCCATATAATAGAGTTCTATGGATGACAAAGAGCAATATGTATGGTGTTGTATGTATGCTATCATTGCTAAGATGGATTGTTGTAGTTGTCTATTGAGCAGTATGTGTGTTTTCTTTTATTACAACCTATATGGAGTAGTATGTTGACAATGGTGTCAACTCATGATAAAGGAAACAAGTGCAATTGCTAAGTTGTGTGATGATATTGTTATCAACTCATAACGGAAATCATGGAGTAGTATGTGTTGTATATGCCATCAACCTATATATGGATGACTAATGTTCATGGTTGGATGTAAAAATGCTTGTTGATGAGATTTTCATGGTTGGATGTCAAAGATTTTTGTTGATCTGTTGTTCTAACCTTATGATCTTAATGTGTGATGGTTAGAAGCTCATACATGTGATGTTCTGAAGTTTATGATTGGATATCAAAATGTTTTGATTGATATAGTTTCTACTTAGTATCTTGTGCTAGTATTATTGTCTATGACTCAAGGATTTGTTCCACATTTATCTATTCTTGAAGATATGTTTATGCAAATTTAAATTTTAAGTCCATAGAGCTTAAATATGATGTATCCAAAGTTTTATGCCATGATTCATTCTACAATGAAAGTAAGAAATGATTGAGTAATCGATTGTATATTTTACAGTGTTGTGGGTTTATGTGAGAAATAAGAATGCTTCGCATTGTAGTTTGGGGAAGGTGCTCATATTGTTTGTATCTTATTTCCCTCCAAGTTTTATATGCTTTGTTTTGCCGCAAGTATGATTCTAATTGGTATATGTCAATGTTTGGTTGATGGTTTGCACATGGTGATATGTTTCTTTGTTTTAGTTAGTTAGTTTGTTTGTGCTATCTTATTTGGACCTAATTGCATGTTATGGATGGTGTTGGAATAGTGATACCTGTCATAGGATGTTCCTTTATGCTCCACATGATGTCTTTGAATCATTCCATATTGTTTGATGATTGAACTGAATAATTGAGAGTATATAGGTTGTCCGAATGACTTGAATTAGTTGTGGCTATGCTTTATGGTTTGGGCCAACTTGGAGAGGTATGCTAATGTGTTTCAGGTCTTGTTTATCCCTTGGCTTGGTCTTCTTATACTTTCCTTCCACTGAGCATGTGTTTGGGGCCAATCTATATGGTTGTTGCATGTTTCATGTTCATACATTTCATCATGGAAAACGTGAAGAAGTTTGTTTGAGCTTGCAGAGGATATAAATGAAAGATCAAATCATTTGGAAGTTGCGCAAGTTGTGAAGTATGTTCGGGTGTGGAGTGCGTGATGAAAATGCCTAATGATTACTGGAATCAGCGAGCTGAAGGGTATCTACATTCAAAAATTTCTAATGTATTCTAGAAATTGTATGTTGATGGTATATTTGTGTTGTAGTGGATATATTTGTGTTCTTCATGTCATTTTGTGGTTGTAGCTTGCTTCTCTAGTGTTATCCTAATTAGGGAGTAGTGACCTTCCTTTGGCGTAGCCATAAAACCATTATTTTAAGCAGTAGTTGTTTCCTTGGGTTGCAGCCCTAAAGCAAATTGTGAAAAATGTTTTGTATTATGAAATTTATCACCATGGTTTTTTGCTCATTGGTTTTTCCACTTAAATTTGGTGTTCACTTGTGTAATTATGTGCAATGCTTTGTTCTTTTATTGTTACATTGTTGCTGATGGATGAAGTAAAGGTTTTAACATAATGAGCAATAAAAAGTTTAAGGTTTTATTATACAACTTTCTCATGATCTAGTTTAGTCTTAAAAACATCTCCACCACTTTCTTCTTCATATCTTATCATGCTATGATGAAGGGTTAAAGCTTTGTGATCCCCATGCCTAATCTTTAACTGTATTTTCTTTTTCTCTAATGTGAATCAATATGAGATAATTTTCACTTCGTTAAGGTTTAGCATCATTTCTCTATTTTCTCATAGCTTCAATTCCATGGTGACACTTGTAAATGCCAATTTAATATGAGGGAATTAAAGGTATGCAATATTTCATAATCTATGATCTTAAATATATCCAACAATTATCTAGATACCAATTCATTTTGTTCCCTTGATGCCAATCTACTGCACAAGTGGATTTTTCTCTTCATGTTTTTTGATACATCATCTTTTAAGTTATCTTCTCCATGGGAGTGAAAGATAATGTCATACTTAGCTCCCCCCGAATTTGTGCATTTCCTTATGGGCTAGGAGATATCTATTGTGCATGTAGTGGAGTTTGCAAAATCATAGATTTATCCTTCTCATTATCTTATTTTATTTTTCTTCTCCAAAAATTTGTAGACTTTACTTTTTGTTTGGTCATAGTATCCTTCGTTTTGTGTTGTCTAAGTGGTTTCACAAAGCCATTTCTATAGTATCATGCGATATGTCCATAGTTATTGCATTTATAGAATACAACACTATAATTCACCAAAGGAACATATATTTATAGTTTCTGGCTAACCACCCATATATATTTATATTTATGTTCCATCCATCATTATCTTTTACATGTGTTCTATAGTTCCTTTCTTTATGCCTAAAATGATTACATGAATAACAATAATTGTAGAAAGAATGTTGGAACTTGGATGCATGCACTTGCCTTGGAGGAAAGAACGTCTTGAAATTGTCCTTGCTAAATTTAGGAGTCTTCTTGCTACCTTCACTTCTGATGGGGCTTTTAAAACTATCTTCAATGCTATTTTTCTTTCCCTCATTTTTCTTCTTAGGAGTCTCTTTGGAATCCTCCTTGAATGTTTCATTTTCTTTATAGCCAAGTTCTTTTACATTTGATGGTGACCCTTTCCCATTTATGATGTCATTTAGGATTTCAGTTCTCTTTTCAAACTTGAGGGTTGTGTTCAACTTGGTGGTTCTTTCTCCAATTCTTTCCTCATAGGAATAATTTCACACTCTAACCTTTCACAACTTTCTTCCTTTGCTCTTGATTGGATATCTACATCTTGAATTCTTATTTCTTATTCAATTTGGATTTTTAAATTGATAATTTTTTGTCGTGCTTCATTTATTTTATCTTTCAATCAATGACCACCTTTTTGAGTTCTTGTATTTTGGCCTTTGATTCACACTCTGCTTAAAATATAAACTTTTACTTTGAATTCTTCTTTCTAAGTCTTTCAAACTCGTGTATAGCCTGATAGAGTTCTTCCTCAAAACTTTGTCTATCATCATCTTCACTATTCATATAAACATTCTCATCACATTCTTTTGACTCCTTTTCTAAGTTCATCTCTTCTTTTCATTTACTCACAAGATATTTTCCCCTTTTGAAGATATCATCTTTTGTTTCTATTTCCTTTTGTGTTCCATTTATCACCTTATCACTTTCATCTAATGCTTGTAGATCAACACTCTGCTTGACATTTAGTCACTGAACACATATTCATAGTCAAAATTAGGTATGTTAAGCATCACAATTAATGATAAATTTTTTTTTTAATCTCCTATTTAGTTTTATAATTGTCTACCATTGAACACATTTATCTAGATTAATGATGCCATCTAGGATTTCAGTGTTCTCTTCAAACTTGAGGCTTGCGTTTAACTTGGTCGTTGTCTTATTCAATTCTTTCCTTGTAGAAACAATTTCACTCTAACCTTTCACAACTTTTTCCCTTTTCTCTCAATTGGATTTTACATCTTGAATTCTTCTCTTCTTCAATTTGGATTTCAATTTAATAATTGTTTTCATTATTCCCTTTATTTGATCTTTCAAAGCAATGATCACCTTTTTGGATTCTTTTATTATTATTTTGGCCTTTGATTCACACTCTTCTTGAAATAGCAATTTGTACTTTGAATTATTCTTCCCAAGTCTCTCACTCTCATTTATGGTCCAATAGAGTTTTTCCGCAAAACTTTGTTCATCATCATCTTCACTATTCATATCAACATTCCTATCACATTCTTTTGACTCCTCTTCTAGGTTCATCTCTTATTTTCTTTTACTCACATTATAATTTTCCGTTTTGAAGATATCATCTTTTATTCTATTTCCTTTTGTGTTCCATTTATCACCTTATCACTTGCATTTGACGCTTGTTGATCAACACTTTGCTTGGCATTCACATCATTTGTGACATTCTCACATAATTTGGATAAAATTGTATATGATCTATGACTTGTCTCAATGTCAAATTCGAAGACATCATCTAAATGAGTTGTATTTCATATTTGATCTATTCTATTCAAGGGAGGTCACTAAACACATGCTCAATCAAAATTAGGCATATTAAGCATCCCAATTAATGATAAATAATTATTTTTCAATCTCATATTTACTTTATTAATTACATACCATTGTACATGCTCAACCATTTATATTTATCTGGATCAAATTAGATGCCATTATTGATTTTAACTCTCTAAATACATATAACTTTTCTAGGAGGTATGTTTTCTTTTATGATATTATAAATAGTTTAACATTCTTTAAATAAAGGCGTTCATAATATTTATTTGTTAATTTAATTTTACTGCATTTTCATATACTCATCAACATCATAGCACTTATCATTCACTTTGAGAATACTATTTTTTTTTCATTTCTAATAGGGATTCGGTAGTTGAGTGTGTTCTAATAATTGTTATAGTGCTTGTTGATTTAATGCCTAATAATTTTGACAATATAGTACCAATAGTTGTGACTTTAAAGTTGTTAATGTTGATGATAACTACTCATGATTGAACAAAATATATTCTTTAGATCTAAATAGTAACATGCTCCAACCATAGTTGAAAGAATACCACGAGAAATATTGAGGAAATTTTATATGTTGAGGCAATTACTTTAAAAAAACATTATAGTTAGTTGTATTATCATTCCTCTATTTATATCTACTTGCAATTAAAACCCACATAATTCAATTACTAATTTTAGAAATTCCTTGTTTCTTTGGTTTGCTCATTGCCTTGGCATATAACTACATTATTGATTGTGATAGTTTCCAACTTCTATTCTTTTACCTCACCTAAATCTTATTTTTATTCATTCGCATGCTCTCCATTATTGATGTAACTCTTGCCAAGGTGGTTATTCTAAATACTCCTATTTTAAATAAGGAAATAGGTAAATCCTTATCAAGATTAGGGAAGGGGAGTTCTTAGTAGATAAGAGTTTAAGATTTTTTTAAAATGTTGTTAATTATATTATATTATTATTTTTAATTATTGAACTTGAGACAAATTAGATAAAATTCATGTATATTTTAGTTTTGTCCTTTAATTTATTTTATTATATCAATTAGAATTATTAAATCAATTGAAAGTTAATTAAAAAAAATTATTGATTTTGAGATGAATTAGATAAAATTCATGTATATTTTAGTTTTGTCCTTTAATTTATTTTAGTACATCAATTAGAATTATTAAATCAATTGAAAGTTTTTTAGAAGACTAAATTTTTTAAAGAAAATTTGCAAAGAAAGTAAAACTTGAGTAACTATAACGACATAGAATATTAGGAGAAGCTTTCACTTTCACTTTAAAAGACCCTATTAATATTATTTGTACCTTGTACAATGGAAATGTGAGTTTGTTGTTATGTCTTATATTATGGTTATGATAGTTTGGATTTTAAGGACCTATAATTCTTTTAAAAATAATTGGACTTGAGTACTTCTATTTTTTTGGTTTCAATTTCCTAATAAAATTATACGCACAAATAATTATGAATGAATTTATTTTGATTTTTTTGCTGAACAAATTTGAAATATAAATACATAAAAAAGAATACCAATCCAATAAGAAGAACTACGAATAAGAGGAACACTCACAAATTCAACTCAAAAGACCATTAATAAATTACCAATGAATTTACTCTTATTTGTTTTTGGCCTCGACAATGTATTTTTTTCATTCATTTCTTCTCTCCACTTATAACATACAATGTCTTTCTATGTTTTATATAATAGATGGCTACTCAACAAAGTAGTTAACCCATGTCTCATATTTTGAAATATATATTTGGATGCTTCTTTATTAGTTTATAGATTTAAATAGTATAGTCATAGTGGTCGTGAAGATGAAGGCATGTGTGATTTATAATGAGTGACATGTTAAATTCTAGAGGGATAAAGGTTAAAAATTATAATGATTTAACTTATTTTTAATTCTCAATAATATATAGATAATTAAAAATAATTATAGAGGTTTGTAACATTTATGAAATTAACGTCGGGGTATTTTAGGGATTTAATAATTGTATAACATTATAATTATTTTATATATTTAAAAAAAAAATATGTGATGTGTCCATATTATGTTTTATTGTGTATAGAGTTTTAGTAGACTTTCACAAGTCATACTTTTGATTTTCTTATACATATCCTTATTATACCTTATGCAAGCTCAATTAAGCACATTTTTGTTCATATACTCTGAGTTATTGTGCTAGCCTTTACAATCTCATATACTTTTGATTTTCTTATACATATCCTTATTATACCTTATGCAAGCTCAATTAAGCACATTTTTGTTCATATACTCTATGAGCTATTGTGCTAGCCTTTACAATCTCATATATGCCCTTACAAATTAATGTATGACAATTCGTTACACAAAATTATGTACACTCTTACACTCTTGCCTAACATGATGTGATATAAAGCTCAATTAAGATCAATTTATGTTAGATGCTTTTAGAGGAGAAATCATGGGTAAATGTCACATCTCAACCTTGTATATCCTAGTCATTGGGAGATAGTGTAGACTCTTTTTCATTTTGATTGCTTACTAGCCTTATTGGCATCTAATTAATATGCATTATGAGAGTTAGATTAATAATTTAAAAAATACATTATTGGAATATTTCTGTCATATATATGATCATATCAAAATACGAGAATAAAGTTATTCAAGATTATGATTAGATGTTAATCAATTGTCAAACATGGATTGAATTGATATTGTTTGATGATTAATTAATTTGAGAATATAATTTAAGAGCTAACCCTACTGATGAAAAATGCGAGTATTGCAAGTGTTGGGAGATTGTTGAGATATTGTTTAGATTGTGCATATATGTGCTAGCATTAATATTTTCTCATTGATGTCAACATATTCCAAATGTTGAAGACAATGTTCCGACGATGTTCAGTGAGATAATTTATGTGGTATGGCTACTATGTTGAATATCAGATGATGCGAAGCTAGTAATGTGTTTGGGGATGTCTGTACTTGATTTAGTTCAAGTGTCAGAGGTTCGTATAATGATTTGAGTGAATTATGAAGCATTTATCAGAGTGTGGTATTTTGGTTGTTCATGAAGAGACAATATTTCAGTTATTAGATCGGTGTGGATAAGTTTGGCAATATTCTTTGTTGCTAACCTGGTTGTGAGTTCAAGACATGGATTTGTGTCCTCTACTCGAGTGGTTTGTTATTTGGATACTGACACACTATTTTTCTTTTATGACAGAGGATATTGTTTAGTGTTCTCGATGAACAGTGCAGAGATGAGTATAAATTATGAGACAAAGTTGTTCCTGTTGATGTCATGGTATTTCATGTTGCTTGTTTATGTTTCTATATCGTGTCCTATTCGTGTTGCTAGATTGCATTGGATTATGTGATCAAAATTGAAGATTTTTCATGTAACGTGTTTTTTGTTCTTATCGCTCTTAGCCGACTTGGTGGTATGATGCGTTGCAATAGATCATGGTGTGATTTATGGATCTGGAACGTGTTCAAGGATGTTGTTATTGATCATTTCTATGTCTTAGCTGACATTCAATGAATTACATTCTGTATTGAACTATATTGAATTACTATTTTGTTATTAGGTCCTTGGATGACCTAGTTGAGATGAATTGATGTAATGTGTATAAATATGCAATCATTTGTAATTACGAAGGTGTGAAAGAGTGTGAGAGCATGCATGAGATGTTGAAGTGAAGAGGTATAAGTGGAATCTGCAATTGAGGCAGAGATTTGATGTGCTTCATTGGAACTATATTGGCATATCAGAGATGTTGTTTTGTCAGTTCATGAGATTGGACAGTATGTCCTTTATGATTTGACATCAAAGATTGATGTAAGGCAATGAGCCTTCCTTGGGATTGTGATTCTTGTTGTATTTGTGCATTGAGCTCTAGGCAGTGTGCCTGAATGCATGTGCATTCCCATTTGTAATACTCCTAACAGGGTATAGTGCTTTTAACAGAGTTCATTCATCTTGTGGGTTTGATCCCCACAGTGGTTTTTCCCTTAACTAGGTTTTCACGTCAAAATATTGGTTTTATGTGTTGTTATTGTGTTATGTTCCTGCATTAGTCTTTATCTTTCAGATTTGAGATTAAGTTGGCAATTTGGTTAAAGGTCTTGAGTTTTTGGTCACAACTGATTCACCCCCCCCTCTCAGTTATGTGTGTTACATTAATTCTAACAATTGGTATCCGAGCTAGTATCCTCTTTTTGAAGCTTAACCGCTTGAGGAGATCCAAGATGTCAACCTTTAAGGAGAGTTTGAGATTTGATGGAACAAATTATACTATATGGAAGGATCAAATGATTACATATTTGAGATGTATCAGTGAATAACATTGTTAAGATAAGTACTACAAGAGCAGTTAGAGATCTTCCTAAATTGTCGAAGCATGCTAATGCGATGTGTAAAGAATGTTAGTTGGGTAAGTTGACCCAATCTACTTTTAAGAGAAAGAATTATTCTTGAAGTGAAATTCTAGATTTGGTGCGTACTAATCTATGTGGTCCTGCAAGAACAAGAAGCTCTCTTATGGGAACTTGCATTTCATTTTATTCATTGATGAATATTCTAGAATGGTGTGGGTTACATTTTTGAAAGAGAAATCTGAAGATTTTGATAAATTCAAGATTTTCAAAGCTATGGTTGAGAGTGAAATATGATTGAAGTTTAAATGTCTGAGATTGGACGAAGATGATGAGTTTACTTCCACTGAGTTTAACACTTTTTGTGAAGAGAAAGGAATAAAGAGACAAATATCTCCTCCGCAAACCCCACCGCAGAATGGAATTGCAGAGAGAAGAAATATACCTATTCTAGACACTGCTATAACCATGATGATCTAAGGAGATGTTCCATAGATATGTTGGAGTTAAGTTGTTAGAATTACAATATATATATATTGAACCGACTACAAATTAAGCAAGGAACTAGTAAGAAACCTTATGAACTTTGGTATTGTCATGTTCTTGTAGTGAAATATTTTAGAATTTTTAGAAGTAAATGCTATATCATAAGAGATGAAGACTTAGTGAAATTTGATCTTAGATGTGATTAGAGAATCTTTCTTGGTTATTCTACAAAAATCAAAGCATATAAATGTTACAATCAAACGTTGAAGAAAATATTTGAAAGTGCAAATGTGAAAGTGGATGCAAATTTTTAGAAACAAGTCAGATCTTGCAAATATGATTCTGATGATGAAGAAGAAAGTCAGATTGTACAGGCATAGAATCAGAGTCAAAATAAAAATGGATCAGTAGAACAAAATGAAGAAGATGCAAATGACGAAGAACTGGAAACACAAGAGTATGTTATAAAAGTCAATCCGAAGACTCCCGATATGTAAGGTTAAGTCATTTAGAAAATTATATTATTGGTGATAAGAATTAGGGTGTTAAGACTAGAGGAAGAATTGCTAGAAGAGGATTTTTTATTTTATTTCTAAGATTGAGCCTAAAGATGTTGATGGAGGATGTAAAGATGAAAGTTGGGTTAAAGTGATGGAAGAAGAATTGGAACAGATTGAGAAAACTAAAACATGGATTCTTGTTCTTAGACCTAAAGACAAGAATGTGATCAATACTAAATGGGTATTCAGAAAAAAATTGATTGAAGAAGGCAAAGTTGTTAAAAATAAAGCCAAACTTGTTTGCAAGGGATACTCACAGATGGAAGGAATTTATTTTGAGGAGACCTTTGCTCCTGTTGCTATAATTGAAGCTGTTAGGATGTTTCTTGCATATGCTACTTACAAAGATTTCAAGGTATATAAGATGCAAGTTAAGTCTGCATTCTTGAATGAGGAATTGAAATAGGAAGACTACATTGAGAAATCAGATGATTTTCCTTCGGCTGACAAGGATGAAATGGTTTGTCGATTGAAGAACACTTTATGGATTGAAAAAAGAAGTTAGAGCCTAGTATGTGAGATTGGATAAGTATTTACTAAGACTTGGTTTCTGTAAAGGTACCGCTGATAGTAATTTGTACTTCAAAGTTGATCATGATAACATTTTGATTGTTGAAGTTTTTGTGGATAATATTATTTTTGGTGGAAATGTCAAATTGAGTAAGGAATTTTATGATGAGATGCAAAAAGAATTTGAGATGTCTATGATAGGTGGGATGAAATTTTTCCTTGGGCTGCAAATTACATAAAATGATAAAGGTATATTCATATCTTAGTCCAAGTATGTCAAAAAATTGTTGAAGAAATTTGGTATGGACAATTCAAAGCCTATTGTTACTCCTATGATTATTGGTTGTAAATTGAAAAAGGATGATGATTCACCTAAAGTAAATAAGACAAGGTACAAATCATTGATCGATGGGTTGCTATACTTGACACAAACTAAACTAGATATTATGAATGTTGGTTGCATTGTTGCTAGATTTCAAGTAGAACCGAATAAATCACATTTTGTTGCTATTAAAAGGATATTCAAATACTTGAAAGGGATAGTTGACTATGGATTATGGTATGGAAAGGATGATGACTTTATATTGAGTGCATATACAGATGCAGATTGGGCAAGTAATGTGGATGATAGAAAGATAACTAGTGGTGGAGAATTTTTCTCGAGTAAGAGATTAGTTTCATGGGCAAGTAAGAAATAAAATTGCATATCTCAATCTACTGGTGAAGTAGAATGTGTTTCTGCTACTATTAACTGCACACAAGTGATATGGGTGAAGAAAATGTGGAAAGATATCAGAGTGAGTATTGGTGAGCCTATTACTATCTATTGTGATAATTCAAGTGCTATCAATATTTAAAAGAACCATGTGTTGCATTAAGAGAGAAATCGTATTTCTATTAAATATCATTTTTTAAGAGACAAGGTCAGTGAGAAAGAAGTTAGATTGGAGTATGTGTCTTGAAAAGAGTAGATTGCAGATATTTTCATGAAGCCCTTGCCAAAGGATACTTTTGAGTATCTTTGTGGTAAGATCGGGGTAATTGCCCCTCCTTATCAGAGATAGAGATGTAATAAGATGTATCAGCCTAGCGTTCTTACAAAATATCATTATTATGGATTGATATTTTTGGTGGCTACTCTTTAGGGGGAGTAGTGTTTAATGGTTAGTGGTATGTATTTTCAGAGATGTTCATTTAGTTTTGAGAGATGTTTTTTTTTTTCCAATTTTTTGGCCTCTATGACTTAGTGCATACATGTCCCTTTGTCATTGATGTCAAAGGGGGAGATATATTCATGTGAAAAACAAGTATAAGACTATGGGGAGAGATAGTAAAACAAGTATGCCATATTGTGGATATTGTTGGTAGTACTTTTGATATTGTTTCTTTGTGCATTGATTTGATTTTTCACATCATATGTTGCCATCAATCCACCGGGGGAGATTGTTGGTAGATTGTTGATATATTATTGAAATTGTGCATATATGTGTTGACATTAATATTTTGTCATTGATGTCAACATAATCCTACAGTTGAAGACAATGTTATTGAGATGTCTAGTGAGAATTTTTGTGGTACGACTACTATGCTGAATATCAGATGATGAAAAGATGGTAATGTGTTTGGGGATGTCTGTACTTAATTTAGTTCAAGTGGAAGAGGTTCACATAATGATTTGAGTGAGATATGAAATATTTATAAGAGTGGTATTTTGGTTGTTTAGGAAGAGACAAAATTTTAGTTATTGGATCAATGTTGATCGGTTTGGAAATATTCTTTGTTGCTAACTTGGTTGTGAGTTTAGGACATGGATGTGTGTCCTCAGCTTGAGTGGTTCTTGATTTGGATGTTGACAAGCTATTTCTATTATGAAAAAATATTGTTTAGTGTTCCTGATGAACAATGTAGAGATGAGTATGAATTATGAGACAAATTTGTTCCTGTTGATGTCGTGGTATTTCATGTTACTTGTTGATGTTTCTAGAACGTGTCCTATTTGTGTTGTTGGATCACTTTGGATTATGTGATCAGAATTGAAGATTTTTCATGTAATGTGTTGTTCTTGTTGTTTTTGGCTGACTTGGTGGTATAGCGTGTTGCGATGAATCGTGGCATGATTTGTGGATCTAGAGAATCTTCAAGGATATTATTATTGATCATTGCTATGTCTTAGCTGACATTCAATGGATCACATTATTTATGTATTGAATTAATATTTTTTAATTAGGTCCCTGACTAACCTAGTCTAGATGAATTGATGTAATGCGTATAAATATGTAATCATTTGTAATTGCGAAGGTGTGAAAGAGTGTGAGAGCATGCATGAGATGCTAAAGAGAAGAGGTATGAGTCTGAAATTGAGGTAGATATTTGACATGCTTAAGTGGAACTATATTGACATATCAGAGACCTTGTTTTGTCAGTTCATGAGTTTAGGCAACATGTCTTTTAATATTTGAGATCAAATATTGTTGTAAGGCAGTGAGCCTTGATTTGGATTGTGTCCTTATTTTATTTGAATAGTGAGCTCTAGGTAGTGTGCCTGAATGCACGTGCATTCCTATTTGTAAAACTCCTAATACGGTATAGTTCTTTTGACATAGTACATTCATCTTGTTGGTTTTGTTGGTTCTTTTTCTTTCTACCCTCTAATCCTAGGTGAAATTTTTAGCCATGGGGTTCTAATGCCTGAAATATTTATTCAACACCATCCACAAACTAGAGGTAAGAAAAACAAACACTGAAAAGGTACCTAGAACTTCTTCTCTTCAAGCTCCACAAGACTAAGGCGGGTGCACCTCCTCTATAGATCTTCTCATGCAATATACCTCCAACAAAAAACACTTTGCAAACCTACAACTCTATGGATAATTCTTAGATTTACAAAAATGAGTGTTCACATTTCTTCAATTCCAATGCATAATCCAATTTAGCTTTGGATCTTATTGAGAATAAATAAATAGATAAATAACTCCTAATGACAAGAAAGTAAAAAGATTTCTTGAATTGAAATATTTTTGAAAGTACCTCAACACTCAAATGGATCAGTGCCTTACCATGGGTTACAGAGTCAAACATAAGATCATAATAGAGACCTTATAAACAAAAGAAAACAATAGATACCTGAATGTTTTTGATTAAGGTAACAACATGTTTTGAAGGGGCCCTGAAACCCTGTACACAAAAGGAACTTAAGATAGAGAAATAGTAGTTCACATAACCCAACAGAAGTGCCTGAACAGAAGGCCTAAGAGAAACACACACCAAAAACTTAGAAGAAACCACTCCCAAGACGCAACAAAAGATAGAGCAGAGGAGTACAGTTGCGGAATGAGAGATAACTAATAACAAATACTCAAATGTTAATACCTTACATTAACAACTCCATTTATCTCAGTATCAGGTTCCTCTTACAAATCCATTTATGCATCCAAGCTTACAAATATCCATTCAAAGCATTTAACTCTTCCTTTGGAAGAGACCCGGGAATAGAAATTTCATAAACAATAAAATTGTAAAGACAATTATGAATATCTTTGATATTTCAAAATCATATAAATTTGGATACAAAACTACTGGATTCTTTTCTCATAAAAATAAGACTCTTACATGAAAATTATCCTATATCAACAACCTAAAGACTAAGCACACTCTATAGATACAGTGAAAAGAAAAACTTTTTAGAACCCTTAAGATGAAGACGGAAGAAGAATATAAAGAAGAGAAGGAACTCCAGATTTGCTGTTGCAAGTAACACCTGTCCTTCTCAAAATATGGATCTTGCATACTCATCCTCTTCTCATGAAACTAAAAAATATTTTTCTTTGCCTGTGATCTAAAAAATCTGATTTCCAAAACTTATATGCTCCTACTTTCTAACACTGGCACATTTCTCTTTCAACTGAAAACACTTTATCCATGCTTTTGATCTGCAAATGTCTGCATTCTGTCCTTTATTTTAAAATATCTGATTACCTGCTAATGTTTCCATTTTGCTTCCACTATAAACAAATCTGTTGTGGAAAACATTTCACTGTCTAAAAATAATTTTCCCAATGCCTTTGTAACTGCAATATATTCTCATTTCTATGCCTTTACTGCTTCTCCAATATTTGCAATTATTCTCCATAACTCCCCTTGAAAGTCATGTTCTCATAATAATTTCATGCTGCACCTTTTCCTGTGAATATATTTGCAATCTTGGTAAAACATTTCACCTACACTTTAGTCTTCATTTCTGAATATTTTCCTCAAAGCCAAACACTTCATTTGAAATCAATTTCTTCTATAAATGAAACAGACAACATTTCCATTACATGTGAAATTTCATTCACTCCTGGTAAAAACTAATATTACTGAAGTGCAGTTTTCACCTCATTGTAACAATATTTCACTCTGCTTTCATATGAAATAATTGTCTTGGCTTATTTTCCATTTAAGCTTTATTTCAATATATTTCTCCTCACTATTTTGATACCCTATTTTCATTCTTCAAATCTGCACTTAATGGATTCCATGAAATGATCCATTTTATAGTTGCAAACAATCAACCTGTCAATTGCATAAACTTGACAGTTTCAAAATCCTTTTCCCAGGAACATTTTTGTACAAATATTCTAATCATAGTTGTTATTAGACCATATTTCCTGAAGGCACTCTTCTAGAACAGCTATCATGCCTGGAGTATGCTTCCACATTTTGCAAACTCGACTTGCACTGAGCTCCCACCATGCATAAGCAGGTCGTCAGCCAAGGTTGTGGAATTTGGTTATACACCTTCCATGCACACCCTATGGGATTTTATAAAGTCTCTCACCCAAAATCATTCAAATGTACATTCTGATTTTTTTATGCCTTAAAATCATTTTTGCTGAGGGATTCCATAATATAGCTACCAAGAGCCATGTTTGTGCTTTGGTGGACCTCCATACTCTGTTCTGTCAAACAAATCACATGCCTTGCCAATGCTACCATGGTTTTCTACAACCTATTCTAAAAGTCTTCATTATGCATCGAGCTCTTATGTGGCATTGATGGATGTTTAATCAATTCTTACAAAGCTCCCATACGACATATACATAGAAGATGCAACATTCTGATTTGTTTAAAGAATTCATTAAAATGCTCACCATGCTTTGTTTCACAGCCTCCAATCTGGGCACAGATCCACCCGAGCATTTCCAACTATAATATCCAGCAAAATCCATACATCTATCCCCATAATCCCCAATGGTCACAGTCTGTGTTTCCATATTTTGCATTTATCAGGGGCAGTTGCAACTACACAAACATAATTCTTCATTTTTATGCTTTTGGTGGAATTCATACCCCTTTTCAAAACTTTTCAATGCGCACAACCATGGAAGATGCTGACAAACGATTGTACACTTCGGCCTTCACCTGCATAGTGCATTGGTTTGGACATTTTTTACACTTTAAAATCTTGTAACTCACGCGTGACATGAGTATTTTAAAACTTTAAAATCCTGTCTCTGCTCGTTTGTTTGGGCCCACTACCTTATTAAATAATTTCTTCATTGAGTTAACATATGCATTTAATAATGTTTTTCAAAATATTGTTAAATAAAAATTAATTAAATCTTTCCTGTGTGGATTTAGAAAATGGGCCCACCAAATGCTTCCTCCTTCTAGCCATTCTTAACAACAAAATGGTTAGCTATTTGCAAGAGTATTATTTAAATCATTAGAAATTATTTAAACACAATTTTATTTTTATGCTTGATCATCCAACCCTTTAGTTAGGATGAATGTTGGGTCCCCTTGTGGGCCTGGCCTAAAATGTTTTCAAACTGAAACCAATTTTTATCTCGGCGGCTTAAATGTGACCCTGAATGTATCTGGATTGAAAAATAGCCAAGTGAGTATTTGTTAAAATTAACCCTTGACATTCCTGTATTCTGTCCTAAATATGATAAATGGCCTCTGGAGCATGCTTTAAAAATTGATCAAAAGACATAACTGAGCCCAACAAGCTGGTGGACATACAAATTGATCTAGACATATTCACCCAACAAAATGATTCCATTTGACGATGCACGAGGTAAAATATTTTTACTGTCAAAGTCGGCCATTTCATTTTTTGTGCAACTAAACATACCAACACTAACTTGAGACCCTGTAGCACCTCTTGATAACATAGAAATCAATCTTCCATGAAGCTATTACTGAAATGATTTGTTCATTAAAATATATAGAACATGTGTGCCCCATGGATTTTCCCCAACCCTTCAGGTCTGCAAATTATCAATGATCAAATTTGACAATTCTAAACTATTCTGAACATGCAAGCTGAAGACTACATAAACTGCATTTCACAAGAGGTTGGTAAAAATAGAAAATGAACTCTTGGGACCCTAAAACCATGTAGCTAGGTACTTTGAGATATGAAGAATACAAGGAAACAATTATCTTATCTTGATGATCAACAGATTTATTTTTATTAATCCTCAAAGTAGGCCTTTTGACAACTACGACACTACACACCTAGTAAATTGGAATAATTTGCAAATGGATCTGATTTGGTAAATGGGTCAAACTGATTTGCTAGAGCCTGAGAATGGAAACAAGGGTTATTTGTCATGATTATAGCATGGGGAAACACTCCTCATGTAAAAATAATCGAAAGGGTGTGAAATGTACGCCTCTAAACTAGGTCGTTTGGATTTCCTGGAAAAGTGCAACATGAAGATTTATACAAACCCCATTAAACTTAGTATATTAAAAACTTGTCAAACCTGACTTTAGGGGCTTACAGATAGATTCAAAGGCTCAATGATAAGAAGTGAACACACTTCTAAGGCATTTTCTCATAACTCCCACTGGGCACTCAAATATTCAATGTTAAAGTGGGCCTTCTCAAATGGGCTTTTAAGGGTACTTTATTATGTCTTCGAAATTTTTTAACATAGTACTCTCAAAAGTTTGTAAGTACTAACAGGTTTGATCCCTGTTAAATTTTATATCAGATTTATATGTCTTTTAATTTTCTTTTCAAAATTATATATATATATATATATA